>JAODUP010000036.1:335000-352500 GCA_025642065.1 Paralvinella palmiformis
TGCTGCAATGTTTTCGTGTGGCGACTGGCTCACTCATCCATACAAATGAGAACCTGACAGGACGTGATGGTTATATGTTTGAGTAATGCGTTGCGCCTTTAATGGCAGCATGTGTTGCATGCTCTTTTGTGAGTTGAGATGTGTGCTGCGTGGAAACAGGTCTGAGTCAGAGATAATAATATTGTATAGCGCCTCAGAACAGGGTTACCTGGTTCTGGCGGTAAATAAACATGCATTATTGTTATTATTATTATTATTATTATTATTATTATTATTATTATTATGTTATATTATATATTCGTAATATATTCCTAAGTTCGTTAACGGAGTTAATTCAAGCTAAAGGTTAGTTATAAAGCTATCATTGAATTATATTAACATAATTATATTAATATTCGCTCACTGTTGTATGATGTATGCCGTAATCATTGTTGTTATTAATATTGCTATGACATCACTAGCCAATTACCGATTCGACCTTATTACAGGTCGCGATTCCGGAGAAACAAACATAACACGTGACCCAATGATGTCATATAACTCGATTGTAGCTATATTCTTCGCATCATTTCTCTTCCCTACAGAGCTATTCCGGATCAGAGGCGCCACCTGTCAGGACTAGCTATTACATCCGGGCTCCGGCTGTTTATCAAAGTCGCGGAATTATCCAAATGTGATAACGTTGAGCGCCTACATGTTGTACATGTAAAAATGGATAGATCGTGTTCAAATAGGTCGTGATACACACAATAATGTCGATAATGAGAGAATAATTATTAGGGAAAAATTACCACACAATGTGTCATGGTTTCGGTTCCAGTTTCTATTTTTGTATTCGATGGCTCGCGCCGTTGAAACTATGATTTATTTATTCATTGCCGTCGTGCACTTTTGACCTATATAGTTTAGCCAATCAGTGAGCCGCTATCAGGCTGTAACTATTTACCAGTATTTCCAGAACCGATAAGCTTTACACAGGGTTTACCTTTATATATTGTCAGTAGTCCAGTGATATTAGTTTATCGATAATTAGTTTCGTTATGATGTTTATGGTATTTAGATGCGAGTTAATCATGATGTTTACTGCAGATATTTTTCTTATCAACGTAAGGTCAATCAGTGCAAGGTGTGTGCATGCGAAACATGTGTACCTGCGTCTGTGTGTTGCCGTTGGTGTGTGTGCGCGCGCGCACACGCGTGCGTGTGTGGATGTGTGATTGTTTCTCTACGTCTCTGCATATGGTTGCATGTGTGTGGGTGTATGTGCACGTGAATCCTGGCCTGCCTGCGTGCGTTGCATAATTCGGGTCTCTGTTTTCAGCTGCCTAACATGTACTAAAACACAAAATTCCATTTCCTCTTTGAGTGTTTCTAGACAACATATCTCGACACCAGTGTTTTTTCCTCCAAATTTACTGCCTGAAAGGTCAACGTCCGACTTCGACCTGGTTATATAAAGTCCGCTATATTGTGCATGACAGGCGTAAAACGTCACAGAAATTAATGTAAACTACGTGCGTCACAAACTAGTGTAAATAGAAGCCTACATACTGATATACCGTGGATAAGCTCAACTTTAGGGCTTCGTAATGAATCTATTGTCCCAGGAGTGATCTGTCACACTGAGTCCATCACTCGATAGCTCTTCGTTGTGATGGCATTCGTAGTATCAATTAATAATTAACGCTGATTACATTCTGTAGGATTATCGCCACTCGATAATTAGGCATTCCGTGTGTTTGGACCAAACATCCTTCAAATTCTTTGCGGCGATTAATTTCCCGGTTTTTTTTCGCTAATTTTCCACTATTTTCCCGATTTCTGTTTCGTTTTTCTTGCCCGCTCTTGCTCGGATCGGTTTATAACAAACAGGTGCCAGACTTGAGATAATATTAAGCTAAAAAAACGTCAGGCCGAAATATATACTCTGTTTAAAAAAGACTTTCCTAGATTAAGAGGTACCCGTGGAAGTGAAATAAATGCCAACTATTTAAAAAGACGTGACAGCAAAATCCTGTATCGGTTGTCCTTTCGGCTTTACAAGCCTGTATCTTAGCAGCTGGAAACGTTTCAAATGGAAAATCCAGTAATTACAGCTGCTGAAACCATGGAGGTGAAAAAGATTTGGATAATTTCAAACTGGTTAACAATTACCTTCTGTAGAATAAATTAACAACATATACATGCTCTCATGATTATATATATATATATATATATATATATATATATATATATATATATATATATATATATATTTTTTAGTGTGTGTGTGTGTGTGTGTGTGTGTGTGTGTGTGTGTTGTGTGTGTGTGTGTGTGTGTGTGTGTGTGTGTGTGTGTGTGTGTGTGTGTGTGTGTGTGTGTGTGTGTGTGTGTGTGTGTGTGTGTGTGTTAGCCTTGTGGAATACGGCACTGGCAAAGAGAATCTCGAAGCGTGAATTCAAACGTGTGTGTATGTGTGCGTGTTTGTGTCGCGTATTTGGGTGTATTCGAGCATGGGTTCACGTTTATGTCTGAGTATGTGTAAGACAGTGCATGAATGTTCGCGGTTGTGCGCGCACCTGTTTCTCAGCGTGCATGTGCATGCGAATTTAAACCACATTACGGAGCTTTAAGCGAGAGTCGCGTTGCTTGGGACGCGCTGTAGTGGCCGCCATTACGAGCGGCGCGCATGCGTGTGTACGTTTATTGCAGAGATCCGAGATGAACGAGAGGCGAATGTTGGGATCCATTCGCCACTGACGACTTGTCGTACCTATATCGCGTCAGCTTGGTGCTACAAGTGTGTATCACGCCAACACACGGTCGAGCGTTCCCAGTGTTTATTTATACTCACTTACTGCTATGTTAGAGTACGTTGAACAATTCGGAAAGTCCCTCATCAATCCGGAAACGAATCCAGGATACGGTTAGAAAATTGATGTCGAATGCCATGAACCTTCATTTCACAACTGACTAAAACCCAGACTGTCCCATTGATTTATGGTGACTAGAAGGTATTAAAAATTGTGTTACAAGTTTCAGTGTTGTGACGAAAGTGATTGTTAGCTAGTTTATTTATTTGTTGATTTGTTCATATCCGATGTTGAGGCCGATGAGGTCGACGTGTCGATGGGGCGGAAATGCCCTCAATGTATTCGTCTGGTACGGTTTTGTTATACGATATCACGAATCAGCGAATTGTGAGAAAGGTATTATTTTAATAAAAATGCCAACTCTCCTGAACGCGTTTTGGTCCTAGCGCGAAGCCGCAACCAGTTGCCAAAATGCACAACAATGAAACCAATAATAATAATAATAATAATAATAATAATAATAATAATAATAATAATAATAACACAGAACAGTGAATAAACCAACATACACTAATAATAGTGGGTTTTTTTTCTTAAACGAACGAACACAACAGCAAATGATAACCGTAATAACAGTACAAATATCAACAACAACAACATTCTCAACATTAATAACAATAATAACAATAACAACAGCATTTATTACGTGCAAAGCTACACACACACACACACACACACACACACACAGGCGTGCGCCCGCACGCGCGTGCAAGAACAATTAACAATAACGACAGCAAACGCAGCACCAACAATGACCATTAGTGCTCCTGTTACAGATAAATCACCGAAAATGAACAACAACAATAACAATAACAACAATAACAATAACAACAATAACAACAATAACAATAACAACAAAAACAATAACAGCAAGAAAACTAGTAACAAAAACAACAACAACAACGTGATAATTATTGAAATCCACGAAAGAACAAATAAACAAATAATTGAACACAGCAACAACACCAATAACAGTAGCAACGACAACAACAACATTAACAACAACAACAACAAACATCAATAACAATAATAACGTCAGGTGCAAAGGCATACATCAACAATAACATCAACAATAACATCAACAATAACACATCAAACACATCACTAAAAATAACAACTCAAATGAAAGACAAACGATATCACATCAGCATCACAACAACAATAATAATAATAATAATAATAATAACAGCAACAACAACAACAACTACAACAAGAGTAAAACAACAACAACCATTATCTACTGCGAAGAACTACATTAAACAACAAAGAGACACAAAGTGCCATCAGTGACATCGCCGTGTCTCATCACCTGTCATCAATATGGATTTGTTGTTCTATAATCGATCGGATTACGTGATTGTTGATGTCAGATTGTTTACGTTACATAAATATTTTGTCGATAATTGATCTGATGAAATCGATCGATAATTTGACCGATATGTTATTATCGTCAGAGTAGAACATCTGTTCCCGGATTGCACCCGTTCACGTATTGCACACACACACACGCACACACGCACACGCACACGCACACACGCACACGCACGCACGCGCTCTCTCGCGCGCACACACACACGCACGCACGCACGCACACCTCATTATCACATAATTTTGCAACGAAACCTATTCCCTTCGGAATACCTCAGGATTCCACTTGTGTCATTGAACTTATCCCGATTGGCGAGCGGCACCACAAACAGGACTCACGTTAGATCCCAAACGCCTAAAACTTCGCCACAATTCCACCCCCACGGAAACAAATAGAAAACCAAATGTCATGAATTGGTCGTGCGATTAGAAAGGTTAGGGAGAGCGGAAATTGTCGAGGATTGCGTCAGAAGATCTTAGTTTGTGAATGATGCCTGCCGGAAGTGGAAAGGCAAAATGTGGATTTAAAGCATAAAGTACATGCACATATCTACTGACACACGCATATATGTAAATATGAAGCTGCACGTCTCTGTACCAGTAGCCCCCTACGTGCACGCGCGCGCGCACATACACACACACTCAAATGCACACATACACACACGTGTGCGTACGCGCGCAATATAGCGTGCAAGAAAAACACACTTGGATACATAAAGCTCACGATTTCTGCGAAATATTGAACCTCAGACACACAAACGCGTACACACTACTACTACTACTATTACTACTACTACTACTAACTACGACTACTACTACTACTACTACTATTACTACTACTACTACTACTACTACTACTACTAACTACTACTAACTACTACTAATCTACTACTACTATTACCACTACTACTACTACTACTACTACTACTATTACTACTACTATTACTACTACTATTACTACTACTACTATTACTACTACTCTACTATTACTACTACTACTACTACTACTATTACTATTACTATTATACTACTACTACTACTACTACTATTACTACTACTACTACTACTACTACTATTACTACAACTATTATTACTCATGTTGGTCGTCGTGTTTCAATTTATTGCTAGTTTTTCAATCACATTTTCCCATAAATTTGAATTACTTTCTTCTTCAAATGTTAATGAGTGTTTGTTTATATATATATATATATATACATTAAGTATCTGGTAGAGATGGGTATTTATTTTATATAAAAAGCTAAAACATGAAGAGGACCCACAATTGTCTTCATAAAATATGCATTTATAATGGAATCTGTTATCATGTATATAGGATAGAAAATTAAACAATAGTTTACCCCAACAAAGAACTTCCCCCTCTGTCCCTGTGCGTGTGTTTGTGTGTGCGCACGCGCGCGCAAAGGTTCAAAGGTGAAATGGTGAAAATAACATCGAGACCTATCATGTCTCATCCATCCCAGACAACACTGGCTTTCGACATCATGACCTAGATATAACGCAGTATGGCGTCTTACCAGCTACACCGCGGGGTCTCTCAGTGTAACTGTTGCGAGAATAACTCGACAACGCAAACACAGACCCGCAACAAAACAAACATTCTAAACGCAAACAACCAGTGGGAGTCCAGCCACAGTACAGACTAGATCTTCCGGATCAGTCCATCTCGGCGGGGATACTCATAACGAGTCCAGATCAACCAGATCCCGACAACACGTCCATCCTCCCGTCAAAAAGCTTATTAGAATTAATATCAATCATCCAAACACGGCATGACCCTTGATCCTGACTGGCTGGGATTATCCATCAATCTGGATTCCGATGTTGTTATAATGCCACTTCTAGCGACCTTGGCATGTCCGGAAGAGAGAGAGAGAGCGCGCCAAAGGAATAATTATCATGTTTGAGATGACACCCGAAAGAAATCTCCGAACATCTTCTGGAAAGCTAAAATCTCCAATTTACGCTTCTTTACTAACGAAATGCAGGATAATTTTGAGGCTTTAAAATAATTGTTAAAAATGATTTCCCTCAAATATTATAATATTTTTTTCCCGAATGCTCCTCTTTATTCTATTTGAAAAGGAGATAAAATTGAAATTGTCCAACCGTAGTTTCGTTTTGTTTTGTTTTGTTTACGGTCGTTATTAGACGAGACACGTGATGTGTCATGTGATAGACGACGTCAATAGGGTTGTTTACTCCGACCACGTGAAGTTTATGCGAGGTCAGCGACATCTGTCGCCGATGATATGAATTACGTGATGTGTTTTCATCGGTCGATATTTGTGCGATTTTGTCTTTGTGGTAAATAGACGCAACCGGACACCGGATGTAGTCACAAATATCTATGTAATCATGTAGAGTAAGAGTTGGGTATAAATAACTAGGATATAACGAAATAGTAGCTTAATTCGAAGTGGTCAGCTGGTCCTGCCAAACGTCCATTCACTTCCATAGTAAAGAAACTCGGATATAACGAAATTTATACACCGAAAAGTTGCTTAAATCGAAGTGAATTTTCGGTCCCAGCAGCATTAAATCAATAGAAATAACGCCGGTTATAACGAAATACGATGTTTGAAATGTCATTTGTCGGCAGTCCAACGACCGTTGTGATCATTGCAATCGTAAAGGCAATAACCAATATGAAAATAAAAGATAAAATGAATTGTTGTTTTTCATCATCCAATCAAAGAATAGGAACACATTTGCTCCGTGTCTTCCATTCGTGGCAAGACACCAACGAATACACGTAATAAAACAGGGGTATTTTCACCAATTATCGTTCATACGTCGGTAACTAATATCTGATACATATATATGGTATCTAGATTTGAAAACTGGGATAACTTGAAGTTGAAGTGCCATTATTCCGCGTGAATTTCGTTATAACCGACTTTTACTGTAATAGTATATATAGTGGTGTCATGGTGGATGTATCCATATCGCAGAGCATCCGGGCACAGCACAGTTTGTCGAATCATGACTATGTAAGCACGCCACAGACTAGAAATACGTAACCATCCTTCGACCTATGCATTCAGCCATAACACGATGTAATTCGCCATATTATAGAGTCTGTAACCACAGTACAACCTAACTGTGCCATACAGTATAGCCACACTACAGTGTATATAGCCAGACCGGTGATTTATGTAACCTTTTCATCACGGTGTATGTAGCCGCACCACGTCGTCTGTATACAGGTCACATGGTATATGGGCCATGTTCTTAATAATGACTCCACACCACGGTGTATGTAGCCACCGACATAATGTACACAGACGACGCCACGGTGTATGTAACCACTCCTCGGTAGCCAAAGAGCAGAGCTAATACAAAACCAAAAACCCACCTACAAATAACACACAGCTGGCAAGCATCTTAGTTGTTTATTTAAGACAATATCGCATAAACAAGGCGATATATTGGTGATAACAAGACGCATCATATCATCCTTTGAAAATCTTTCGTTATAAAATATATTATATATATATATATATATATATATATATATATATATATATATATATATATATATATGTATATATATATATATATATATATATATATATATATATATATATATATATATATATTTTTTACTTTGCATGTGTTTTTCTCCCATTAAACAAACACGGCCATCTTCTATTTGTAGCTGACTAAACACGACTCGCTGTTTGCAGACGGCGAGAAATAACGCCGCCATCGACGGGGGGTTTCCTATATGCTGAAGCCGAAGTGGGGAAGAGGTGAAATTTGAGCTGAAATCAGGATAAAAGATGGGAAGTGGAAAGTTGAGAGAAATGGCGGCTACTGACTTGTGTTTGACGAATATAATATCCGACAGATGGATAGAGTAGCCTTGATGTTGTCCAGGCGTTATTAAATATATAGTTATGATATAATATTTTATTCGCCAGTTGTGAATAAGTAATTATACATTCAGGTACGCAAATGGGACAGGTATCTGTAGGTTGGTTTGGTTTTGTTGTTCGGGGAGAATCCCCAGGCTGTCGCTTAATCAGCACAGCCTCTATGTTGGAGTGGTTGAGAAATCTCCTCCCCCACCACTCACAGGGGAGCAGTACTGAAAGATGGAGACGAAATACCCTGAGGGTGGTCACTGCCAGAGTGTTTACGTCCTCAGGGGATTTTTAACGTCCCCCTTTATTTTAAATAATTCAGTGGAGACGGCAGCGCCATTTAACGTGGTCAGCCACCCACGATGTAGTGAGCCGAGAAATTAATCCCTGGAAAAGTTTCGACCTCTTACGGGGTTCGAACCTGCGACCGTTGGCATCAAGTGCCGGGTACTTAACCGCTAGGCCACCGGAGCTCACTTGGTATCTGTAAACTATGCTCAAACGTATACTTAGAGTTGCGCGAGCGCCCGCGCACACGCACTCGCACACAAACACACACACGCACAAACATACACATGCACAAACACACAAAACACACAAACACAGACAATATATCCTTTGGTCAGCTAGTTTCGGTGCCACCAACAGCTGACATCACCGGGTCATACCTTATATTATCGCCCATTCCTAGAACGTCTGCCGCCTTTTTGTGCTAGAATGATCAAACAAAATGGCGTCTATTGAATTGAGTAGTCGACACCTTCTCCAAATAGTAACGAGAACATGGCGGAGAACAGGAACAGAAGAAAAAAAAACTACAGACTGGATATATGGACTAGATGGTGCGTACTATAGGTGTGGACTAGATGGTGTGTACTATAGGTGTGGACTAGATGGTGCGTACTATAGGTGTGAACTAGATGGTGTACTATAAGTGTGGACTAGATGGTGTGTACTATAGGTGTGGACTAGATGGTGTGTACTATAGGTGTGGACCAGATAGTGTGTACTATAGGTGTGGACCAGATGGTGTGTACTATAGGTGTGGACCAGATGGTGTGTACTATAGGTGTGTACCATATATGTGTACCATAGGTGTGTACTATAGGAAAATATGGTTGAATTGTTTGGTCTTGTAGTTCGGAACTTCACCCCAGGCTATATAAATCCTTGTAATTGAAATTTCATCGAGTTAACAATAATAATAATAATAATAATAATAATAATAATAATAATAATAATAATAATAATAATAAGTAAATAACCTAAATCTACTTAAGCAGATTTAGTAGCAGAGGTCACTTGCAGATACAGTATAGTAAAGCCACAAAGTTAGATACAGAGAGGGTGCCTCCGTGGTCTAACTGGTAGCACGTTGGACCACACAGATGACTAACACCTGAGTTCGAATCTCGGCGTGGGCATAACCTGAAGGTTGTTTCATCTTTGACTTCGCTTCATTACCTTAGGAGCTCGCTCGGCCCATTTAGCCTACCATGTGCACAAAGGTGGCCGCAAAGCATCAATCATCATCATCTCGATCATGCGCAGACAACCTTGAAATGTTGGGAGACCAAACTTATACTTATAAGTTGTACTTTTAATTTTTCCACCAACAACCTTTACTACGGAATGCGAATATAATGCGGCTGATATATTTAACTTAATTCGAGACGCGGGTACGGAATGATCTGAAATTTCGCGGTAATCGTCTGGCGGCGAAGAAAATCTATATCTAGCGCACGGAGAAGAGCGTTGCATCGGTTTTCGTGCGCCGTTGTAGTATTCGTGGCAACAGAGGGCGGAGCGCCCACTCCCCTGGTCTAAATGGTAGCGTGGCTGGCCGCAGACCTTTACCACCTGCGTTCGTACCCCGACTGGGCTGTGTCTGAAGGGCGTTTCATCTTTCACTCGACGTCATGACAGTCGGACGATGCTCGGCTCATTAATTCTACCGTGTGCACAAATAAGACGATAAAATAGCAACTTTTGATTGGGAGTGATTTCTATAGCACTGCTATATAACTTGCACAGAGCAGTCTGGCTAAGCAACGAAATTAAGCTTGAATTGCAGCAACGCCCACACGCAGTCGGCTAAAAGTAGTCCGGCAGTTGTCAACAACAATGGCCGACAAATTTGTCCAACAATTCAACTACACGGCTGCAACAAGTTCTACACGAACAGACACAATGATCAACCTCAAACTGTCACTTTAAAGAGAACGACTAGAATAGAATATAATCTCGATTATAAATATTACAGTTACACCGAGGGCGTATGAATACATATAAAAAAGAACGAATTGGTCGTGCAAACTATTTTGTTCACTCGTAGGAATTTGTCCCCGGTTTGCGGGAAGGTAGGAGTTAGTTATCAGAAAGGAGAATGTTGAAAACGACACCTGCCCCACAATCATGTTACATTTAATCGTCTGAATACGGCAACATATAAACTAACACATAACCACATATTCCCGGCCTAATTATGCAGATTATAATATTATTATAATTAGTTGTTAAACGGCAAAGGACTAGGTTATTGAAACAAGAATGTTACTTGCTAATCGACTAGCCACGAATTACTTAGATAATGGCGTAGATCGAATGTAACAGATCGAATTTACATCAATTATATGCATTAAGAGTGAATTGTACACAATAGGTAATCCATTTGATGTAAATTTTTCTGAATTTATTTTAAGCTTGGGAATGTGTTTGGCTTGCTTACTGACATTGCTATCGTTGTTGTTGTTGTTAACACATAAAATAGTAAACACTGTTTTTAGTACGTTCACCTACAACATCAAGCTCATCGCTTGGTGAAACTCGAAGGTAAAATGGGATATTTAAGACTTGTTTTGGTTTCTGATGTCACTATAACATTTCACAGATATAATTATTATCTACACAGGTATCTGTATCTCTTATATGTGTAAGAGAGATAGAAGATGTGAAAATACAGAAAATTCCTTGTTCCCACCGACTTCTGCTGATGTAAGTTTGTATATAGGATGTTTTGGGATGCTATTTTTCCTGGCCGGGATCCTGGGCTAGTTTACTGAAATCTTAGCTAAAAACACTATTTCTGCTTTAATCTTTAATCTCATTATCTCGTGAGTGGTGTGTGTGTGTGTGTGTGTGTGTGTGTGTGTGTGTGTGTGTGTGTGCCTGTGCACGAGTGCGTGCTGGTATTGTGATTAATATCTCACGAATCGCACTTGTACTGTTGACAGTTATCTCAACATCTCGTTAAAGAAATATTATTCATATGCTAAGAGCGAATCATCGGTGAGCGGTTTCCTCCAATTTATATGATCAGCCTTAGCACACTGTCTGCTAATAGGTTTTTTCCCACATCTGTAGTTCATCCAGCTGTCGCCAGATGGCGAGCGTGTTTTTTGGTATTGATAGATTTCAGCTCTCAAAATTAGCGATAGCAGAAGTAATAAAAAAATTGCCCAGTTTCGGCTATTTTCTCCCGCGATAATCGGACAGGTTTTGCCACAGAAAAAAAATACGAAAGCAATATGTCACCGTATTATCGGGAATTCATCGATGCAAATTTCCTACTGCATATAAACACTTTATCGCGATGGTATCATTGGTCGGTCGGCAACGCGTCACGATATAAATATCCAATCAGTTGTTCGTTTGTTTCCATACACATGTGAGTTAAAAATAACACGGCCGTGTCATATTTATAATTTTATAAACACAACTATGATTTTGTTCCATAATTCTTAATTTAATGTTTATTTCGAACTTGGTTTTTGTGTCTTCTTCCTCTACTTGTGTCTTTTGTCTGTACTGGTGTCTGGTATCCTGTATTTGTTTCTGGTGTTCTATTATTTTCCCTTGTGTTTGTGTTTGTATTTATGTCTGATGTTCTGTACTTGTGACTTGTGCCGTGTACTGGTGTCTTGTTTTCCAGTAATTGTGTCTTGTGTCATGTACTTACGCTTTACACTTGTGTCTTGGGTCCTGTCAGTTTATTTCGTGTTCTGTACTTGTATTTTCATTTTGTGTTTAGTATTTTGTCCTTGTATTTTGTGTCCTGTGTTTGTCTCTAGTATTTTCACCTGGTGTTTAGTGTCTTATCCTTGTATTTGGTGTCCCGTACTGATCCTTGTTTCCTCTACTGGTGATAATTCATCACTGTCCATCACCAGGTAATCGACTTGTGGCCCAGTCAATCAGTGAATTCGAACCGAGAAACTCCATTTTTTACCTTTGAGACATCCCTAATTGGGCTAGAATATATTTCATAGCGTATGGGCACGCACACACGCATGCACGAATGCAATATATATAACACACACAACACATATCGGACAATATCTTACTGAACAATAGTGTATATGACTGACCAGATCTGACTATACATGTTTAACATTGTATGTGATTGACCAGATCTGACTGTTTAACATTGTATGTGATTGACCAGATCTGGCTGTATAACATTGTATGTGACTGACCAGATCCGACTGTATAACAGTGTATGTGACTGACCAGATCTGGCTGTATACCATTTTATATGACTGACCAGATCAGACTGTATAACAGTGTATGTGACTGACCAGATCTGACTGTATAACATTGTATGTGACTGACCAGATCTGACTGTATAACATTGTATGTGACTGACCAGATCTGACTGTATAACAGTGTATATGATTGACCAGATCTGACTGTGTAACAGTGTATGTGATTGACCAGATCTGGCTGTATAACATTTTATGTGAATGACCAGATCTGGCTGTATAACATTGTATGTGACTGACCAGATCTGACTCTATAACTGTGTATGGGACTGACCAGATCTGACTGCATAACCGTGTATGTGACTGACCAGATCTGACTGTATGACAGTGTATGCGACTGACCAGATCTGACTGTATAACAGTGTATGTGACTGTATAGGAGTGTGTTTCACGAGATATTTGTTTGTATCTGACTGTACCGCGCTGTACATTTGTCAGTTATATTTGCTGTATATTTGACCGACACACCATCTGATTACGTTTAATTAGCCGGTCGTCTGCTAGCTAGAAACACGTGCTGTTATTAGGGATGGGCGATAATTAGAGTACCACCTGGTGTTCGTCATACCGTGTGCACAATGAGGCCCGTACGGCGGCCGAATACTCTTATTTCGGTCGATTATAATTACAGTAAATCCCCGCAACTTCTTATGCGCTATATACTTCATACTGTACTGTCTACAGTAAAGCCTCATACTTTACCATGTGATTTGTACAGTACAGCTCGCTATGTTGTACATAAAGTACCATAAATGTTTTTTTAATTTATATTCTTACCAAACCTTTCAGCCGTACAGAATCAGGGAATGACACCGGAATTTCGTTCAGAGGAAATAATATATATATATATATATATATATATATATATATATATATATATATATATATATATTGTATATTGAATGAATAATTTTTGCATGCCCTTTTATTATAATTGGCTATCACTAGTTCAATGCATATTTTATAAATCCATTTGAACCAATTGAACCCATTATTTATTTATATTAAGGTTATGTAGCTAATTTCTATTATTGTCCAAGAAACACAACACTTCTCCCGATATCAATAAAGAGTATTGATTTACCATGTAAATGTTGTTGTGTTTTAAATGATTATCTATCTGTCTGTCAATAAAACAAAACTTTTTACAGTACGGTTTTGTGACATGAGGGTGGTATAGCTGATTACTTCGGCTGTGTACAGCGCGGCGTATTGTGCAATACGACATTCAAAACGTAACCGGCTTCTGTGCAGTAAAGCCTCGTTTCTTAACCAACGAAATGCAACATATCGTATATATGCGTACAGTAATCCGGTATAAGCCTTATCCGTGTGCGGAGAGTGCAAATTCATCCTCTGTTTCTCAGGGAATTTAATCTGGAATAGGGACTTTTTACTCTGAGATGTACTTGATATTTTACGTGAGAGTAACGTTATCGAGGTTGCTGAGTACGTAAGGTGTGACAGTGTCTAGGTGTAACTACCTAACAATGGATATTTGTAGTCATATTTAGTTGACATATTTTTCTATAAATCGTTATCGGTCGTTGACATAGTAATGGTGACGGAAAAGCTGTCATAAATGTACGCTTCTTCAATATTGGCACCTTAACTTTATTAATTACGGCTACACCTATTATAAGACATAATAGTTTATATCAGGTATCTGCCGTATATATATATATATATATATAAAACGATTGTGGTCTGACGGCTGAAGTATATGATGAGTGAGATAACTTGAAATGTCATTTAGAAAATTGCCGGGAAATTGTATACGATCATTTTATATGCACAGGGGCGTCTGTGTGTGTTGGTGTGTGCGTGTATGTGTGTGTATTCGTGTGTATGTGCGCGCGCACGAAGGCATGCATGCATGCGTATGTGTGCTTATTTGTAAATGTGAAATGTATTATCGATCTTGATGTCATTGGTTATTATTATTATTATTATTATAATAATTATTATTATTATTATTATTATTATTATTATTATTATTATTAGTGTTATTGTTTGATCACTTTTGCGACACCTGTACTTAAATCCATCATGTGTTCATTATGAAACTAAAGCTCCCCATTCCGACCCTCACCTAACCCCCCCCGCAGTACTCACAGAAGACAACAGGCAAAAGTCTGCTGGGAGATGTTGTCATTCTCTCTGACGAATCTCGAACCGAGATACTTCCCAGTTATTAGCTGATGTCTTTAAGACTGAGCCACCAAACATCGACAGTGACCTTGTCTTCTCCATTAAAGGTGACAGACAGGGAGACTTTAACTCGGTTAATATACATTAAGTCGAAACAAAATTCATGTTGACATCGCTTTACGCGCCTATTATTTTTCTTATCTGTTGTCATTTAGAAGACAAAGATGCGACCGAGTTTTTCGTCCGCTGAATTTAGAGTAATCACGCCATTTTGTATGTGACGTCATCAGCGACATTTGTAATTAGGTTAAGTTGGCAAGTTGGTTTTTTGTTTTATGTGGCGTTTGAATGGGAAAATGGGAGCATTGGGGGGGGTCTCAACTTAGAAAAGAATGTGGGTGAGTTAGGTCTTATTATTATTATTATTATTATTATTATTATTATTATTATTATTATTATTATTATTATTATTATTATTATAAATGTCAATTTAGCATCTGACTACAGAGAGGAAACAGGGTTTGTCTAAAAGTTTGATTATAATGAATAATCGAGAAACGATTTTGAAATTGCATTAATTTGTTCCGAAATAATTTCGAAATATAAAAGATATTACGCTTTTGTTTTGCGTGCAGTATTTGCAAAAGAGAATTTGATTTGATGGAATCTTGAGTTTTGAAAATACCATCTTAGTATTATATATCTATTTAATATAAATCGTTGGTTTTCACATTTATTTAATACTCCAATGCATTTCGAATATATATATATATATATATATATATATATATATATATATGTGAAGATCGACTCAAAAATGATACATCACCGTTTCACACGTAATATATGAACATAAATAGTTCCCTCTCCCGTACGCCATTTTTTTAAACGTCCCTAATTCCAGACCCAACGTCCACGTTTGTGATCACGTGACCGTCGATCTAACCGGGCAAAAGTCATCTGCTAGCCTGGGCACGAATAATTAGAAAATCTTCCGGACCTTCGCCATACAACAAAAGGCCGAATAGAACAAGGTGATTGAAAATCTCCCGTGAAAATGACAGCAAGAAAAACAAATTACGCCGCCAAAGTTTTATTTAGCCCCGGCTTTGTTATTATTTTCGCGGCAAATATACGACGACGAGATGTCGAGCCGAGTGCAGCTAGGGGACGATATTTAGTTAGCCGAGTGCTAAATATTCATATGTTATGTCGAGATCGTGAAAGGCTTCTGACAGTTTGTGGTCGTAGACATATCTGTTTATGTACTTTGCGCCGTGTCCGCCGACACTGACGTGACCGAGGCGAGATAACGATCGCGGGGCGGGCGATAATAGGGCGATGAATGGCGCCGTGTCCGTCCGAATGATATCAATTGATTGATCGATTGTTTGAATGATTAACCGACTGAATGATCCATTTGTTCGTTCATTCATTAGTGGTTTCATTATTTTATTTTAGTGATGAATTAGATCACTAACTGACCTATTAACCGATTTATTAACAGCCTGCCCGCCTGACTGACTGCCTGACTGGCTCTTAATCTGTTTGGGGAGGAAGGGCTGGAAGGAGGTCACTCACTCACTCAACCAACCAACTAACAAACTATACAATCAATCAAGTTCATATAAATAAATCAACCAATTAACAATCAATCAATCAATCACTGGTTTATTTCAATTAACTAACCTTAAAACATTGAAATGAACAACAACAATGAGTGTTATTATTTCCGTCTTATTGACGTAAAGAAAAATTAAGTTCGGACAGATCGCCAAAGATGGGACTCTTTATGTTGATATATAGTCAAATATACTCTAGACGGCGAAGATGAACAACATCAATCAACACGTTCCCTGATGAATCAATATTTATTTTTAGCGCTACATACTCGACCTAATTATCCGTCAAACAAGCAATCGTATTCGTTCTTCGCGTGATCCAGATACTGACCGGGGGGGGGGGGGAGGGTAAACCCCAGGCTTCCTCGTACCAAACGGCGGACGATGTAAAATTTAATCGGTTACCATAACAACGTAAACATCCATCCATCCATCCATCCGTCCATCTCTCAGATTCTCTAATCATAGTTCAGGTGGCGTGTCATTGTTTTAATAAATCAAATTTGCACCAGATTTAAACAGAAGATCTTTTTACTGGATTCGCCATCACGTCAGGTCACATGATCAAGACGGCCGCGCGACTGGGGTCATAACCCGGATATAGATTTTTGGCGCGCTTAGACGGATGAGGGCGCCACCGAGAGGAGCCACCGCCACCCATCCTCGGGACATGTGACACGGTTAAACCCCAAATCGATCGGTAACGACGGAAGTCATCTGCTGGCCATTTTCTGTCAAATGGACGCCATGGATTAATTGATTTCCTTTAGGAATATGAATAGATGTCATATCCGGTATCTGGTGCTGACCCCTGGCGGCCATTCTGGTGGCGACGTCTGTTGAATGCGAAGCGATGTGAGTTGTGGGAGGTACAGGCTAAGATGGCGGCACTGGGCGATAATAACTCAAAGTGTCAATAGCGATTGGGATGGGACATGGATCTGGTGGCATGCTGAAGATGAATTGAAGGTCAATTGTGGGCTGGTCAAATTATTGGTCTTGATGTTGTAGATGATGATGATGGTGGTGGTGATGATTATGATGATGCTGGTGAGGAAGTTGATGGTGGTGATATGAT
>JAODUP010000036.1:365000-552500 GCA_025642065.1 Paralvinella palmiformis
TCCCTTTGTGCAAACTTTGAAAAATATTAGAAGAATAGAATTGTATCGATTAGAGGTTCTACAATTGTAGCACTTTTATTTTATTTTTTTAATAAACAAAATACAATTAAAACTCTTTGTACATTTACTCTTGGTACTCTAGGTTTCCTCATGAGATGAAGGTCAACTTCGAGTATAACTTACTCTTTTCCAAATTTGTTGACGCTATAAATCTGCTACTCTGCTACATAAATTGATTTGTTTCATTTTAGCTGGAATTACCTTACAATGTTCCAAGGGTTATTTGAAAACAAAAAAAAACTAATTGTTAATTATGTATTTTTTTAATTATATCTCATGCAAAATATATTTAGTAGTCCCTCCTTGTTCTGTCCTTTCAATCACTTTTCCAATAGCTAATAGTAAACAAAACATCGATTCTTGGTGCTTCAATATTCACACTTTCATTGGCTATTCAGTCTGTTTCCTGAGTTTTGTTAGCCAATGACAGAGCTTCTTACGTCTAACTTTGGAAGTTTGTCGATAGAAATCGGAAAAAATTACGAATTGTCACGAACCAGAGGTCAACAAAGTTCAGCAGGTTTACTGCAGATATCAAACGCCGGGTTTGGCGCTCAAACGAGATTAATTAAATCCATTAAATCAAAGTTAATAAATGTGTCATCATCCAACCATCTTATCCCACAGAATCTGAACATACAATTTTTACTTCATATGTTTATGGCACAGAACTTTTCGTAGCTAATTCCTTGACATAAATATTAATAATGATAATTTGGGAAAACAACGTCTAACCTAGAATTGACACAATAAGAGACATTTTAACTAAAATCACACCCAATTATGACTAGTTACATCAGATACTGAAGTTAATATTCAGTGTAGAGTATCAGTTTCTATAGAGATAGATCTAGGTGTATATTATAAGATTGAAGGAACTGTATTCGTTCAGTATAATCACACACACGCCACACACACACACACACACACAACAAACACACACACACACACATAAATTACTGATGAGTTTTAAAATGATGGATAATTAGTCACACTAATTATATAAACAAAATCAGCTGTCCATACATATAGACTTAATTAGCTTCTTTCCCTTCGGTACTGGTCATACCTGGGACATATTATTCAGGTAATAACTCTTTGGGGAAACATCCCACAAATACACTTATGATAGGGATGATGCAGATTTTAACTCACAACCTGGGGGTGCAATAACAACGACAACATATATATATAGACAGTGACAACATACATATAGACAATGACAACATACATATAGACAATGACAACATACATATAGACAACGACAACATACATATAGACAATGACAGCATACATGTGACATATGATAATTCTGAGAATAATTATCAATCAAAATATGAATCGGTGAATTGTCTATATTAATAATTATATCATGAAAACAATCAGCTGACAGCA
The DNA here is from genome assembly GCA_025642065.1 of Paralvinella palmiformis. NCBI lineage: Eukaryota > Metazoa > Annelida > Polychaeta > Terebellida > Alvinellidae > Paralvinella > Paralvinella palmiformis. Next base: position 366,456 of record JAODUP010000036.1, read on the forward strand.
TGTATTAAATATATTAAAGGATATATACAAATAGTATGTGCTTCAAAATAAAGCAATGTGTACAATGAATTATTAGAAATAAATCGAATGTTCAGCATCTACTTACTAGTTCAAAATTCGAAGCCTTTTGGCCGCTTGGCACATTCGCCAGAGAACACCAAATTGCCGGAGTCTGTTCGCCATTGACGATTGGGGATATTCGCCTAAAATAATCGCTGTACCTCACTTTTGGTTGAAATAATTTTACTGACCTTTTAAAAAGGGTGTCTGTTTTGAAACGATATCGTGAGAGTTGTTGTTAATTACCAACCATAATATCAAGCAAAAACTGTATCCAAAAATATACCCACATCGAGAATGTGTATCAGCTTGTTTTAAAATATTATCCTTCATAATTTAATTGCCGCTATCAATGATCATATAACAAACATCCAAATCGGTACATTTATATTATCATCCTTTCTTTGTATTCTTCTTAAGCAAACCCGAATCTATATATCTTTATGTCTATTTTTAATATTTATATTCAAATTATTTTTAATATTTATTATTATTATTATTATTATTATTATTATTATTATTATTATCAAGCAAATAATGTTCGACATATCAGTAGGCGTTTGTGCCACTCAATATAAAATGTTATCATTGAAGGTCTCAGACATTCCATAGCGTCACTTACTTTATGTACGTTTGTACAATTTTAAATACATCACTACTACTCCTATCACAACTGCTAATACTGCTACTATTACTACTACTCTTATTACTTCTACTACCGCTACAGATACAAGGCTTGGCAGACACTTAGTAAAGACCTTTATGACACTGTATTTTTCAGATAATTTTGCAAATATAAAGCTGCTGGTTGTATAAACTTGGTTCAGTTGATAAACATCCACGTCAGTTGAATAATGAAGATATTTGATTACCTACTGTTTACTTGGGTAGGCTGACGTTTCGACTACAGGCGTTTTGGCCACGGACGTTTCGGTCACTGCCACGGTAATATAGATATTTAAAAAAAAGGATATTCCTTTGTATTCCACGGTTTGAGTTTCTCATTTAGTGATATATTCTTGACGTCACTTAAAATTACAAAAGACTTTTTTTCATCATTAAAATAACACAAGGTTGCTTCTAAATTAAAACTGGTAAAATATAACAAATATGGCTTCTAAATACTTTTAAATTATCCATATTTATAAGTTACACTTACAAATGTCAAATCGTATTTGTACATTTACAAAAAAATCTGATATGCCCAAAATCCAGCCTGAAGATTTTCCGTTGACAAAACGTTCAGGGGTACATGGCTGTGGCTGAAACATCCTACAACCGTTTAAATATCAAACTCTTACAACCCATCTAATTCTTCTCTCTATATATATATAATAATATATAAAATATTTATATTATAACTTCTCTTTCTCTCTCCTTTCTTTTTTTTTTTCTTCTAAATATATATATATAGTATATATATATATATAAATAATGTATACTAAACTACTGTACCCACATCCTATCTATCTATATCCATCTCAATCTTATTATTAATATATATATATATATATATTATATATATAATTATATAATAATATAATCTACAAAACGTTCAGGGTCACATGCTATCTAAATCTATCTATCTATCTATCTTCCCCCTCTCTCTCTCTCTCTTCTTCTCTCTATATATCTATATATATATATATATATATATATATATATATATATATATATATATATATATATATATATATTATTCCGTTTATCTATACAGTGTGAAAATATTACCATTTAAGCAGGAGATGTCCTTAACTTGCCTCCATTCTGTCATCTTCGTCAATTATTCACGACATTAATATTCTAGATAATAAAAATCTCTTTGTTTACGTCCTTGTACGTTCCCGTTGGGGCTACGTAGGCCATTTTGGTAACCATGGCTACAGTTTTATGTTCCGGACGATACCTGATAACCCATTGTTGTATTAACGCGTGTTCGTCACAATGGCTCTTAACTAGAGGACAGAATTGCCGACAAACGGACCACCGATAATAAAACTTCTCGTCGACATTTTTGTAATTAAGCCACTTCTTGTCGGGACAAAGCAGATGAGATCCGGGTGAGCGATAATAGGGTTAGCGGTGGCGAACGGCACGCGATCCGGGGCGCCCCATCGGGAAGCGGGCGCAGTTAAAATTTAATCTGAATAAATTGCCAACGAATCTAATATGGCTGGATGAATATTTCGACTGAAAATGGACGAGAAAAAAAGGGCAGGATGCAAATTAATTAATTTTTCCATTTGTCAGTTTTATATTGTGGTAGAAAACCGACCAGCCAATCAGAAAACAAGCAGAAGACACGTGATATATTACAATCGTTTTGTCTGTTCGTGTGATATGTGTTGTAAGAAATGGTGCTGTAGCCGTTGTGATATGTTGCGTTGTTGTTGTTGTGAGTCGTTTTGTTGTGATTCTGGTTGGTAGTTATGTTGTGCTAGTTGTAGGTTGTCGTGTTGTAGTGATTTCCGGCTACTGTGTTGTTATTATCGTTATTGCAAGTTGTTACATTATTATTGTTACGTTTTGTTGTATTGTGATTGTTACAAGGTTTGTTGTATTGTGATTGTTACAAGGTTTGTTGTATTGTGATTGTTACATGGTTTGTTGTATTGTGATTGTTACATGGTTTGTTGTATTGTGATTGTTACATGGTTTGTTGTATTGTGATTGTTACATGGTTTGTTGTATTGTGATTGTTACATGGTTTGTTGTATTGTGATTGTTACATGGTTTGTTGTATTGTGATTGTTACATGGTTTGTTGTATTGTGATTGTTACATGGTTTGTTGTATTGTGATTGTTACGTTTTGTTGTATTGTGATTGTTACATGGTTTGTTGTATTGTGATTGTTACATGGTTTGTTGTATTGTGATTGTTACATGGTTTGTTGTATTGTGATTGTTACATGGTTTGTTGTATTGTGATTGTTACATGGTTTGTTGTATTGTGATTGTTACATGGTTTGTTGTATTGTGATTGTTACATGGTTTGTTGTATTGTGATTGTTACATGGTTTGTTGTATTGTGATTGTTACGTTTTGTTGTATTGTGATTGTTACATGGTTTGTTGTATTGTGATTGTTACGTTTTGTTGTATTGTGATTGTTACATGGTTTGTTGTATTGTGATTGTTACAAGGTTTGTTGTATTGTGATTGTTACATGGTTTGTTGTATTGTGATTGTTACATGTTTTGTTGTATTGTGATTGTTACATGGTTTGTTGTATTGTGATTGTTACATGGTTTGTTGTATTGTGATTGTTACATGGTTGATTGTTGTGGACAGTTCCAATGTTATATTTGCGGTATATTGATAGGTTGTAGTTGCTAGAGCTGTTAAGTTGTCGTTGTTGTTATTGTTGTTATTGTTTGTTGTTTGTTTGTTTGTTTTATGTTTGTTTGTTCGTTCGTTCGTTCTTGTGACCAGGTATAGATTAGAATATATTATACGCATACCTCTGTGTGTGGGTGCTTGGGTGAACGTAGTGGTGGTGGGGGGGGGGGTGGATTGGTGCTGGGGTGGAGTGGATCTGCGTGTAGGCTAGGTAATATATATTATGAAATCATTCATGAAAACGAGCGTAATATATAAAAACAAGCGATTTAGAGACAGGTGCAAATTCTAGTCACATAGCAAACATTTTTGTACAATCTCGTACCAGAACAGAAATACTCCACGTATTTGAACGGCCTAAATAACGAGCCACCCACACTGAAAACATCTGGGATTATCAGCAGTGTCAATCCACACCCGCAGCCAATTCTGGATCCGACCAAAAATCCTTGATCCGCGACGTATCCGGAGATTATATCACCGACTAAAACCGGATTGTGATAATCAAACTGCGAGTTTGTGCGGATCAATCAGGATGTCGTTGTGTGTACTGTTTGTACAAAAAGGAATTTGTACGAAGTGTGGTACGTGGTGCCAGTTGTTGGTGTTGGATATGGGGTATTGATACGGGGTGTGATATATTAATACAGGGCGTGATATATTGATACAGGGCGTGATATGTTATTATAAGGTGTGATATGTTAGTACAGAGAATGCTGCGTTGATACACAGAGTGATGTGTTAGTACGGGGTGTTGTACGTTGGTACAGGGAATGATGTGTTAGTACAGGATGTTGCGTATTGATATAAGATGTTATGTATGGGCCCAAGTGTGTGTGTATGTGCGTGTGTGCGTGTGTGCGTGCGTGCATGCGTTTAATATAGCGTCCTTACTAACAGGAGCCATTCAAAGTACAAAATAAAATTAGATAAAAGAGAAAGAATATACATTTAGATTGATTTATTGTGAACAATATGTTTTTTTATGATGACGTTTAGCTTGTGACATATGTACGGAAATAGTTATCAGCTGATAGATAAATAAGACGTAAAATGTGACTAAATGTATCAAACCAGATAATTGTATGTGTGGATGTCGTTGTAGGACGTTTCGGACACGGACGTTTCGGCCACGAACGTTTCGGCCACGGCCATGCACGCTGCACCCCTCTACGTTTTGGCCACATAAAATATTCAGGGTGAACGTTTTGGTCATATATTTTTTTTGTGTTTTAATGTACATAATATTACTTAATATCATATTTGTCAAATGTAATTTGTAGATACGTATAATTTAAAAGTATTTTATTTTAGAAGCCATGCTTGTTCTATTTTATCAGTTTTAATTATGTAAAATACATTTAATTTAGAAACTACTTTTAGGTTACTTTAATAATAATAAAGACAGTTCTTTGTAATTTTAAGTTCCGTCAAGAGTATGTCACTAAAAAGAAACTCAAACTGTGGAATACAAAGGCATCTGCTTTAAAAAGGTTCTTTGAAGAGACAATTGGTGAGTGAAACTGATTACATTATAATACACCATGCTCTAAACCATGATCTACTTCAAATTTACTACAATGTATATAAACCCATGACATACCAGCTCATAGCATAGCTAATTCCATTGAGTTAATCTGTCAACATTGAAATTATTCACAAATATGACTTCTAAATACTTTTACGTTATCTGTGTTTACAATTTACACTTACAAAAATTAAATCGTATTATGTTCATTTACAAAAAATATGATATAGGCAAAACGTCCACCCTGAATGTTTAGCGGTGGGTGGCCGTGGACGAAACATCCCTGGCCGAAACGTCTGTGGCCAAAATGTCCGGGACCAAAACATCTGTCTACCGTGGATGTAGGTCTCTCTCCATCACACACACACACACACACACACACACACACACACACACACACACACACACACACACACACACACACACACATAGAGTGTTTGATGTCTGTACCTATAATGACCGTTGTGTGTCAAGGAAGAGACAACAGAAGTTGTTACTCAAGAAATCGATTCAACTTCAAACATCCACCTCAATGTATTCTGAACAAAGAATGGGGGGAGGGAGGAGGTCAAACAAATGGATGGAATAAAATATAACATTAAAAATATTAAAAACTTCTCTGAAATATAAGAAAATAACTGATATATGTGCCGAGTCTCCTTAATAACATGCACGGTTTATGCAAAAAATATTATATGTAACTACAATGGAAATAAAATCTGTAATATATATATATATATATATATATATATATATATATGTTGTTGTTGTTGTTGTTGTTGTTGTTACAGCCGCTGCATCACATTTGGTGACAGTTATTTAAGTCATTTTATGTGCTACGACTAAATAAATTTATTATTTAAAATGTAATTTAAACATTATTTTAAGATATAAATATTCTAAATGTTTATTAGAATCATGTTAATCACGAATCACGTTAACTATAGCTAGGTTATGCTTCTAGTTTAGATGCCACTAAATGTTCTAGTTAATTAACTATACGAGATATGACAATAAATATAAATTAAATATAAAGTAGAATATCTTGATTAAACAATACCACTGGGTTTTTTTTTTTTTGGGGGGGGGGATAACTGCCGATCGACTATTTAGAAAGATGACATTATTTAAAAACACACATGTTCAAGGTCGCTTTCACAGATAAATAATAATTATTGTATAAATCTCATATTATTTTGGGGTATTATTATATTATATATTGTTTGTACAGCGCCTCTGAATGGCTCCTGGTAGTAATGGCGCTTTGTTAAATATACATTATTTATTTATTTATCATTTAGGTAAATTCAATTTCAAGGACGTGATTCTTAAAACAATTCTTCGTTTGATCAATAACCTCTTCTTGTTTTCTTTTTCATATAATTCTAACTATAAATGACAGTTTATTGTCTTGAGTGGTTACTCTATCATTTATATCTTGCAAGATTGTAAGATATACATAAATTAAGTTGTGGGTAGAGAGACCTGGTCATGCTCTTGTATGGTTGCACGGATCACTTTGTGCAGCAGGCAGTCATATACTAAACTACACACGTTGATGACGTCAATACATAATCTGCTCAGCGACAATTGCCGAGTGAAAACGGAGAGAAAAAAACGAATATTCATAACGATGTCTTACGTGGCTCCTGATCGTTGACGAGGGTTTGAATTTCAGCCATCCAAAATTAAAATATTCAACTATTGTAAAGTCTATGATAATATTACAATTCTGATACGCAGAAAATGTCAAATAACTGATTAAATATTCTGTAAATAATTCAATCAATCGCTTTAAGTAACTGCGTTTCGACACAACGCCAAACCTGTTTAGATCCAGATGAGGAGAGAGTATCTGGGAGTACTGCGTACCATTAGTAAAGAATCCAGTTAGCTTGATGATGAATGTCAGCTCCGAATTACAGATCATGATTGATGTTTTACGGGCACTTCAGTGCACATGGTAGGCTAAATGGGCCGAGCGACCTCCAAAAGTAATGAAGCGAAGTCAACGATGAAACACCCTTCAGAAACACCACACCGACATTCGAACTGAGGTGGTAGTGATCGGTGATCCAACGCGCTACCAGTTAGACCGCCGAGGCGCCCGTTCCGGATTACAAGTAAAACGCTCACTGTTACTCACCATCCTTTCGATAGACAGTGACAAAAAAGGCGTATAATTCCGAAGCGAAAGGCTGTATGTGCTTTGTTTACGCTCAAGATTTGATCCCACGACCTTAAAGTTTGCAGCGTGTCAGGAATCGGCATTTTGGTAAATCGATTCATAAAAATAAAATTTCAATAACAAAGAGGTGGAGATAAATTTAACTCGTCAAATGATTGATGCAGAAATTCTCACAACATTTTTGTTCCGATCTGGATATGTTACTCCTGGATATCAGGGCAATAAATCATTCTTTTTTCCCTCTTTTTTGTGTGTTTTGGGAGAGAATTTTGTTACGGAGTGACCCAGGACCTATTAGACAGTACGCCACTTAGTGGGTAAGGTTGATATTATTCATTCAGATTTCAATTAATCGTCCAGATATTGTAATAATATGCTATCAGTTTCCTGTAAAGCGCGATTCCTATCGCTACAATCCATTAACATGCCGTTTTAGCAATCTATTGCTATCCATTGTAGAAAGCTGAACCCGATCATAACGTATCAATGTAAAGCTATCTGTTAGCATGGCGTCAATACGTCCAGCTCTCTGGATACATCAATAATTGTTTTTAATGTTTTCTAATCTAATACATTATTTCTCGATGTTGTTTTTGACTGATAATTATTTTAGAATTGTTGATTTATTTTAATATACTATATTTATATTTCTTTGCTGTTCAATATCTGCGACTTTAATATAGGCTTTACTATTTCTACAATTTCCCATATTTTCAGTTCATACAATAGACGATAGATTGTTCAGTGCTTGATGCAGTTTGTATTTGCGAACATTAATTCAAGGCCAATGAGCGACATTATTTTTTAAATGATGATGATGATGATGATAAAAATAGTAATAACGTAGGTTTAATCAGGATCCCTTAATACCAGATGCCACTGGAAGGATATTGTTTGGTAGCGGAGTATATTATAATCATATTAGGGTTGACTTAGTATTGACAAAATAATAATTATTTATGGCTTTAATTTATACACGACTCTAGAAAAACATCCCACAGACACGGGTAGTCTTCAGATTCGAACCTTGAATCCGGGTTTGCAGCATATTAATATGTCCACTGTGCTATAGCATCATGATATGGATTTATGTATATTTATAGGTTTATGGTTTTATAGGTGTCTAGCACTTAGTACTCTTCCCGAGATCCATCGTGGGTGGGCGTATGTTTGTGTATGCGTACGTCTGTGGAGTATGTGTGTGCATGCTTCTTTATCTCTATCTCCCTCCCTCCCCCCTTCCGCTCAATGCTTGTGTTCGTACGCGCGTGCGCGTACGTGTGTATGTGTGTGTTTGTGTGTACGGGAAGATGTTTGAAAGTGATGCTAAAATCCACACAGAGCCTTTAGAAACCCTTCTAACATTAATATTTGGGTGCTAGTGTGCTAAGAATATCCAAAATACTTATCAGCAATCTATCATCATTATAAAATTATATGATAATCGTTTTTAGACATAAGCCATATTATCTTCATAGTAAGCTTCACAGTCGCAAGTGGCAGTAGACTAATTTGATCAGTTTTAATCACAGCCATCAATAATATATCACAAATTGAAAATTGCATTTCCCACAATTCTAGATTGATGACAACATTTTACGTCCAGGAATTAAACACAATTAATCGATGAAAAGGAATTTTCGATCATATTTTCCTATCAATTGAACTTTCGATGCCGAACATTAACGGCATATTTTTAAAGTTTCAACCAAGGATTTGAGATTGATCCTGGTTCTACTTTTTTAACACGGTTCGGTTGTTGCACATCGTAAATCCCCATTAATACTATAATACGAAATATGACTCTAATGCGTCATACTGCGAAAATCCATCCGCTTATTATATAACTAAAAAAAAATCAAAATAAGTAGTACACTCGCATGTATTTGCATATTTTCTAATTTAAATTTTAATGAATTTTATAATAAAGTCAACAACGACTTCGCCGAATTATCGTCAAGTTATTGAAGCGAACGGTCTTTAATAAAACTTGCCAATTCAAATATCAATTTTACTGTTAAATAATCCGTCTTTACCTTTTTAACATTCCCAAATATTTAATATCTATATATTTATATATCTACATAGAGTTTTGCGATTTATAATTTTTAGTCATAATTTCATAATGTTGCCTCTGCTTATAGTACATTATTTTTATCATTTGACTTCTTAACTTCTTATTATCGTATTTTAAGCTGCTTTTCCTCCAACGTTCTAGGACATGGAACAGTCTAATCTGTGTCTATATGTCGTAAAGCAACACCCATCTAACCATCCATCCATAAACGAAGTAATAATTATCATATATCACAGCCTGATGACACCTTTAGTAATGCTCTATAACTCACTTACGACCGAACTGTACTCACAACATTAATGCCTTCCGGGTCTTTACGAGAAAACGAAATGTCGTCCCAGGACGAAGTGATTATTACTGGATGTTCGAGTTATTTTCGGTTTGATTTGCAGACGATAACTTAAGAGTAACAGCTCAGAGAGGATTTGTTTCTCTTATCTCCGATGTTCAGCTTCTAGTGATAGAGAGTATTGGGACGACAGACTCCATCAGCTCTCCGAGATGTCATTCCTTCGTCTGACAGTTATGGGGATGATGGGGTGAGGGACAGCGTGTAATATTTTATAACGCTCACGTTATAAAAAGCATTAGAATATGACATAATGGGGTGAAATACACCATAGCACGGCATAACACAACATAACATAAAAAAGCGTACCATAACATGACAAGACACGACATGACATGATTTGGCACGACATATATATCAAATATGCATCAAGAGTATCGGCCTGCACGTTCATTGAGAACAACCGACTGTAACTTGCTAATGGTACCACGTGTGAGACTAAAAACTGCTGGTCAGAGATCCTTCCGCTATGCTGCGCCTCACCTGTGGAATCACCTGCCAAATGCTCTTCAACGATGTTTCTCATTTAATATATTTAAATCTAGTCTAAAAAATGATCTTTTTAATATTGTTTATTCCTAATTGTTGTATCATACAATTGTATTTTAGCTGTTTATTTATTACATATGCATATATATTCTATGTTTTAGTGTGTGAAGCACCTCAGAACAACTTTGTTGAATGAGGTGGTATACAAATCATATATTATTATTATTATTATTATTATTATTATTATTATTATTATTATTATTACACGACATGACGTGATATGACGTGATATGACGTGACATGACATATAATTGCATGGCTCGATTTGAGGACCACCATACAACAGAGTAGACATCAGCGACCGACCGTTAATAAGGTACCTCGTAATTATAACAGAACAGAACAAAACAGAATAAAAACAGAATAGAACAGAAGATAATAGAATTTATTTGAATAAAGCCTAAATATATTATTTGAAATCCGGACAAGATATAAGAGTTATCCAATAATAATAATAATAATAATAATAATAATAATAATAAGATAATTTTAGGAGTCAGTGAGTACATGGTGATGTTGTCATCTGGTTAATGGTCAGTCCGGATGTGTACATCTGAGATCCGACGACATATCGTTTTATATCATTGCCAGCCCATTAAAAGGTTGATTGTTTATAGCACTGAACAATCAATTTAGTCTAATTATTAATAACTGATAGAAGCAAAATGTTACACCTGTTCTGTACAGCGAATGTTGGCCAACTTTTGCTAGGCTTAATAGGTCCGAATGTGTCCGAAAACGCCTGGTTTAAGCTTACATTCCGTATACGCGGTATGCGGCATGTGTGATGCGGCATGCGGTATCCGACATGCGATTTGTGTGCTTCCATATGAACGTGCGTTCCCATGCGTTTTCAGTCTCTCATTCTAAACACATGGCAATACAACAGAAATACAGATAGCAAAGAAAAAAACAGACGTGTGCGTGCGTGCGTGCGTGCGTGCGTGCGTGCGTGCGTGCGTGCGTGCGTGCGTGCGTGCGGGCGGGCGGGCGGGCGGGCGGGCGTGTGTGTGTGGTTATACGGTTATACAGTTCCTTCAATCTAATAATATATATCTAGATCTATCTCAATAAACATTACATTAAATTACATTAAATCCGTGGCAATTCAAGGAACCAGTTCTGTGCCATAAACATATGAAATAAAAATACTATTTTATGATTCTGTGGGATAAGTTGGTTGGATGATGACACATTTATCAACTTTAATTTAATGGATTGATTGATCTCGTTTGATCGCCAAACCCGGCGTCTGATATCTGCAGGAAATCTGCTGAACTTCGATGACCTCTAGTTCGTCACAATTCGGATTATTTCCGATTTCCATCGACAAACTTCCAAAGTTAGACATAAGAAGCTCTGTCATTGGCTAACAAAACAGACTGAATAGCCAATGAATGTGTGCCTATTGAAGAACCAAGAGTCGATGTTTTATTTACTATTAACTGTGGGAAAGTGATTGATATATATATATATATATATATATATATATACTTATTTAAAGAATGGCTCGCATCCAAGTAAAGAAAACAAAGGAAACAATTACAATAATTTATCATAACAATACTCTACCTTAATGTGTTTCTCCAAGTTTGTTGTCACTTATTACTATAAATATTATATCCACTGCAGCTTATCTTATCTATTATGCTTGATCTGTTTACATGTTTTTAGCCTGTTCCACTTCATGTTTTTGGCCAACAGGGCTGTAAAGCATTTCTGTAGATGACTTACAACTATTCACTGATTGCTATATCCACCTTAAGAATAACAAGACTACTCATTCACTCACTCACTCACGTAAGCACGTACGGACTCACTCACTCACTCACAGACCCACTCACATCCTGTCAAAAGTTGTCATTTATCATTTTTTTCTGGTCCAGTACGGTTGTGAATCGGTAAATAAAGTGATTTGGTTAATAACCAGAGATCCCCACACCCCACACACACACACGAATTTTTATTAACACGTGACCAGTGTAAAGTGTTGTTTAAGTTTTTATTCTCTCCTGGATAATGTCATCTTTCATTAATATCAACATCATTAACCTGATTGGCTGACACTGACTGACCTAGATAACATTGACAGATATATTGACACTTAGATGTAGAAACTTCAAAGCTAATATCATCAAAATATGTTTGATTGGTTATATTCATCTGCCAGAAATAGTGTATGTATTTCACATGAAGGTAGAAAATATATGGACCAATAACTTCCCCCTCCTATATACTGAACTTGTATAGTTGTAAATAACTAAATAAAGTGACTTATTTAGTTACCATAGTGTTACCTATGCACATTTTTGTTAACGTCTCCAATCTTTAAGTATTTGTAAACAGAACGTACTTTGAAAAGTACTAAGCAAGTACTCTCAAGGTCGAGAACAAACATGTGCAAGAACAGTCTCCTTAAAACAAGTAAAAGGGGAATTAGATTACTTGTCATTTGATGGTCAATTCCAATCCCGGAATTGGAATTGATTATTTAAACAAATTAATCGGAATTGAGAAATTTCGAATTGGAATTGAAGTTTCCTACAAATAAATTAAATCCAGAAATTAATTTACCATTTTTACAATGTTAACACTTGCATGTGGTGTTACCAATATACTGGAAGCATAATGATCTATAACTTTGGTTCCTTTATATATATATATATATATATATATATATATATATATAAGATACGCACACCGACTGTGGCACCCTAAGTGAGCATTTAACCAATTAAAGTGGTCTGGAAACCATGAGCTCCACCCGCTTTGGGACACCACCATATAGCATACCTGTAATCTATATAGAGATATTGCTATTTAGGAATTAATTAATTTATCATCTCACCCAGAATCCCCCTCCTCTCCTAAAACTGTGACTACTATAGCCTGTCCCCAGACCTAACTTTTTAATAACCATTTAAGAGATTTTGTAAACTTACCATATGTCATTGGTCTAGTACCCAGCGGGGTTGTGAAAGTAAATACAGGATCTGACCCCTGCTGGGCGGAGCTAAGCAAATACATTCGTTTCAAGGCTCCTACTGGATAGTGGAATATAAACACGCCTTTGATGATTAGAAAATATACTCTTACATGGGGATGCACTTAAGACTATGATCCATCACTTGATATAATCAAATACCTCTTGAGCTAAAAGCGCCTGGTGGTTAGGCTTGCGCTAATTTTACCGCGATAACACTTACATGTGTTGTTACCAATATACTGGAACCAAACTGATCCTGAATATTGATACTATATCAGATATGCAGTGAGCTCCGGTGGCCTAACGGTTAAGCACCCGGCACTTGGAACCACCCTCAGGGTATTTCGGCTCCCTCTTTCCGTACTGCTCCCCTGTGAGTGGTGGGGGGAGGCATTTCTCAACCACTCCAACATTGAGGCTGTGCGACAGCCTGGGGATTCTCCCCGAACAACAAAACATCAGATATGCACACTGACTGTGGCACCGCACGTGAGCATTTAACCAATTGAAATGCTCAGGATACCATGGGCTCATCCCACAACACGGTGATACCACCACATAGCATGCATATAAGCTATATAGAGATATTGCTATTTAGGAATTTACCCCCATTCAATGTTTAGAACAGGCAAAATTAAGTTAAATCCACAAATTAATTTACAATTTAATTTTTTAATTCAGAAATATTTCTTCCATGACAATCCTACTTGGAATATGAACTACTCGGAGTATGTACTCCAAGTAGGTACTCGGAGTATCTACTCATGATAAAAAAATAGGCAGAGTCGGAAAAACGGAATTGGAATTGAAAAATTTGGAATTGGATTGATAAATTTGAGGTGGAATTGACAAAATCGAATTGATCCCACGTCTGCAAATATGCGTATATGTGTATTAGACGAAAGTGGTTACGTGGGCCGAATATGTATTTTGGAGCCAGAGCTTTTGTGACGTCATTAATGACTGTGATGTCATTCTCTCGATACGATGTTTGAGGACAATTGACCCATTTTCGCCATCACAGCTGCGCGATTTGTGTGTGTTTTATTGACATATATATATATATATATATATATATATATATATCATCGTATTTAGCATGCTTTACACCGTACGTTTTTTTTTTATCTCAGGATATTTATTAACATTAATTGGCCATCCCTGCTATCCGTCTAGTATGTAGTCATTTATAATTACTTAATCCATATAATCCGTCTGATGGTCAATTATCATAAACATCCCGGCCCCGCCCCGCCCCGCATTTAAAACACATTTCTCCATCTAACACGAGTTTTATTAAACTTGACACAAAACACGCGACACAAACCCATTAGATCGGTGACCTGAGAGTTCCACGATCTTGTAGCTTCAGTTCCATTTAAGTCTTCTTCCCGTCTTTTCGTTGCGTTTATTGAAGCATGATACCAAATTCCACAACTTTAATATCCTGAAGTAAATACCCTGAATTGGTCTCACAACCTTTATCCCGTGAACGGATGATGATGTTTGGGGGGGGGGGGTTGCTGTTTAATCTATCTAGCCGTCCACCCTCCGTCAATAGAGATAGAGCTACCAGTGATTTGATTGGCTGCACCAGAACACAGGAATAACACCGTATCTGCCACCTAAAATATAAACAGAACACGTTTGGAGCAAGTCTTGCTGATTAAGCGACAGCCTGGGGATTCTCCCCGAACAACAAAACAAATAAACAAACAAACAGCAAGTCTTCCTTTTCAATAAATACAATAACTGTAGCACAAGAAACGTATAAGCAAAAACTTAAACAAAACTTTCTCTATACTCGGAGTTTGAAGACTTACTTGGTCCACTTCTATCACCTGTTTCGTAGGATGAAAGGAACCGACAAATTTGGCCTGAAACAATTAGAAATGATTATGAAATAATAGTGATCATGATCATGATAATAAAGGAAACCGGTACCTTTGTTCTTTGTTGCCTTTCAGTCTGTCGAAATATCATAGATGTATAGATACAGAAATAGGAATATACATATATGTATATATATATATATATATATATATATATATATTCTTCAGTAATAAATACCTCGGCTTCTTTATATGTCAGATCTTCTTTTTCGGCGAGTGTCTTGACTTGTCCCTGTAATACTTAAATATATTGTGGGTATATCTAAACCTTACGCTGATTATGATGACGTGTTAAAGGTAGGCAAACCATCAACATCAACATCAATATGATTGCACACGCCCACGCACACTTACTTGGTGTATTTACATAACCTGGACAAATGGCATTACAAGTAATACCCGTACCTGCCGTCTCCAACGCCACAACCTATAAGTATATATTTGTAAAACGTTTGATGGCATCATAACTTATTAACACGACATCAAACAATTATCACATAAATCTATTTTATCAAAATTTTTAAAAATACAAACGTATCTGATCAATGAAGCCTTCCTGGTTCTTAAAGCGATTCTTTTCAGAGAGAGAGAAACTCATTCTAGTCCAAAATATACAATTATTTATTAAAATTGTAGATAGGACTAATTCTAATATATTTTATCATTCAGATTGATCAAAAGTGTGATTTTAATAAACATTAAGGATATTATAATACGTGGATAGTTTAATTGTCCATTCGCAGAAATTCGGAGCCCGGCAGGATTCAAGTGCCATATAAGGCATACTCATGAATATTCGGCTCTGTTCGTTTTCACTCTGCAAGTCCCGCCTGGCAGAGTTGTGTATTGACGTCATCAACTTCTGCGTGTGTGTGTGTTTTTTATATAGGCTTGCTCGGTAATGTGTGTAACGTCATCATCAGTTTCAGAATTATCTGAAAAGGGTACTGGCCACCAATGAATTGCTTTATGGTTGAACCCATTTCGGTCATATCCAAGCTCGCCCTAAAACCGAACTCCGTGCCACCTGCGCGCGCAATAATTATTTACATCCGGTGGTCTTACTCCAATGGTGGCAATATTTAATTTAACTCATTAAGTCGATTAGTTGTACTTGTTTTGGGCCAAAAAATGAATTAACCATTTAACAGTTAACCATTTGATGAAATGTTAAATAGTTAGCCAATACCAATTAAAGGAATGGAAAAAATGTAAAACCCATAAGACTATATGCTTAGTTGTAATATGTAAAAAACGATGGCCTTATCCTTTTAAAAAGCTGTTCTAGTTTACTTTCACGTAATATTCTAACTGTGTGAGGCTGAATCAGCTGAATAATTCACTTAACTAACTGATGCGTTCTATAATGCTTAGCCTCTCTATATACTATTTTTTAGCCTGTTTTAACTTGACACTTGATCTCGGGTTCATTTATTGGGCTATATCAAGTTTATGTTAATGTCTTTATATTGTAGAATAATTTATGATTTGTCCATGCTTGCATGATTGAATGAAACCGGACAAATCTTAGTAAATGTAATATGCGCCAAGATGATAAACGAAAAATGTATTTTGTGCAATTTGTAAATGCAGAATGACATATAATCTGTAAGATTTTAGTAAATAGTATACGTTACACAATGTTACTGTCATAAATGGGTGTGTTATCGGTACTACACAACAGAGTGTCGTCTGCTGTTATAAACTGATTATTATCAAAACTAACTACCAAACTAACTCACATCTGACATTATAGTCCGATATGTTTACCAAATATAAAAAACGAGGTTGAAATATACTTCAAAATATTGTTTACGCTACAAATTTCATACTCGAGTGAGCCCAGGGTGTGTGAATGCGCTTGTGCGCGTGCGTGTTACATTTAAACATCTTTTCCGGCTATACAGTCGTATATTTCAACGCGAAATAAAGAAGAATTTCACATATTTCCACATGGTCAGATGACATCATCAATAGATGTATTTGTTAACAAAATATGTCTGCTATTATACAAGCGAACTATATTGTTTCGGAATTCACTACACCGATGAGAGTGACACCAGGAAAACAGTTTGACAGACGAAAACATACCCAGTTTGTTAGACGCCTAAAGGAATATGGTTATTATAAATCTACCTTTATGAACTTCCTGTTCGTTTTTTATCCAGACTATTCAGAATGTTTCCATCTACCTACAAAGGATCCTATTCAGGCTATTGTAGACTGTGGAACATAAATAACTAACCGGGGATTAAAGGTGTCAGGTTATCTACTCGCATTCCATGATACAATATTCCCGTCTGGATTGAAGACAAATTAGAAGTGCATCTTTTAATTAAATTATACCCCACGACGCGTCAGTTTAAAAGTACTTCGTCATATTTATAGCACTCGGTGTGGACATATCTGAAGGGCGTTTCATCTTTGACTTCGCTTCATTACCTTTGGAGGTCGCTCGGCCCATTTAGCCTATTATGTACACACAAGTGACCGTAAAACAGAAATCATCTCAATCATCATCTCATATTTATAGCGCTCTGAATGGCTTTTGTCATTAAGAATGCTTTATTTATTCATTATTATTATTATTATTATTATTATTATTATTAAAATAAAACCTTTCTGCCAATATTTTCTCGATAAAAGCCAAATTATTTTCAAAACTAACTTTATATGTACAGACAAATACTCATACCTATAAGTGTACCTGCTGTTTACTGTTTACCTTAGTTAATCCGACAATTCCATGTTTACAAGTGACGTAAGCCGACTTATTCGGAGATGCCACCAATCCGTGTGCCGATGATATGTTAATTATCCTTCCCCATCCTGTATATATATATATATATATATATATAGAGAGAGAGAGAGAGAGAGAGAGAGAGAGAGAGAGAGAGAGAGAGAAAGAGAGGAGATACATAAAGATAAACTAATTATAATCTGAACAAAATTGTCATAAACATGATGCTTACATCGTTAACAGACGCAATTGTTTTAAAGGAATATATATATATATATATATATATATATATTTCATATCATATTAGCGTTGCATATCATTTAACGAAAACCTAATGAGCCGTAAATAATTATCTGATAAGAGACGGCATAAAAGTTAGGTGTTCACCTGTTTTACGCTTGAATGCATCATTGATGAAGACAAAAATACCTTAGACCATACAAACCATGGATGTATTTATAATGTTTGGTATACTATGTTCGGTAGAAGTTATCTAACTGACTTCTCTTATTACAAACGACAAAATTAGGTTACAATTTTGTAATCAAATAACCGCACCACAATCCAATTTAAGAGAGAACGATATAGCATTCAACTGCACCTCAGATGACTGCAACGTCGTGACTAATCCTTAATGTACCATTATGTGACCCATCGTAGTATTCTTACTGCATTTGGTTTCTACAAAACTTCGTATATCTTAAAATGAAAGTTTATATTATTGACATGTGGGTTACGATAATAATTTTAATAAGCGACGTTTATCTCATAGATGGTATTCTTTTGCGAAATATTGGCTACAAATTTCGGACAAAATGCAACAGGCTTGTATTTAATCTTTGAAGACTAAAACTACTGAAGGAATATGATAGCCGCCGATGATGATAGTATAGTGAGGCATCAGTCTCTCACGTGCCTCGAACGTCGGATGAGATTCATATTTCTCTAATTTTTATATATTTGCCCATTACAATCATTGAAACAATTCGTAGACATATGTTTTGACCATGGAAATCGCGGTCATGGCTAGGCAACGGATTCTCTGGGAACATGCTAGCGTTGATCTTTCTGCCACGACAAGATAATTGTTTCTCAAGTCATTTTATTTTGTTTCAGATAGAATTAAACATTTAAAGCGTGAACAAAGCTGACATTTTCTACGCACATATGGCTAGGTGGGGTTGTTGTTTCACGGCCACGTTTGCGAACCACGATGTTCAATCAACCAATCAAAACTCAAAAGTAGCGAGGTGAGACGAAAGATGAAACAGCCTTCACGGAGAACTAGGCCGAGATATGAATGTGCCAACGATACGACATCGGTGCGTTATGATAACAACTATAGTAGCCAAATATTTACTGGAATATAGTCGTCATGTCGAGTTCAAATTCGACGTTAGACGAGGCTAGAGGACATTTCTAGTTTATACCATTTGATTTCATATCATGTAAACATTTATATGTGAATCGGCGATAAACAAACATCTATATAATTGACTAATTGATTGATAAATTCATTCTCATTCTGTGGTCATGAAACAAGGATTGCACAAGAAAATCTAAACAATTATTTCCTGTGTGATTCCTTTTATTAGGTGGCTGTTTTAGAAGGGTGGTCACTGCCAGAGTGCATTACGTCTTGAGTGGATCTTTAACGTCCCCCTTTTTTAATTAATTCAGTGGAGACGACCTTTTGACGGAATCGAATCTGTAATCCTTGGCGGTTAGGGAAAATCTATGTTTTATCAGAAAGTGCAACGAGTTTAACTCACTAATAATATAATTTTATTTGTCAAATAACGAAATCAGTCACCTGGCTCTAGACAGAAGGTTTGATTATTATAGTGTGGACACTAAGAATTGTTGGTACACAAAAAAACATAAGCACCATAAAATACATTTCTCGTGTTCTATAAAATATCAACAAAGCAATCGGCATTCGAAAAACTAGTTCCGCTTAGCATGCGCGCTCAGCGCCATACCCCCCCCCCCATGCCGGCTGGTTAGAAAATCCAGTTTGTTGATGAAGTCATTGCTATAGGTCAGTGATTTGGTGAAATAAATTTAGAATACTGCACATACATGTAGAATAAGTACATAAAAAAATTTAAACTATAGAATTTGTAGATATGTCAAATATTTCTCTAGCCATTTTACTTTACACGTCTATTGAGCATTTAGTTTTATCGCCGTTTTGCGCCCAAAGTAGAGGCGCCATTTTTAACAGTTTACCACAAAACAATTATTCCTTTAAATGCAAACTTTGTATGGCAACAAGCAGCTAAATAATGTAAACAAACGTGCTTATAGGCGCTGTTGGTCAGCAAATGATTGTCCACCGTTAGTAGAATCGAATGAGCAACTGAATAGGTTTATTTAATAATACGAAACTTATCTAGGCTACAAACCTTTGTGCTTCATGTCGGGTAAAAGGTTTTTGATGAAATGAAACGGGGCCGATAACATAACAGAGAGCATGGCATCCCACTTCTCCGTCGGAAACTCTTCTACGGGCGAGACATGCTGGAAGCCTGAAAGTTAAACTCGGGAGATTAGTTCCGGGTTTTTTTCGAATTAAACTTCCACTTCGAAATACTAATAACATATTTTCGACTTACCGGCATTATTGACTATTATATCTACGCCATTTGGATAGAACTGTTTAATTTCTCTGCACATTTTTTCGATGTCCTCGGGTTTCGTCAAGTCGGCAAAAATGTGACGAGTCTTACCTTTGTATAAGCTAGAAAATATATAGGGAATAGGGTTCACTTTGAGCACAAACTGCACACGCGGATATGAGTACACAATTAATTATATACCAGGGCTTCTCCATGGTGCGTTAGTGGAGCATTGCGCCGCAAATATCCAGAAGACGAGATTGATGATTGATTAATGATTGATGTTCTACCGCCTCTTTTGGTAGGCTAAATGGGCCGTGCGACCTCCAAAGGTAATGAAACGAAGTGAAAGATGAAACACCCTTGAGATATGCCCACGCCGAGATTTGAATTCGGGTGGTAGTGATCTGTGGTCCAACGCGCTGCTAAATAGACCACGGAGGCGCCTAGAAAGCGGAATTGAATCCTGACGTCGTTTCTGTCGGTACGATGTTTTCAGCCATCAATTCTAGGATTCAGTTTGTCCATCTGATTTACGCAAGAGGTCAACCCTCAGCGACACGTATCCCATGAGACTACTATTCCAGATAATCAAAACTCTCTGACTCACTGACTCTGAAATACACTCGCTCACTCACTCGCTTGCTGGTTGAATAAATAACACAGACAGACCCACACCTTGCTACTCTAACTCACTTATATGGACCTGTACACACAAGCACATATATACGCATGCCCAGATAAATGAATGCATACAAACAGTCGTGTACACTCTTATCGATTACGTACCATTACATATAAACATTTAATCGACAGACATATTCGATGGTAACTGTGAATGAATATTCTGTTTGATCATTTCCCTATACGGGAGTATAACTGAGGCACTGGTTCGAGAAATAAACAATCAATCATGGAATGTGATGCGAAAAAAACATGAACAGATGTTACCTGGAGAATTCTTCAACCAGTGACGTAATCAAAGCGTCATCACCAAGACCAGTCAATATGACGTCATCACCACGACTTGCCAATCGCCTAGCTATGCCCAAGCCTATGCCACTTGTTGAACCAGTTACCAAGGCAACATACCTCTCCATGGCTAAAAGAACCATAAAACTGAAATCTTGTTATAAATTTGTATTATTTGGTCCGAGTTTTTTTAGCTTTGGTGCTAATCTAGTCTGGGATATATATATATATATATATATATATATATATATATATATATATATATGAACGGCTACACCCACGAGAAATCGCGTGAAATCTCAGAATGAAATATCCTATAAACAAAAGCAAAACTGAGGGGGTCTGGATTGCAGTAACTTAGTGTTCCTTATTGTTTAGTGGATTTGAATTATACGATTGGAGTAGGCATGTTTCCCACAGCCAAGACATATTAATATTATTTTCCAGGACATTTCCACGCCAAAATCACTATTTTCCAGGACAAAGTATACAAGATTTAAAGGTAATAAATCAGGATATATGCCAAAAAAAGGATATAATATTTATTCAATGTATGATCGATTACTGATATTTGTTATGATACAACCTCCTCCTCACCCCTTCTATCTTTCTGATTCACCCACTTTTATTTAAATTTTAACTAACATCGACAATCGAACTTTTCTTCTACAGGCAGAATATTTATTAACAGGGTTTTTGTTCTAAGCGGATTTTTTCAAAGGCAATATTTATTCCAGGAGATTTCCTGATTTTGTCAAATTCAAGGACATTTCAACGACGTGGATAATGAATTAGTTATTTTTCAGGTTTCCAGAACGCGTGGGACCTCTAGGCTTTTATGTATTCCAACCTCCCCCTCCAGACCTCAGTACATAGTCCTATAACCATTTTGCGGGTCTCCTGAAGAATTCTACCAGAAATTGTTTATCTAATAAGCATTAAAATTATATATATATATAGGATACATGCCTTATATATATATATGCATTATATATATATATATTGTAGATCGGCAAATGTTGACTATCATTTTAATCTGGCGAATTTAAAAAAATAGCCAAATTAAAATGATCGTCAACATTTGCCGATCATGTGATCTACAGACTAACACACCATGATAAATATCGCCGAAAGCTCACAGTTGTTGGGATATTCTATTGTTCTCCAAAGTGTGGCTCGTGTAGCAAAATTAATCTACATACAACAATTAAGTTGAACGTTGGTCAATAAACTGTTTATATTTAGTATCACAAATGTTTATTTCAAAGCACAGGCATCGGAATTTAACAACGTATTTGTGTTTAATTGCAATTTGTGACAATGTAGCATTTGTCATGAGTGACAATAGAAATCCACGATGCCAAGTTGGCAATGCTACCATTTTGAAACTGTTAGCGGCTTACAGTCAGGCAAACAATCAAAATGTAGAATTACATAATGGTGACACTTTCCAAGAATGTTTGTAATGAACTGTGATATTTCAAGTGGATTTCTGACCATTCACCGTTCATGCTCCGTCCTTTCAAAGTGCTGCTCGATTGGATAAGAATCAGTAAGTCTTGCGTGCAACCGTGTGTTTGCTTCTGGTGTGAATTACAGGAATTTACAAGTGTCGGCGTGTTTTGAGATTGTGATTTGAGACAATATTCGAGAAATCGCCAACTTAATACGTCGCCATCATTTGCCGATTCACAGTGTGTATATATATATATATATATATATATATATATATATATATGGATAAATACATATGTACGTGTATCGCTATAGCACAGAATGGGAAGTGCCTTTAACAGCTTGATCCATAGGGTGCTGGTAACAGCAAATATCGTATATGGGGTGGGGTAACAGTGACTCAGCAAAAAAAAAAAAATGACCAACTCCTAGTCCCTGATGGGTATCTAGGCTTCAGCCATGTAAGTTTATGAATAATACAGCCATGCAGTGTTGTAAAGGTGTGTGAATGTGTGTGTTTTATGTGTGTGTGTGTGTATGTGTGTGTGTGTGAATGCAAAAGTTTTGAACAAGTAGGTCTATTATGCGTAATTACTAAATTACATCGGCAAATACAGGTCATATTAACCTGTTAGAGATAGGCTCTAATTTAGTCATGTTTACAACCATTGACCTGAAAGAAAACTGACCGAAAATCGGCTGATGGCAAACAGGTCCCAACTTCTGCCGGGACAAAAAGGAACGCAGACTGCTAAATCGGGCTTATAAACGTGGTGAATTATTATTGTGTCGATGGTTGCATAAGCCGTGGGCGTGGAAGTAATACAAAAGGAATATCTTTTCATCGGTAAGTATAAGGAACACATTTAAAATAACTGTTAAAGCGTTGGCTTTTGGGGGGAAATTAAGCTTATCTATTATTATTATTATATTTAGCCTATTCAACAACCCCCGGCCTATCTCTGGCGTTTGATCCCAACTAAACTAGATCTACGGACTTGAATAAAACGACATTTACATATTTCATAGCATATAACAGGACAGGAATAATACAAATTGTCTGCACACACAAAGTTATAATGTACACATCAGAATAAATGTCCGTATTCATAGGTCTAAAACTCGAAGCGTAGCCGCTTCAATGTTGCCCCCCTACCAGAAGTCATCGCCGTTTGTTCATGACGACCCAATCAAAAACCACAGTGCTCGGTCTAGTTTTCTTTCAGGTCAATGTTTACAACAGATACGACATAAACCAATTATCGCCTAAAATGCAAAATGAGGAACAGGTGTCTTAATATTCATCAAATACAAATCAATACAGAAACACTACCCAACAGTGGACCACAATCTTCTTAAACATGAACACAAAAACTACGAACCCTTCCGTCAACAGATGTAGGTCAGAAAACAAACATATTGTATACGCCAGATGGCAGCGTATGCACATTAGGCTGACCATGATATAGGTCAGGTTAAAGGCCTAGAGATCACGATAGAAAAACAAAATGGGAAGAGTGTTAAACTCGATGTCTCGTTGCATGTTGAACCTTAAATTAATTTAACGTTTGTCTTACTTACCTGGACAGTGTCTTTAAATAACTTCTTGATTTCCCGGGCTGTATCACCTGTGTGTGTGTGTGTGTGTGACAGGAATAGCACTGGTTCCAAAACAACGCGTTTTGGGGGGTGGTGGGTGTAGTAGTAGTCTCTCTCTCTCTCTTTGTCTGTCTGTGTGTATGTTATTCTGGTTTATATATATTTTTTATAAATGTTCTGCCCATCTTAGTCTAACTTTAAGCGAATGCCCAAAGGAAATGTCTACAAACGATGAAACACCCTTCAGGCTGACACAGAGTGGAACCTACAACTTTAAGAGTTCTGGTTTACCCCGTATCTAGATTTATCAACGAGTTGATTAATATATGACCGGCGCTAAGTGTCACTAATGGATCATAGTGATAACTAATTGTGTACGACATCTAAATTCAACATGCATCTTTATTCTAATTTTTTTCGATGTTATAGTCTGTTCTTAACTCGATTGTAAATCTGCACTCATTCACTCACTCACTTATCCACTCACTCACTAGTACTATCAATATTAGTATTTTAATAATTACATTGTCCTGTTATATTGCTCATATCAGAGTTGTAATCGCGAATCACAATTAGATTTATATAGATATGAAAACGTTTCAAAGACGATTGTTTTTCAATTGTAGAGATTATGTTTTGTGTAGACTCTCCACGAGTCTGTAATTATACTAGTATATACATATAAATGTTAGAAATGAATGGAAAACAAATATTATTATCGTGATATATGATATAATCTACAATGATGTTAAATATGCTAAATTATCTTTTGGACGTTATCCAGAACTCCTAGACATATTTTGTTACCCACAGTCAAACATCCAGGTTGTGGGTTCGATTCCTGATAAAACCGTTTGTAGAATATTGTTTCCGTTTGCAGTCGCCACTCGGCCATATATCCAACTAGTGATGACGTTAAACAAATCAATTGAACTGAAATAAACTGAACTTGTGACCCTGCACACAGGTAATCTACCACTCGAGATAGCAATTATTGATAGCACACTGATAACTACTAGATCACTAGTCATCTTTTTCTTTACTAATGTTTCAGTTAACTGTAGCCAATCTAAGGTCTTTGGCATAAATTCCCTCGTCGTATCGTAATATGCAGGTGCCCATCGTCAAGACTGGCCATATGGCCGGTAGCTAGAAATGATATACTGCTCTGGCAGTTGACGATAGTACAAAACTGTACAGCTCCACACCGGGATCCGGAGCGGAAATGACTTGCCGCCATTGTCCTAACAAGTGTAAACATGTATACAATTGTATAGTAATTGCGAGGCTGGAATTTTCCGGTAAATAAATTTAGTTTTAAGTATGATAACATTTTTCCGGTTGACTTCATAATAAATCGATTTATTCCTCAAATTGCACCTGTCTGACAGATGTCTCCTTTGGGAGGATTCCCTCGGCTCTGTGTCCCAAACCTTCAACATCGGCAGTGCTGAACACGATCAACTCACTCACACAGCCTCAACATATGGCGAGTCCTGGGCAATATGTAGGTGAAGAGTCCGAGAAATCTTGATCTGAAATGTGTTTTTTTAGCTGAGCTACGTACTTGACCGGGGTACCTGTAACCTTTTTGTCCGAGGGAGGGGGATCCTCCAGTCTTAACACATAGGCCCAATGGGCACTTGTCCGGTTATGCCATAATGTTACAGAGTCAGGTCTGTAAGATGGAAATGTAAGATTCACCAATAGGACAAGCTCTAGAGATAATCCAGGTCCTGTTTATGTCGGCTCTATGATATGTAAGAGACTCTAAAAAAAATATGACCTAGTTTGAACAGTTCACTGTTTTTCATCACCTTTAAGTTTAAAGTGCATGACTACAACAGAGTTTTAACTCCACATCAAAGAATCCGTGGTGCATCTCGGCACTGAAGCAACATTTTCAAATTGAGAGGTTATTTTTCACTGAAAGAGTGCGGAAAGAAGTACTGTAAATCGGCGAATGATGCCAACGTATTAAGTTGGCAAATTTCATAATCTGGACAAGATGGCGACATTTTAATTTTGCGAATTCTAGGTTCGACAAGTGTGTTATGCTATAAATCGGAAAACGTTGGCATTGTTTATATTGGCAAATTCGCCAACTTAATATGATCGCGAACATTTGCTGATCTACAGTATTCAAATCTTCTAACAGCAGGAAAAGATTAATAAAAGCTTTGATGCATGGTTGATAACCCACCATATCATAATGAAACCGAACGTGGTCACCTCAGTGGGATCTAGGCATGCGCACACATAAGATGAATGACAGTGAGGTATGTCATAATGACAAGTTCTGGATTCCATCAGCTCCCATCCGATGGTTTTATGAGAACGACTGTTGTCCAGTAACCGCAGTAAACTTGGTTGATCACCTGCTGATTGGTAATAAAATGTTTCACAGGCATTGGTTTATCTCTGCTACGTGTGTCTCCGTGTCCTAACTGACCATATTTGTTCCATCCCCATGTGTACAGAAGACCTGTTTCTAAGTTAATAATAATAATAATTATAATATATATTATATGTACATTATATATATATATATATATATATACACACACACATTTATATATATATATATATATATATATATATATAAACAATAATTATATTAATATATAAAGAATTTTACTTAATAAATATTCTTTGTATAAAAAGGTTTAAAAACAGAAATATTTAGTATTAAAAATATAAATAGTTATAATAATTAATTTTAAAAATATTTTGAAAATAGAAATACATAACACCAAGGAATGCATTTTTACCTGTAACAGCTGCAGTATGTCTTGACCCACAGCTGACCTTTGAAACAGTAATCTCTGAACTGCTATCCAGATCAACAATTCTCGGATCAGTTAAGATGTTAACATATTCCTCAAGTTTACTATAATCACCAGTTGTGTGTTGTTCATTTTTTGTGAGTTTTGATGTAAATCCCAACTGTCCACTTTCGTTCCATCCCCAAATGTATAGGTCCCCTAAATCTGAAATTATTCAAAACACAAATTCATAACAATGTGATTACTCATAGTTTAATATTTTACATTCCAAATAACCAGTCAGAACATCTGGCCATGGGACGACACTGAAAGAAAACATATCACATGAACATGGCCTTATTCAAATCCACAAGCTATATTAAGTAGGTAACTGATGTAAACAAATGATTTATTTTGTCAAAATGGACTCATCCACTTCTGACTTACAGTTCCATGTTAGTTTAACATAAGGACAATGATACCTGCAACATGGATTAAGATTTGTTTTATTTTCCCCTCCTAAAACCTGTATAGTTGTCTATTACAGTGAGAATCTGTTAATCCGGACATCGTTTATCCAGCAAATCCACCTTTCGACATATTATTGTCTGAAATCCACCTTTCGACATATTATTGTCTGTGACTCTTTAATCTGCCAAAATGTTGCCAAATATTTCCGCTAGTTCAGTCAAGCAAGACACACCGACATGTTGTCAGTAATGGTTAATTATCCATACACCTACAATAATCACTATATAATAACCAATTACAATCATCCTAGACCCTACACACCGACACACGATGCTTCCATTGCCTGTGGCTATCTCATAGCCAATAATAATCATTCATCTTTTCCGGTCATTTATTGCGTCATAATTGTTGAAAATAAATAGATACACCACAAGATTATTACTGTCATCGTGGTTCCAATGGATGTTACATATTATTTTTGTTACATACAGTGGCGTGTCTTTATGATCTGAAAATGTGTGACAGAGACTACCGGTATGTCGAGGACTCGACATTCACCTTCATCCGACGTATTATCATCTGACAAACCTTGTCAGATTAACGGATTCTCACTGTATATGAATTATGTTTTCTCTCTGTAGCCTCAGTTTAGTATATGACAGTTCTATTATTGCTCTTCCCTATCACCATCATCATCATCATTATCATCATCATCATCTATAAACACAATAATCCCTTCATCGGATAGATAAGTAAGAACCTGACTTAATGACAATATCATAGAATCATAATTATAGTGATCCAATCTGGTTAATTTTAATAAACATATGCATAATAAAACAGTTACTACATTGTACTTATATCAAATAATATGACAATGTCTATTTAAAACAAATTTATCTATTTATCAATTCAAACTCTTGAAAACATTTGGTGGGGAAAAACACTTAATGATGGGGGGAAAACTACAGGGAAGAAAATCAGATCCCACAAAACTATATGCCGGCAATTGAAGCCACATCAGCAAGCATAAATAAGCAGCAGATCGGATGTTGACATCAGATGTTGTGAATTATTGTGCACTTATTGATTATTAGTGATTAGAAACAGTTACCAATTGGGGGGGGGGGAGATTCGCAGTCCTAGAATGGATACTGAGAGGTCCATACGAGGGAGAATGTCCAAATGATTCAGATCTTCGCTCCTAACTAACATTAATATTTATAAGACTCTACAATAACAATACTAAAATATCCCTATTAGAAGAGCATTGCTAGGCTTAAATTATTGGACTCGATTCTAAACAGCTTCATTCAGCATAAAAAAAGAACACGAGTGTAATATTTGGAAAATTGGTTTCTTAGGCCAGCTTAATCATTTGACAATACCAGGGCCACTCCACAAACTCTCAATTCTGGCTTTGAACCAGCCAAGATACTTATGTTTGTGGCATAGCACCATAGGGAGTCATCCTACACTCACACTTACCTACCTGACAATGCCACGGAATGCCACCCACCAGCAGCCACCGATACGACAGAAACACACTGTAGGGCCTCGACAAATGTTGGCGCTGTCCTACTGTCAACATCTCCGTGTCCTAGTTGACCTTGGCTGTGTCAAGGTCAGAGAGGAAGGAATTACAATACATGAATAGCCAAGTGTTATAAGTTTCCTTGGTCCTAATCATAAACTATTAAATTGATTTGTAAAAAAATAATACAAACAGACAAGACGACCATCATGGATACATTAATGAAACATTTTATGCTAATGCAGATCTTATACACATCAAGTGTAATTTAACTATTAAATACACAATTACCTACAGTATGTTGAAGAATCACAATTAAATCAAACTGAAAAGATCCACTTTGGTAGTTATTACAATAACATTAAAATCATGTGAAGACTGTAATTCTCATAAAATAATTTGAATATCAAAGCAATTAATATTTATTATTAGATGGACATTCACTTCTGTTATCAATACGAGCTTCAGTTAAAGACGAGATACCATCCCAATTATCACATGGCTTTAAAGTGATGTAGAGTTGAGATATTAAATGTCATGCCTTTTAATAACTTCACCAACTGGTTAGTAAACACATAGTAATTCCTTGGTTATAAAATGGATTCCTGTATTACACTAAAATAGTGGTGTTTTATCCACGACTAAAATACACTGAGTTCTGTCGATGATGTACAACTTTACATAGGTCAAGGCCCTTTCCTTGATACCAAAGGAAAATTCTAAATGTTTCAGTAGTATCGAATGATCAATTACATCAAAGGCTGCAGATACATCAGACAAAATTAATACAGACATGGATCCTTCGTCAAGAGCCTCAGCAATGTCACTGTGCACTTTCAACGGAACAATTTCTGTTGAATGATCTCTACGATAAGCAGACTGATAAGTGTCATGGAGGTCATTGTGCTCTAGGTGCTTTTATATGCACCTTGCTACTACTACCTTTCCCATTAAACATAATACCTGTATCCATGGAAATATTGCAGGTATTATGCAGGGAACCATAAATTATGTTATTGTTGATGGTTGGTGTTTTTCTCATGAAGAAATTACTGAACTTGTCCGCCAGGTGTTCAGCAGAGGTAAACTGTGGGGAATTTATATTTCAGTTACATCCTATCAAGTTCCTAGTTAATTTAGAGTTTCTTTTGATATTTTTCGCATTCCTCTATCTTTGTGGAAAAGAAACACTTCTCCCCAAATAGTAATTTTTCATTTTTTAAAAAACTTTCCTCCAAATATTCTTAGCAAATCTAAACTTTTAAGCTTATCAGAGTACCAAGGAGTTTCTCATCTCAATATGTAGATTTTTTAACAAGAGGGAGCATGGTGATTAATGATACTTTGAACACCTTTTGGTTCTGAAATTGAATCTGACCATGATTAGGCATGTTGTTTTTATTACCTACCCTCCTATACCACAAGTAAACACAACACCGATCCTAGATAACATCATGGTATGCCCTTTGCCACAACTGACCTCTTTGATAATAGCGGACAACGAAATTGGCTTCATAATAAAGCATTCTTCATGCCTCTCCAGACTGACAACACTTTGAGATTCTACAAAGAATGAACATAAATTAAATTTCTATGCCAACATAAAAGGTGAAAGTTGTCATAGTTTAAATATAGTATTCCATTTAAAAGAATCATTTTCGTCATGATAATACTGGTTATATTGAGATTAATTTATTCATGTATTTCATATAAATAAACAAACGAGTATAATTAATGATACATTTATAAATTAAGATATGTTAATAACATGACATTTATAAATGGATAATTAATTAATGGCAATTATATCAGTAAAATAACAAACCTGTTAAAGCAAAGCAACATTTTTCTCCACAAGACACAGAAACGAGGCGGATGTCATCACCTGCTTTATTTGTTCTCACTGTCTGTCGCTTTGATTCTGAAGACTGAGTGACAGTGTAACAAACACCCTCATTACTGACAATGACCAAATAGTCCCAACTGAGGGCACCATTCTTCACTGAGATATCTCCAAGTACATCTGCCCAATCTCTCCTTGACCGACTACCCGTCACACAACATTCACCATTATCTGAAAAAGAGCAGAGGAAGAACTAGTCATGCATTATGTAAAGATGAGAAATACCAAAAAAGTTAAAAGATTGAAATATAATAAAAATAATTTTGCAGTAGCATCATATTTATGATATTTAGTTGAATTACAGTTGTATTATTCGTACATAAGTGGTTGATCCAAGGGTCAGCCAACCACTCATGACCTTCATTATTTATGGGCTGCCCCACACCAGACATGGGGTCAATTCCATATCAAATTTATTAATTCCAATTCCATTTTTTACCTACTACTTTTTACCATGAGTAGATACTCTGAATACCTACTCTGAGTAAACTACTCCAAGTAGGATTGTCATGGAAGAAATATTATTGAATTAAAAAATTAATTGGTAAATAAATTGGTAGATTAAATATTTTTGTAGGAAACTTCAATTCCAAATTTATCAATTCCATTTTTTTAAATAATCAATTATAATTCCCGAATTGACCATCAATTCCAATTCTGGAATTGAATATCTTTCCTGGTTAACAGTCTATATAGATTATCAATCATTAGTATTATTGCTACCATGATCCCTGACCTTAAACATTTATGGGGTTTTTAAAAACAAGGTAATGACTGAAAACTGTCTTTAGTGTTTGATTTCTGTCATGCCAAGATGAGTTTAAAAATAGCAATTAATTCTCATCGCAGACCAATTTATGGATAAAAGGAGAGTATATTATTAAGATAATAGATGGTTTGTTATGGTGTGACATTTAATGAGATCTTGAGCAGTGTCTAAATGCTGTCCAGGTTACACTGTTTCTATTACTATTAGTTTTTTCTGTAGGAAATAATACTTTGCATACCTATTTTGTGATATAATAATAGATCTCAAATAAAAATATTATACAGAATATGGCATGATCTTAATATAAAATGGTTTAAACATGAAACAACTTTTCACACAAAAACACTAATGAGGTCTGTGACAAAAAAAATATAATTCACGAATCGACATCATTGGAAAGAGCTTGGAACAAATGTTAAAATACCACAGACAGCAAGCCTCTATAAAATCGATAAAACATTTTAGATCTGGATTTTTCACCCAAATGCTTTGGCTATTTCGTGAAATGTATAGGATTTTCAAGAAATGGAGAGATCATGCAAGAAAAGGAATTTTTTTCAAATAAGATTAGTTATCAAAGCTTAATATTCAAGAACTAGTATTTTAGTGTTTATTAACTTGACTGAGAATTAAAGAAAAATATGAAGATATTTCATCCAAATTAACATTGCCCCATTCAGTGGCAAATCATAATGTTTTTGCAGCTATTTGTTCTTTACTAAACAGCAGTAAACACAAGCTGTTGCTGTATATGGGCAAATTGTCATGTACTAATCAAGTACACAAGCACATGATTATACCAGTTTATTCACAATTTATCTCATCATTGCTAATGTTTTACTTTTATTTATATCGAAAAAGTTATTCGATCACATGATACTCATGTGATATATATATATATATTTATAATCACCAAACATCTGTTAGGTAGAACTGGTGCAAACAGTGTATCCATTAGAAAGTCATCCTATTGCAGGTACCTGTGTCTTGGCTCAAGTCATATGGTGATTGTGCGTTTAGTGTTGCAGCCCCCACTTTGTATAATTTATGGAAAGATCGCCACACATTTCACGTGTATCGAGAAAGTATTAATGCTGTTTAAAATGTGTATATCCACAAAATACATAAATGTTTAAAGATATTATCATTCAGGTCATGTTCCCTTTAATTGTTTACCAACTTCTGGGCTAATTTCATTGGTTTGTCTTTATGTTTACACTTCACGAAGCTCGTTAAGATCGATGACATTACATTCCTTCTGTGTTATGAGTTTTACACACATATATTATATATTAATGCGAAAAAAATTAAAATCTATGGAACATTTGTTTAATTTTTGACTGTTAATATATGTTGTTTTAACAACTGGAAGAGATTGCAGTAATTAGCCATTGAACTTTAATCATGTTTAAGTATGTATAAGTAAATAAGTATATGAATGTATGGTTTAGTATGAGAGATTAATCATTATAAAACAAAATAACATGTATTAAGTAACACAACATCTTTTAATAACTCATATGTTACACTTTGAATGATAATGTCAAATAACTGACACTAAGTGGGAGCATGCTCACAGAAGTTTCTCAGCACTTCTCTCTCTACATTCATATTCCTCCCAGTATTTAAATATTAGAGCCTGCATGTTGCAATATATTTTCTTTTGCAATATCTTCAATTTGCATCCAAAATTAGCCTCATTTGGTTGGTGATGTAGCAGACTTACTCATATAACAGTGATATAAGATACAAGATACAGTTGGACTTGGGGATGCCCTCTACAGTTCAGTCTGTATAATGCCAGCCTTCAACATCATTGTTTGTGTGGATGCTCTGAAAATACACGCTCCAGCTCTCTAGACTCCATATATCGTTAACAATCCACTGTACTTCAACATAGCTCATCAGGTGCCACCAATCAAACCCTGATGCCTCTGCTTTTGAACCTTCGAAAACAGAGATGTACTGGTAAGGTAGATATGGCCATGACATCAATCTCTTGAAATAGCTGTGTGTCAATATTTTTCACAGTACATTTGTGATTTGACTCAAGCTAGACTATGACCACTAGTGATGCCAAATTTTCTAAAGAAGTTTTTTTTCTTCTTTAACACCGTTCATATTTTGATATTACGGAATGGATTATATGAAATATGAGTTATTACAAGAAGGAATATAGTGTTGACGATCTTGTCAGGCTTTTATGCGAAATCGACCTAGATATTAGAAATATATTATATCGTCTCTTAAAATCAATTCTGTTTAGTAAATTAGTTATCACTAAATATCACTTTTATCAGTGTCTACATCTAAGGTAATGAGGCGAGTTTAATGGCTAAAAAACATAATCATTTCAAATACAACAAAACATTACTGAAATGGTATCTACAGGTAATATACGGCATAGAAAATATTGTTTTAATGAGCTTATCAGACTTATGTCATACTCATAGTCTAGATCTCATCTATTATTTAATGATATTTATTATTTACCGAACATAAATAAAATGCTGTCCCAGGTGATGGAGACGTGTGCCAATTTGACAGATTCCGTGGTCTTTAGAACAATCTCGAAGGGCTTAGTAATAATAATGTCGTTTGCATCAGTATTCGTAGCATCTGATATTGAAGATAACTGTTGGTCGCCATTGTAACCAAACCCAAATAGCATTCTATACTCTGAAATATATATATGGGCGATAATCAGGCAAACGACAAGTTGTATTTACACCGGAAGTAGTACAAATAGTAACTCCAGATTTCGCCACCTATGATTTTCGCCACTTGAGATATTTCGCCACTCACTTATTTTAGATACTTCACCACTCGCATATATACTTTTTTTTCGCAGATTTTTATATCTTGGCCAATGTTCACAAGACAACATGCTCATTTTTAACAATATTGGCAATATCTAGAACAGATTGTTAGATTCATCGACCTATAGTTTTCTAAATAAGTTTATTATTTGAAAGTTCTGTTATTTTATTAGCTAAATTATAATTGCTGTGTGTGCGTGTGCGTGTTTGTGTGTGTAGCAGTTATTTTGTCTAATTTGGTGTTAGATCTTTTACTATATCTATGGCCTAGTGGGTGAGAGGGTAGGACTTTCACTCATAATGCTGTCCAGGTGGTCGGAGATTCGAATCCCAGCCGTGGCACTATAGTTGGAGGAGTTTTTCATCCAAACCAAGCAACTGGCAAGATTTTCTCCGCCGAATATGCCATATATTGTATAATAAACCACCTTATGTTTGTTTTGTTTTTTAGTATTCCATTACCTCTCTGTATATTAAAGGAAAAGTTCACTTTGATTTTAAAATTTCAGAACTAATAAAAATACGTTCATACAAATTAAAAAATGTTAGGCCGTGCTGAATAAGTGACAGCCTGAGGATTCTCCTCGAAAAACAAAGCATTAAAAGGGCATGATATCTGAAGAAAAATTGGAAATAAGTAATAACGGTAGTATAATTCCTCTGTTAACAATAATATTTTCGATTTTATCATCATTTTGGTGGGCACGTTGATGACGCGTATGCAATATCATTAACTGGCCGGTATTCATTCTTGGTCGAGCCCGTAGCCTTTTAGATACCTCGGGCCCCCTACCGTTCTTCGATCTTTCACGATGTTGATGATGATGATTGATGTTTTACGGCCACTTTTGTACACATGGTAGGCTAGATAGGCCGAGTGACCTCCAAAGGTAATGAATCGATGTCATAGATGAAACACCCTTCAAATATCCCTACGCCGAGGTTCGAACACGGGTGGTAGTGATCTGTGACCCAACACGCTACCGTTAGACCACGGAGGCGCCCCTCTTCAATTTGTTACCCCCTACAGCTGGCATCCTGACTCTGGTACGGTAGGTACTCCATGGGTGACAGTGCATAGCCATATGTCTATTCTGCGGGTATCCTGAAGAATTCACTCATTTGGGGGGGGGGGTTATTATTATTTAAATAAGTATTACAATAATGTGTGTGTGCGTGCGTGCGCGCGCGCGTGTGTGTATGTGTGTATGTGGTGTGTGCGTGTGCGTGCGTGTGTGTGTATGTGTTACAAATAATAAAGGCGTGGGGTGTGGTTTTCGTGATGTTTATAATTCTTACATAATTATGACCAAACGACCACTACCTAAATAGAAAACAAATTATATATATTAGTACATATATAACGCAGCTATAACTGGAAATAAAGCATATATATCAGTACATATAATATATATTATGATAATAATTCTAATACCTCCGACAATAACAGAAATAATAGTATTTTCACTCAGCAAAATAGCACGACTAGTTTCGGTTATAAGAAACCTTTATCAAGTGCATGTGTCATGTGATTTAGCATTTATTTATTTTTACTTATGATAAAATGTATTCAATTATTTAATGTATTATTATTTTATTGTCCAAAGTCAACCATATAAAGTTACATTATGATTTCCAATCGTTATACATCTAAGTTGTAAATTTGCTCAGTATTTACTCGTGTATTTTGTACACGACATTATTGTTGTTAGCAACAGCGTAAACAAACAGTTGTTTTGTGTTGTGCACACGCCACTCGAGTTACACTTGATAACCCTATGTTAAGGAGGGAATTTTAAATCAGTTCGAGCCAAGACTCCATAGGTAACAACTGGCCTGATTTAGTACAACATTTACAGATTAAAGCATTTTACACTAGGGCTTTTGAATACGTTTATTAATGGGCTTATCTTGAACGGGTTTTACTTTCCACCTTATAAATAAACACTTAAAGAACCAGTAGTAACCTAGTTCCGGATGCGTGTCTTATGAGAATAATGATATTTTATTTGTTGTGTTATATTCCTTCCTGTATGTAATATTAAAATAAATTATCACCCGGTTCGTGTATGCATCAATTGTTCACCATCCAACAATATAATGTATGACTTCTTGTGCACGAAACTTGTTAATACGTTTGATGATAATTTGTACTATTTAAACAATAACAATGTTTAATGTCTTGAAGCTGTAGATCAAATGATACTATTTTTGGTTTTTTGACAGTGCATTTAAATTTGTAATGGAAGGTCTAAACCAATATATATAGCTACACGTTCTTTAGTTGGACACTTATTAATGTCATATATATTCTGCAAAAATATACATTGAATTACATTGTGTACTGTGCGGGAAATAGTAAATGCGCCAATCTGAGAACCCCCCCCCCAACAAACACACATTCATGTATATATATATATATATATATATATATATATATATATATATATATTAAAATCAATTTTTATTTTACTATCTAATGGTTACTTGAATACAATTTGATTTTTATCTTTATATCTGCGTAATTTGATCAAAATCAAATGTTTGTTAAAATGTTTTCATTGTATCTTGCTTTGTGCCATCCTTTGACGAGGTTGTTGACGAAGGTTTTTCCAGCTTGCGACTCAGTATGGCATTTAGAAACTCTACACCTCCACGTAAATATTTGAATGGCGAGACGTGATCTGGAATTAAAACATACTGTACATAAGCCTGATATTACGAGAATGGGAACTTTGTCCGTGTGTTTATCGGGTTCTAGTTTCTGTTTATCTGTTGTGGAGCTTGGTAAAAAACGTGGTAAGTATATATCCAGAATTCATAAACTCAAAACGCTGTAATTGCATTTCCATAAAAGTGTTTTAAGATCGATGCTCCATAGCGGTTATCATATTATGAAAACTGATCCTAGTACGACAAATAAAATAGACCTAAAACCCGGTCCTTAGGTTATTAATTTTGTTTAGTAAAATCTATGTTTGTGCAAATTTACCCTTTTAAAGCTTACTTTGATTGAGAACAATATTGCTAATTTTACAAGTAATTTTTATAATCGTATTCACAAAAGTCAACATGTCGGTTTGTGGTAGCGGATATTTTTTAAAGTACGAGATAAGTTCCATTATTATTTATTCACATCAACCAGCACCTAGATCTACGAGTAAAATTGCTCATTCACATTGGTCGCCGGTGTCCCTTTTGATAAACAATTCATGTGTTTTGAATTGACAAGAAAACAGTCAAAGGTGGATTTCTCATATACGTAAATGGCTTGACCCACAAAAAAAGGTACAACCACAAACAAATTTAGATCTTTATCAGCTGATAATATTCAGCCAAGGACCAGTTCTCAGCCAAATATTTGAACGCAAAGGTGTTATTCCGAGCAGGACTCAACGTAACACCTTTTCCACTTGATATGGTACTCCCGGTCAAATAAGGTCACTTCAGTTGTTTTGCCAAATAAGGCCAGTTCAGTTGTTTCGCTTAGTCTCGGCGTTGGTCACATCTGGGACATATGCCCGAGGGGATTTCCGGCCGAGAAACAAATCCCACAAACATAAACATGAGGTTCCTTCGAACCCCCACAACCTGGAGGTTGACCTGGCAGTATCTCTAACCATTGCGCAATTGGAATGCCCTGACCGTCCAAATAGGAAATTTCGGTATATATTATAAGAATGTTTCGGTTATTGTCTGAGTGTAATATTCCCGCATCACATTATTATTATTATTATTATTATTATTATTATTATTATTATTATTATCGTCATCATAATTATCATCACCTGCATCATCTCTATACCATCTTCATTAACGTATAATAAGCGATGATTAATTTCGTCCATATTTTGTTACGTCATTTCCCGTTAAGGCGCTACCAAGTTTTCGGAAAACGAAAGCCTTTGAAAGTTTGCCAACAGTTTCATCGGGAATCCCAATTACTGCAACGTCGTCAACCTCTGGATGGTTCAGGATCAGTGTTTCTAGCTCAGCAGGAGAAACCTGGATAATAATTATATAACCGAGCGGTTATTTCTGTATCCGGTGTGTGTATGTGTATGTATGTGTGCGCGCGTGTGTTTCAGTATCTCCCCCTCTCTCTCTCTCTCTATGCGTGCGCGGGCGGTGTGTGTGTGTGTGTATATATGTATGTATGTGTGCGCGCGCGCGTGTGTGTAATCATAATTGCACATTTACCTGGAATCCTTTATATTTAATTACTTCCTTCAGCCTGTCCACAATATACACAGATCCATCATTGGCATATAGTAACCATTATCACCTGAAATAAAAACATTTAATTTATAATAGTGAAAAACTGCTTTTTGATAATTGATAGACATCATAAGCAAAAATTTGCAAAATTTGGATTTCGTTCATTAACCAATAATTGCTAAATACAAGAAGAATTGGTACATACAATGCCTAAATATATAATTTCAATGGCTTTTTAACATTATCCCTAATTAAAAACTGTATTCTCAGATTCTCTTACGGCTCGAACTATCTAGGTCTAGAGTAACTTAGGACATACAGAAGTAGATTCCAAATAGACAAACCGGTATGTAGCTAAACCGTTGTCATCGAGCGCTTCTCTCGTCACTTCCGTTTTTTATTCAGCAATGTATTTACATAATACTATAATACAATTTTTTCAAATATATATGTGCATTGTTATTTGCTTGCCGAAGTGTCACATAGCCACTAGAGCCGTCTACCTGTGACACCTCTGTTGTAACTAATGATGAGTGACGACAGTGGTCCCGTAGTTCAACACTATGTCACAAAAGACCAGGATAAATACACTACAACTGTGACAATCGTCGGAATGGAAGCCACTCACATCTCAGTGACACCTCAAACACTAATAATTATTAATAAATACCTTCTTAAAAATATCGCTAAATGACTTAATGTTTTTAGAAGTAATTTCTTTTGGAATCAAGTACCATATAGCTGGACCCTTGTGGTGTAGACGTTTGGATGTTATTGAAATTCGTCGTTGTACTACATGCGGAGTTTGTCTATTTCGGGTGTCATGTGTGTTTGTGTGTTGGTTCATTTCATATAAAGAGAATTGTGAGCGGGGGTAGGGTTGTTCCTTGGAGAAATGTATACATGTATTTGGCTATTTTCAGTTTATAAAAATTATTAAGTTTAGCTAATTTTATTTTTTGATCAATGGATTAGCGTGCGCATTGTATTGTGCTCCTGTCATGATTCTGATTGCAGTTTTTGCTTGATGAAGATTTTGTTCACATGAGTTTTATATGTTGAACCCATAGAGATATGCCATAGTTAATAAACGGGTATATAGTGAGGAATAATATAATGTGGTTAGATGGTTTAATTGTATTAAAGATATTCTTTACTTTTCTCAAGACAAATAATGAACTGTTTAACTTATTTGTAACGTATTATATGTGATCATTCCATTATAATTGAGCATCAATATACAAGCCAAGGAATGTGATAACATTCTTCTGTCCAATAATGTTGTTTCCTATCTAATAGCGAATGATTTTGTTTAAATACAACATGATTCGATGGCTTTAGAAAAGTTTGGGACAATTTGGAAGATTATTTGTATATATTATAAAGAGCAAGGGGCCTAGGACAGAACCCTCTGGAACACTACATGGGATTGTGTGAGTTGATGACTTAGTATATTAATATTGAACAAATTGCTTTCTATTTGGTAGGTAACTTCTGAACCACCCCAACAATGATTCATTGTAATTACAAATAAATACAAGTACCTTTAATGAAAGGCACTATTCGCTGTACGATATTATTATATATTCGGTATCGTTTACACATTATAATGTTTACCAGATATATCTATCAAAAATAATTAAATACCAAAACAGAAGTTACAATAATATAAAATCAGTAAGTTTATGAAGACATAATCATAAATAAAACACACAACTCAATATATAACATTCATAAAACACACAACTCAATATATGACATTCATAAAACACACAACTCAATATATGACATTCATAAAACACACAACTCAATATATGACATTCACAAACGCAAAATATTACGAGAATGGTTGTTGTTGTAGAGTTTCTATTAAAACTTATACTAATAAAAAAGTCACAAACATACGAAATGAAGACGTGTTTGCTGTAAAACAATCTTTATATTTACGATTACAAAATATTTCATTACCGGCATTTTCCAGTCAGACTAACTCTTAATTAGTACCCCCCTCTGGTGGAGACTTTTTACAACTTAAGAAAGAAATTTTTGTTCCATTGCATAATATGAGATCATTAGAACATCTTCCCCTTCCTTGATACGACAATATCAACTAAAAACAAACATAAAACTCTATTAGTGTATTACTGTAGAATGAAAGTTTTCATAATTGATCATTTAATCCATCTGTCATCTCTCCAATCGGCACACCTTCACAACCTTGCCGCAACATGGTGTTGCCAACCTTGACGACTACGGCTCGAACGTTGCCATCTTTTCCTGGGTGAACTTCCTTGACCCTACCGAGTGGCCACTTACCACGTGGTGTGTCTGGTGATAACACTAACATGGTATCACCAATGTTTTTATGTTCAGGATTCCACTTTTTACGGGCATTGAATCCGGGTAGCCACTCGCGACAGTTCACTAAACCATTGTTTATATTTCATTGCTAGCGATTTATTTAAAGGATCGTCCCAATCTAAACCTACGGCCCACATCTCCAGCATTAACATCTTGGCTGGCACGAGTTGGGAATCATATCAGGAATCCCAGTGGATCAAAGAGGCTAGCGATCTTCACCTGATGGATTAACGGAGAATGTGGGCCTGTCTTCTTTTGGATCCCATAATACTCCAAGCGGATATCGCGTAGAGAACAATGCAGATCGGCTTGATCTACCCCAATGAGGATGTCCACTATGGGGCGTGGACTGGACTTTCTTCAGATGTGGTCACTGTTGTTTGTGTTCATTTCAGTTTATGACTTTCATTTTTAAGGTATACAGCTACAGTGCGGAGTACGATTACTTCCATATGATTTTCGCCACCAGTTAGAAGCGTTGTAGTATGTGTTCGTTCTCGTGACTCCCCCTCCTTCGGCAAGTTGTCGTAGTCGTCCTTTGGAGTCGCGGCTGATACACTGGAATCCTGTTTTTGTGAGTGTTTATGTTCATGTAGCAATCTGTGGTGGTTGTATTTGCATCCATCAATGCCACATTTTTCTCCAAATTGTGATTCCGATAAACAGCGGAAACACACTCTTAGTTCTTTGGCTTTGTCCCAACCTTTACCGATGTTCATGGTTCTGAATAGGTCGCATCCTCATAAACCATGAGATCCATCACACACATGGCACTTTTTGATCCAAGGTTTCTGTCTTGCTGGTGATTGTCCCTGCTGAGTTTTAAATGTCCTGCCACTACCATCTTGGTCTCTCTTGAAAGATTCGTTGTGAACTCCTTTTGCTGTTAAAAACTCAGATTCTTGATTTACGAAATTGCGAAGTGTTCAGATTTTCACATAAACGATTTTCGTACATATACTGTAGCATGATAAAAGCGATTCACTCGGCTTTCGTTGTACTGTTATGTACAGTGCCCCACCTCCGAGTTGTTCTGTCTCTT
This sequence comes from Paralvinella palmiformis, assembly GCA_025642065.1. NCBI lineage: Eukaryota > Metazoa > Annelida > Polychaeta > Terebellida > Alvinellidae > Paralvinella > Paralvinella palmiformis. Next base: position 408,692 of record JAODUP010000036.1, read on the forward strand.
GGCCTGCACCACAGAGGTTTACAGTGAGCACATCCAATAATTCTGCGAACGCTTCCAAGTCCTTGGCATTATTTTCACGAACTTGATGACTATTTGTCTACGTTTTCCACAATATTTGCGCTCTAGAAGTTACTTCATGAACAGCGACTGAATGTCCTAAACTAGCCATGACTTTGAGAACTTCTCCTTGAAGTAGTTGGTACTCAGGTCTGGCAGCTATGCTATCATCATCACAGGAAACAAAGGCAGATTTCCGTGATTCATGGTTCTTGTCACCAGCAAACTTTGGTATCGGAACCCTTGTTAGAATCAAAACTTACCAGATATCTCTAGTTATTGGCGAGTGGCTACTGATGATGACTGCTCATATATGACATGGAATTATTTTGAACTACTAAACCATATGTACCAGGTTGAGTACAACGTTGCAGATACTGTTGTCGATTCGGAAGGCTTGATTGGGGCTGTTTCGATACAAATAATTCTGGTTGTGACATTATTTGGTGTAGTGGAAAGTTATCCGATGTGTGTATTTTACCAGCCCGTGGGACAAACTCTTTTGCTGTTGGACGAATAATTCCGGGGTATAGCGAATTCACAAATGGAGTGGACTGGCGGACGTTGGGTTTTGACGATGCTATACATGGAAGCTCGATATTTAGCAGTACTATCATGTGGCACTGAATGCATTGATGATACAGGCCATCCTAGGAGTGTGGGGCGGCTATTATGGGAGGCGTTCATCTCACTGTAATGCTGTTGTGTAGATTGGTTTCTATCATCAGCCTGCATAGTTGGCTTGTTACCACATTTTGTGATGCACTTTAATTTCCAGTTTCAATTGTTCAGTTACAGTTACTGACTTAATATTAATATTGTTGACTAGCCAAGCATTGAGAGCCTGTTCGATTTCTAAAGACGCATTTTCAATGCCCTCAATTTCAACTGCAAGTGCTGTCTGTTTATCAACTTCATGCCAATGAGAGTACTGCTCACCTAGCTAATCACATGCGTGTACTAAACACTCCATTGCATTGTTTGGTGTGGATAACTTGGCTCTCACCTCGGTCCTGAGCCGTTGGCAGGATTGGTCATCTTGTCCTTCTATTAACTGAAACAGTTCATTTTGGATCCTGTTGAAACCTAACTTAGCAATGATATCCTTTGACTTGAGACCACTCATTTTCCCTTTTTGACTTGTGCACACCAGGACTGAGCACATGGAACTTATTTCAACTGAATGAATTGGCGCACTTAAGCTTCAATAATTGCTCAATAAAACCACGCTCTTCTACCAAATGTTGTTGTGGAGTTTCTATTAAAACTTATACTCGTAAAAAGTCACAAACATACGAAATGAAGCCAAGTTTGTTGTAAAACGATCCTTATATTTACGATTACAAAATATTTCATTACCGCCATTTTCCACTCAGTATAACTCTTCACTAGTAATCCCATCTGGTGGAGGCTTTTTACAACTTAAGAAATGCTATTTTTATTCCATTACATAATATTAGAGAAATGAAATTCTGTAGAAAATCATTAGAATACTGAAAAATAAAGACGACTAGGATTGAAAATAAAACAAGTTGTTTACGAAGGAAGTCTTCTATTAGATCACAACAAACGGAATCACCATGTATTTCACTGGAAGTATGACCCCCTAAAACTCTCTCGCGCACGCCCGCACGCACACTCACACACACACACATATATATATATATATATATGCTAGCACACACACATATACACACACACAGCCAATAAAAAACCTGTTACGACCTCCAAAAGGTGACATATTACCACATTCCGCAGGTGAGTGGTATAAGTTTTATGATTGTTTACGAATTGATTCAAATAATACTTACATGATAGACTGAAGTATACTTCATAGATGTGTAGTTCTCATCAGTATATAATAGTACTACTGTGTATATATACAGCTCTTAATCAGACATCACGCGTGTGTGTGTGTGTGTGTGTGTGTGTGTGCGCGCCCGCCACTCTGCTAATATCTTATAATTTCTTATTTTTACTGTCACGATTTGTTCAGCAAACAACAAGTTTGTCTTCAGAGCTAAACAACTCTGACCGGAATAATAGCTGGTGTTTAATTCATAAGTACACAACGACTGAGCTGACATTACTTTGTTCTGTGCCTACCATATTTTCCTGGCTTCCGTTTTGAATTTCCTCTATGACAGTGTTCTTGTTGGTCGATTTTTTTCCTTTCTTTCTGTCTATCACAAAATTAAATAAAGGGCTAATTAAAAGCCCGTTTTAATTTTGCAAGAGTGTTTACGAATAATCGAATTGATACGAAAATCTAGTTTCTGAAAGATACCAATCATATCTGACAGTCACAATAGCCACATTGATGGATATTAACTTGGTTTCAAAACACGCTTAATCCAAGTCAACTAACCGGCCATTATCCTCACATGACTTTATTTGACCTAACTTTAATACTTTAATAATCCCGAATGAAACAGAATTTTGTTTATGTCATCATCCTGGTATGACGGTGTTTAACATAAAGTTCTAACTGGTAGTGCTATTCGCCCACAGATCTATAACGTCCGGGTTCAAACCCCGACTGGGCTATGTCAGAATGGTGTTTTATTTTTCACTTCTCCACATTACCTTTGGAGGTTGTTTGACCCAGTTAGCCTAGCTGCTAGTACAAGTGTCCTTTGAAACAGCAATATTTATCTAGAACAGGTTGATCATCTCAATCTTAGAAGAAATCTTTATTTATGTTCCCCGGCATTAGTGGCAATTAAATTGAACAGCATAACATAACATTATAACTCATATAGGTTATCGATCAGAATGCTACTACGAATAAATATTTTATTGTGCGAGTATTTGGAGAAACAAGACAAAAATAGCTAATTCACCAAAATATATACAGCATTATGTTTTATATTAAATACATTTCTTCTGCTTTCAAACAAGTATACTATATATACATCAGCTGGGGTACTAAAGACATATACCAATTAAAACGGTAATCTTAATAATTCACTTAATATACGCCATTTGTAATCAAATAGAGTTATAACTATAAGTGCTATGAATGTCTGTATATTAGTTGAGATACCTTCAATGTGTACAAGAATTCCTATATTATTATGGGTCAATAAAGAGTATGTATTTGTTTACTGGCTGTTGTTCCCATTAAGATAGGGACAAGAATTCATGAGGTCGAATTGTTGTTATGGGCGAACCTAGCAGCAAAGACTATTTATAACAAGACGTGTTACTTCGCGTTTTAACATGGGGCGCCATTTTGAATTCAAGGAGCGTCAGGGCCCTAGCGGCCGGAGGTAGATTGTCACGGACAGCTCCCTTCATTAACATGGCGCCTAATGGCACTGGTTCATTCTGCGCCGCTTTCTGCTGCAGTAACAAGAAAAGTATGCACAAATAAAGACATTCCTGAAAAGAAATGAAGGCTAGTGTAAAAATTTGATATCATCTGTTTTTTTATAAATAAACTGAATAAAGGATATTTAAAAAATAAGCATAACAATTTGAAGTAGACACGCCCCTATTTGACATGACCCATCAGTAGGCGTAAGCAGGATCTATCTAGATCTATATTTGTTTCAAGACAAAATCTGGTTAAATTTTATTGAACAATATCAACCTATTAATCACAAAATTGGTATGTAAGATATACATAAGATTACAGTTACATGTACTGGAGCCACTGAAGATGTTATGGGCGGAGGTACATTTTAATTTATTATTGTTAATAATATAATTGGACTTCTAAAATTACATTACTATAATCAGATAATTTTTCCCTAATTACAATAATTATAAGTAGCTGAGTATTTACATGATCACCTGCATCCATATTTATTTTTAAACATAAAAAAATTGGTACTTATTGATATATATTAATTAATTATTAAATACCTCAACTAGTGGTAGAAACATTCATTTTGTTATTTTTTCTATTGATAGAAGTAAAAGATGGGTTATTAATTGTTGTCGTTCAGATAGATATATGATGAGGAAAGATTTAAATTACTTGAATACTAATTGTAGAATGTGTATGATATGCACGTCACTGAAACGGAATTCATAAACTAGACAACTTATCTAGAATGCTATTCCAACTATTGTTTGATGTACCAAATCCACATGCATCCACTGAAATCAAAGAAGAAGGTATTAACAGATAGGAGACCTATACAGGAGACAAGGCCAGCTGTGATGGTAATTAATATTTATAAATATTAATGGTGAAAATTGGTATTATAAAATTAATTAAATAAGAAACAAGGCATCAAACCCATGAATTTTTTGTCAGCCCATTTCATATTTTAATACAAAAAAAGGATTACCAGCACCTGAATTAGTACCTGAATGTTCAGCTCATGTGCTTTAATTGCTATACTTCTCTTCATAACATAAATGCATATCAAATCAAATTCTTTAACAACTTGAAAAAAAGGAAAACATGTGTTTACACATTGTGTATGCACTTGGTTCATGTCATTATTTTACAAGATATTGTTCTGTTTCAGTCCTTGAAGTTCTATGATGGTGAGATACCATGTAAACAGGCCAATCTCTTGGTTATAGATTTACTGGTGCTATCTGTTACAGTAATCAATGCATGTGTCTATTACATCTCTGGGTATATTCTGTCTAACTTTAAACAGTTCACTGATCTGGACTGAATGTCATATTTTTGTAATAGTGGTTGTTTAGAGCTGGAGGCAATTTGGGTTATTCTGTCCATTTGATAACAATTAAATGACTGATTGTAACTATAGATGAACCCGTGGCACAAGAGATTTGATGCCGCTTATTGTATGAAAGTACTAATTTCTCTATCTCTAACATGTTAACGCAAACATAAACATTGCTAATATTCCATGTATATTCTTTATTCTCAGCTGGGCAGGCCTATATTGCATGGTCTATATTATTGAGGTGTAGACTTTAAATGAACTTATAATATTTTTAGTTAATATATGATAAACGGACATGATGAATACATGGTGAATTGTGTTATGGTTGCATTATAGTAGCTGTATATATAATTATATATATATATATCCAAATAAATAAAAATTTATGGACTATGATAAACTGACATGATGAAAGTATGTTTGTATGCATTTACCTCATATATACCTAATTGTTTTCATTTAAAATTACGCCTTCCACACACAAAGCTGTGAAATAACCTAAACCACGTTCAATTATATTCTGATCAGCTGTCAAGTGATCGCAAATTGTAGGCTATGAGTTAATTAAGTGACTGGGCTGTGAAATCACTTGATTATATATTTACAGCTTTCAGAGCTTCGTTTCCTTCGATATCATGTGTGCACAATTAAACTGTTAATTAATAAAAGAGTATGTGATAATGTAACATATAATACTAGTATTGGCAATTCATTTCAACCATGCGTACACATGTACACGATCACATGTGGACAACCAGAGAGCTTTTGTTTATCTGAGAATTACCTCCGGTCGCTGGAGGCGCCACTGGTTCAAAATTCAACATGGCGCGGCAAGAGTAACGCCTCTATATTTAAGCTCTCTGCTAGAAATATGGCGAAATGTTTAGGTTTCCTCTTTCCGGTATCGTTCGAGAAGCTGTTTCCAGGCATAATTTGCTTTTATTTGACAGTTGCGTGTAATTATTTACTTTAACAACACTTTGTTTTATAGGAAAGAGATTGTTTTGTTTTTGTACAATTTATAATTTGCACGTACTGTAAGTAACTTCATAATTATAATTGGATTAATTGATTAGAATTAGTTGATACCAAGTTACTTACTGTGTTTACAAACTTGACGTTGTCCAGATCTAGCTGTATAATGTAGAAGTGTACTTTTTCACGGGTAGCAATTAAGTTGTATTCATTAGAAAATGGCCCGATTATCTCTTGGATGTATTTAATCAAACACATATAGAATATCGGCTGGAATTTAAAATAGAACCTTCGCGTTGCTGTTTTACGGCCACTTTTGTGCACAAGAGCGACATCCAAAGGTAATGAAGCAGATTGAAAGATGAAACACCCTTCTGACATAGCCCGGGGGGGGGGGTCTATGGCCACGCTACCAGTTAGGCCATGGAGGCGCCCTAATCTTCGTGCCAGAGTAAACCCATGCCAAACAGTTGGACATATTTCAGACATTTGTGCACAGTTCTAATATTCTAATTTATTCCACGGTTTGCGATCCACTGTAAATAGAGTTGTCAGATAACCTACTAATATTAAGAGTTACGATAATATGCCAATTAAACAGCTGTCAAATTTACATAATGTTAGACAGTCATAGACTTGTAATGGTTCAGTTTAGTTTTTCTTTAATCGAAACAATACAGCATACTCTTCGCAGGGAGCTTATATATAGAGGTGTTACTTTTCACGCGCCATTTTGGATTTTGAACCAGTAGCGCACCTAGCGGCCGGGCACACTTCTCAGAGTGGCAACTGCTAAATAATCCAACTCTCTGGTTGTACACATGTGATTGTGTAGATGTGTGACGCATGATTGAAATGAATTGCCAATACTAGTATTATATGTTATTTGAGCAATGTAGTCTTGCTAATTAATACTTTAATTGTGCACACATTATATCTAAAAAACAAGTCATTTCACACACAGCCCGGTCCCTTCACACCCGATCAGAAAATAATTGAACGTGGTCATTTCACAGCCTATTTTATTTTGTGTGTGGAAGGCGTTTTTTAATGAAAAACAAATAGATATATCTATATTTAGGATGTATATGCATAAATATATTTTCCTCAATCATCACACACAAAAATCACGGATCTTCCCAAAGTCCGTTCATTTTTATTTATTTGGATATATACATATACAGCTATTATAAAATAACATGGCACAATTTATTACAAACTTTCCACCATATATTCATCATCCCATATCTTTTACTGTTGAACTAGTGAGTGAGTGAGCGAATAAGACTTAAAGGGACAGTTCGCCATCAGAAAATAGTTCTTAAATATGTAATACTTAGAACAGTAACCAAAAATTGTACAATAATAATCACGAAATATACCTGATATCAGAGATATAGGGAAATAATCCAAATTACTGGAGGGCCGCCATTACCGCTGCACCGCAAGCCAGATTCGAAGGCGGGAAGGAGAAAACTGAAATGCTCTGACGTCACATCGGCGCTCTCTAGACTGATGCGGATTATAGTTTCTCTTGAGCGTTAATATCTCAGCCATTTTTAATCATCTTCCTCTTCCAATGTTCCTTCTGGCTCAAAATGATATGGTTGTAGGTCATTCATGACGTAATTTAAACAAGATAATTGTGTTTTGTTCTGGAATAATTCTTTGCTCACACTTGTTTACATACTTTTGTAGCGGCTCTAAAGTCTTCCGGTTAAACTGCTAGATTCAAATGACGTCAGCATTCAGGAGCTTCCGGTCACTGTCTAGCTTCAAAATGGCGACGCCCAGAGGCCATTAAAAGTCGATTAATCATCACTTTGAACTGGATTATTTAATGTGTGGGTGATCATTTACACATTTTGACATACTTTTTTATATTTGTGAGCATTGCTGTATTGGTCCTGAAATTTTGAAATGAAGGTGGACTATCCCTTAAGGGGCCGTCAACACGAAAATGTGCGACGACGTAGAAGGTGTTGAAAATCAAAGTCGGGTCTGACTCGACGATACAGATATTTGTTTCCGGAGATTTAAACAAGCTTCAGACTTTTGTGTGGTATATGCTGTGTGTGCGCGCGCGCGTCATATCCGTTGATGCGTTTGATACCTGGTTGGGCTCAATTCGCATACTATATAAAACGACAAAGGATCTCTCCCCCTCTCTCTCTACACACACACACACTCTCAGCACGTGTATACACACACACACACACACACACATATAAACTGCCCAGTCACTGACTAGCAGAAGACCGGTTGTTCAAAGACAGCCTGATAAAATGTTTATTACATTGATACAAGATAATACGTCTAACGTGTCATCCATGCTACAGATTATCTGCTATCTAAAGGAACACGCGCTAACCGACACGAGTAATTAATACAAATTACAAACTGGCAGAGCGATAATACCATCGACCAGCCCGCACTAATTCGGTAATTCACTTACCACTCACGGCACATATACGACGTCATCGCCGATATAAGACAACGTGCATCGAACTCGGCTAGCAATATTGTTAGGAGGCAGACAAATTGACAGGGCTCGGGTTTTGAGGAGGGGAAAAAATTGGCCTGTTTTAAACTGCAACGGATTAGAAAATCTTCGCGATGGGGCCCGGTCGCAATTATTTTTATTTATTTTTTTATAAATTGTATTTATACATCAACGTCACAAGAGCAGGCCCTATACGGTTTGCCAAAGCCAGCGGGAAGTGCGGACGTCATCTCGCAACGCCATGCCATGTCATGCCATGCCAGCCGGCACCGGTTCGCGATGCCAGCTCGAACCTCCAAAACGCGCGTAACAGCTAGCACCTTGACGAAGGTCTACGTTACGTCCAGAACAATGCCCCTCACGGTAGGTGACATGTACAACTACTACACACAGAGATAGACTAAGGTCAGTTAGACTGATATCGCTGACGTCTTGTGTACCTTCGCAACAATTCGTAGAAGACATGCCTACCCCTCTCTCTTTCTCTCTCGTATACATACGCACGCACACACACACATACACACTTTTATATACAAAATCCAGAACAGGTCGCACGAAGGCCGATCTACCTTCTCTTTCCAGAACAGGTGCTTTTCAATGCCTGACTAGTACCAAACACCTGTCAATCAGCACCACATTGCCCGTCCCACAGAAGCTGTACCTTGTTCGGAGAAGCAACAACAAACTGACAAAGGGACAGACTGACCTGTATCTAGCTAAAACTGTTTATCCACTTGTGAACCTTAACGGCTGAGTTCGATAATCGTCGCTTTATTAGCTCTAACACAACACAGAGGGATGGAAGGGGGGGTGTTTAGAAGCGTCGTGCGCCTTTCTGAAGATGGTAGAACTAGTCTGGTGGCATCTTTGTCGGGGGGATAATGGAGGATGGGGTGAAATATACATTAGGCACGATACCCGGTTTAACACACGCGCACATGCACGCGCACATACACAAACATTGGGCAAAACGGTTATCACCAGGTTACATTCGTATGATACGTTCGAAGATAAAGGTCATCATCATCATCATCATCATCATCATCTGGATGAACACCTTTACTGTGACGGATGTTGGCCATCAACACACACACACACACGCATGCACGCACGCACGCACGCACACATACACGAAGAAAACAATCAGAAGGCAGGATCATGTGATTTAAAAAAAAACGCAAACTCCAGTCAGCACAATGCCGGTAGTTATGGACACATACAGATGTATATAAAATAAAATTCCCTAGATCGGAAGCAAACAGCGACCGCGAACGACAGATGACGCGCCGAGGCCGCGCCGAGGCCGCGCACTGGGCCGCACGTCTATTGGCTAATGTGTAGGCAAGCACTCCGAGTGATTCAAGTTTAGTAAACGGGGCAAGATGTACACGGTACAAACGAGCAGCTCCCTGAACGTGGCGCCACCTATGACGACAGCACTGCCTGCATCCAGCGGACGTGCCACATGATATGACGACGGTCGGAAACGACGAACAGACGAGAAGTACCTCTTCAACAACAACAACAACAACAACATAAACAACAACGATAACAATAATGGCGACGGCGATGACGACACAACAACAAAATCTCCGGACGAACACACAACAGCTGAACTAAAATTTAGCTTGCTTGGATAATAAATAGCGGGCGTTACCGTTGAAACATCCCTCGCTTGGCTTTCCAAGACAACAACCTTTTCCCGAGAGAACCTGCCCCAACCGGATCGTTTCCCAGCGGCTGCCTTTCATCGGGTGGGGACTGCCTTGGTCCGGTTCCCTCTGCTTACGTGGATGCGACAAAAGATACCTACCAGGCAGACTATAAGACACACAGTGTGTACTCTATAAAATACACTGAGCAACAAAAGATAGACGAAAAAATGCTCTGGACACACATATGGCACCGGGTGTACAATATATATAATAAACGAGTTATAAAAACTAAACGGCGAAAAACTGGATTAAAATTCACCCCAGTCAGTCTTAAATCTCTGAAAGATCTTAACAACAATTACTTTCGAACGCGATGGCACAGGAGAATTCTAAAGCAAAACTATAGAGGGAACTTTATCAAATCTGAATGATGGAAATAAATAAGCCGGACACAGAACGCACAGACTAGAGAGGTCTCGGCCTGTGGAGACTTCAATGCGCAACTATGAGGAGACTTTAATGCGCAACTGGGAGGAGACTTTAATGCGCAACTGGGATGAGACTTTAATGCGCAACTGAGCTACTAACGTAATTCTGACGCGCTACACACAAGTGTTTCAACGCTTTGGTCACCACAGTCCAGGCCGATATGGCCGCTTAAGAGTTTCAAGTCACGTGCTCAAGGAAACGAAGCCGGGTTGAAATCCGTTAACGAAAAGGCAACGTGTGGACGACTGGCAAGTGTATGGCAAAGATGCGTAAGGTCAAAATTAGCGCATGTTTACAGTAAGGTTGTATGACAGAAGTGGCTCGACTGACTAAGCAGCTTTATTCGCAGAGAGTGCCACACCCACTGTACCACAGCAGTAGACGTGCGTTATAGTACTAAATGCAGTGCTTAAAACAGACCAAAAATCAAAACCTTTTGCAATTTTATCAGTTAACTACTACGGCTGTATTTGCAGTGACTTGGATCAAGCAATCACTGGACACAATGGTGACAGGCATCTGAATGCCAAGTGCTGTTAGGCTGGACATAAAAGAAACAAATGCTATGTGATGGCTGGATATTAAAAATTAACGAGCCAATCTAAGGCTGTAGTTAATACGTTTCAAAAACAAAACAGGGTGAGCGAGTACCGGAAAGGCAAGTTTACAGATGCGTGCATGCAGACTTGTGTCTGCAAATTGGCGGACACAGAGAGCGAGTATAAAACAATATTGTTACCAAAGTCAGCATGAAAACAACATATGACTACAAAGTGTGCATACGGCAGTTTGGTGAACAAGACATTATGCAATGCATCAAATTAGACACACACACACACACACCGACAACAAGCATATTACTGGCTCAGCCATTACGCTTGCCGGCTGACGAATGCAGCCTGATGGGGGTGGAATCAAATAAACAAACAAACAAACGACCGAACAAGCAAACAAAACAAACACGAACAAACCAAAAACGATCGGCTAACGCTCACAAAAGCTTAGATCCTTTGACTGCGAAAAAACTTACAAAATGCTACGTACAGGTGGCGAGGTCCTTTTTCAAAGGAAAAACCCCGTGCTGCGTGGCTAGCATATGTTTCTGTACAAACTGAACAGGCGCAAAGCAATTGTACACAATCATATTGATACAATGGCGTAACAAGTGATCTAAAGTACACAGGGAAACGGACAAGACGGCAACAACTCAATGGAGTAATTACTATTTACAAACTGATGCAGGTCAGAGGTCATCAGAAGACAATGAATGAGTCCTCTGAGCTCAGGCTTATTTTTTTCGGATCGCCCGCCGAAGATGGGAGAGCATCGAAGAATTGATACCGGCGAAGCGAGGAGGGAACACCTGCCTCGTAACCTTTGACCATTCTCTGGTTGACTTGTAGCTGCCACTGATGACTGGTGCCACGATTCCGACTTACAGCGCGATGGTAAGGTATCATCCTATCACCCGTCATCCGGTGAGAGACTTCAATGCAGAACATTCGTACATAAACGATCCTCAGAGGGATTAGTGTTAGTGTGATCGTTGTGACCAGTCACAGTCACTACTGCTCTGACAAGGTGACTGTTAAGGTAAAGCAGCATTAATTAAGTCTCTGTGTATGTGTGTGTGTCTGTGTGGGTGTGTGTTGTTTTGTACGGATGCGCACTTGTATGTGCATATGCCGATTTACACAATCTACACTACTACTACTACACGCCAACAATTTACACCTGCGTCAGTGGATCCGGATGTGGGGCCTTCGCGGCTTCGGCCTTCTTCTGGAGATCGAGAACTTCCTGCATCAGTGGCTGGATGCCGTCCGGATTGACCTTCAGCAGCACCTGCGAATGTTCCTCGTTCAGGTTCCGGATATCGGTGAGCTTCATGAGTAGGCGCGGGTACATGCCCCGCGCCACGGCGACCGGATACTTCGACTCGAGGTACTTGAGCAGGAGCTGCGAGTAGCGGTCCTGCTCTTCGGAGACGAGCTCCTTGTTGATGAGATTGCACCGGTCGGGCGAGAAGAGCGAGATGACCAACAGCAGGATGAGCGTCGTCTGGTCGGTGCGCATATCGATTGCCAGCGACTTGATGAACTTCATGTGCTCCTCGAAGAGCCCGGTGCCCTGCTCGCCGGCGGCGAAGTGCTCCAACTTCATCGCCCTCGATTCGCTGTCCGACTCGTCGAGGAACTGCTGCTTGTCAGTGTCAAACGATATCACCGAGCGGAGGATCAGCAGCTCAATGCTGCCGCCCTTCAGCAGCGCAATCTGGTCGCTCTGCGGCAGCGACTTGAACGACTTTACCTTCTTCACCATGTCGATCACGCGCCGGACACTAAGCTCGGCGATGTTGACCAGGTCGGTGACGCTGGCCGTCATGTCACGGGGAAAGTCTTTCGATGTGGTCACCTCCAGCGAGCTCTGGTAGGCGGCCACCAGGTCGTCGATCTCCTCGGCGTCTTCGGCCGACATCGCCTGCGTCTGGGACGTCACCTCCGACCGGATGAGCCCTTGCCGTTCAAGATCACGTATCATTCTGAAAATGGATACAGAGAATGGCACTGACTGGGGTAAGTGAGGCATTACGCACTGGCCAGGGACATTTGAATTTGCCAACGAATAGGCAATACTGCAGAAGCACACCAAGCGGGAAGTGATCAAAACGGTTGTCCATAGGGTAACTAATAACATTTTGAATACTGCGTGGTGTCTTCTGCAGTGCAAAGATAATGTCATTTTTTAAATTTCACTACCATTGGCTAACATGATTGATTAGTAAGGGTAAGAATTGTGGTTATAGCAAATTTTGATGATTTATGGCCACTTTTTTGCACATGGTAGGCTAAATGGGCCGAGTGACCTCCAAAGGTAATGCGGCAAAGTCAAAGATGAAACACCCTTCAGATATGCCAACACCGAGATTCAAACTCGGGTGGGTAGTGATCCGTGGTCCAACGCGCTACCAACTAGAACACGGAGGTGCCCAATTCGCTGAATAGGCCTTTAACACCTGTTACAGGTACTGTTGTGTTAATTTGTTTTCATGTGGTGGCCCCAGACGGTGTTATTTCTAAATAGATAAAAGTGCCATCCTTTTGACAGAATTGTCATTGTGATCTCTTTAGGTGTGAGAGTGTCTAACATAGAAGACTAGTCCTTCAATTTCCAGTCAAACTTTATATTACATGTACCTTTGGCAAATTGCCAAAATTTTATTATTAAAGTTTTCTTAATGTATGTGGATATTGTAAATATACTACTATTACTACATTTGTAAACATATCAGTGCCTTTGTAAACAATTACAATTTTCACTAACGCTTCAGTTTGCTCGCTGCCCGTTGTAAGCATACAAAACACATTGTCATTCCAGTTACATTCCTTTGTCTGAAAGCGGAACTTAACTATTACTGTGCATCGTTCAACTATAACACATAACAGAGTTTATTACCCTAGTGATGCAAGGTTTGGTATTTAGGATACTCTTTTTTTAGCTCCGATTGGACCACTAAATTTATTTTTACTTAATGTCAATGTAGTATACCCTTTTTTTAGCATCTTAAGTTATTCCACACCTTTTGGAACAACAAAGAATATTTACTTGCCCCAACATTTCGTAGTACATTAGCTACACGACAAGGATTACGAAGACTGACTCACGGTATCACGAGCCAGTAATAACTACGCCGAGTAGACTGACTTTGGTCGTGTAATCAGATTTGGCTTAAAATACATGAACTGTGCTCGCCGGTTTTAAATCATAGTAATACTCACGGGTTATGGTTAGCAATGGGCAGTCTGGGTTCTGGGTTCATAACTAATCTGCAATGATATATTTTACATTTTGGGTCACAGGAGGTCAAGATAACACAACCTCCACGGACTGGTTTTTGTCCTGGATTCGGATAAATGTAGCAGTGTCGTATTACCGCGACCGGGTTTCTTGCCATAGCAACGTTGAGTGGCTATACTACGAAGAGGCAAGTGCCCCGTCTTAAATGTGACATACTCATTGACAATAGATCTATCTACGCCGCATTGAAAACACTGTCTGTCTGGTGGAGATAACAAAAGATAACAGTTAGTGGACAACCACTAAATAATAATAAAAAATTATCATTCTTCAATAACTGGTTATTTTCTTAAACAACCGAGGCTAGTGATAATATTATATATATATATATATATATATATATATATAATATACATACGCACATACGCATACATAGTCTAGTGGATTTTAATACTAACTGATCCACATGGCAGGTAATATATCTTTTATAGTACTATAGACCTACCTTGACAGTGATCAGATAGACATTATATTGAAAAACAAATGCTAGCTGACAAATAAGCAGCGACAATATTACCCTCAAGGCGCAGTTCTATAAACATCAATAAAATGACGGAAATAAGTCAAACAACGAGTTGTTTTCTTTTCTTGTTGCTCTTCCTAATCTAGACTCGTCTGTTTATGACCAAGATGATCAGATTGTTACCTTGCTGTTTAGGGACTTCAGCATAAAACGATCAGTGTACCACCAGAGTACAAAGGCAATGTGTAGCTATGGTATGGCAGTACAACGCCAATGTGTGGCTAAGGTATGGCAGTACAACGCCAATGTGTGGCTATGGTATGGGAGTACAACGCCAATATGTGGCTATGGTATGGGAGTACAACGCCAATGTGTGGCTATGGTATGGCAGTACAACGCCAATGTGTGGCTATGGTATGGGAGTACAACGCCAATGTGTGGCTATGGTATGGCAGTACAACGCCAATGTGTGGCTATGGTATGGGAGTACAACGCCAATGTGTGGCTATGGTATGGGAGTACAACGCCAATATGTGGCTATGGTATGGGAGTACAACGCCAATATGTGGCTATGGTATGGGAGTACAACGCCAATGTGTGGCTATGGTATGGGAGTACAACGCCAATGTGTGGCTATGGTATGGGAGTACAACGCCAATGTGTGGCTATGGTATGGGAGTACAACGCCAATGTGTGGCTACGGTATGGGAGTACAACGCCAATGTGTGGCTATGGTATGGGAGTACAACGCCAATATGTGGCTATGGTATGGGAGTACAACGCCAATGTGTGGCTATGGTATGGGAGTACAACGCCAATGTGTGGCTATGGTATGGGAGTACAACGCCAATGTGTGGCTATGGTATGGGAGTACAACGCCAATGTGTGGCTATGGTATGGGAGTACAATGCCAATGATGTGGCTATGGTATGGGAGTACAACGCCAATGTGTGGCTACGGTATGGGAGTACAACGCCAATGTGTGGCTATGGTATGGGAGTACAACGCCAATGTGTGGCTATGGTATGGGAGTACAACGCCAATGTGTGGCTATGGTATGGGAGTACAACGCCAATGTGTGGCTATGGTATGGGAGTACAACGCCAATATGTGGCTATGGTATGGGAGTACAACGCCAATATGTGGCTACGGTATGGGAGTACAACGCCAATGTGTGGCTATGGTATGGGAGTACAACGCCAATGTGTGGCTATGGTATGGGAGTACAACGCCAATATGTGGCTATGGTATGGAGTACAACGCCAATTGTGGCTAGGTATGAGTACAACGCCAATGTGTGGCTATGGTATGGGAGTACAACGCCAATATGTGGCTACGGTATGGGAGTACAACGCCAATGTGTGGCTATGGTATGGGAGTACAATGCCAATGTGTGGCTATGGTATGGGAGTACAACACCAATGTGTGGCTACGGTATGGGAGTACAACGCCAATGTGTGGCTATGGTATGGGAGTACAACGCCAATGTGTGGCTATGGTATGGGAGTACAACGCCAATGTGTGGCTATGGTATGGGAGTACAACGCCAATGTGTGGCTATGGTATGGCAGTACAACGCCAATGTGTGGCTATGGTATGAGAGTACCATGCCAATATGTGGCTACGGTATGGGAGTACAACGCCAATGTGTGGCTACGGTATGGGAGTACAACGCCAATGTGTGGCTATGGTATAGAAGTACAACGCCAATGTGTGACTAAGGTATGGGAGTACAACATATCAATATCAATAGTACCATAGCTACAAACCTAGATGGTACCATAGTAAAGTTTGTTTTACTGCACTACATTACTGTTATGTGGTACTACAGTGCATAATTAATACAATATTATGGCATCAACATAAGCTATCATGGTATAGAGTAACAGTAGGTATGCACAATATTGTGTCATATTTTGATATATAGTACCATATTATGGCACTGGGTACCATAGTATGGTATCAGGAGATACTGCAAAAGACACCACATGAGGTATGGTATCACATCGCTGTACCTTTTCACTATGCCACACCATGATATGAAAACATGATTATAGGAGAATTTTCCCCATGATTGTATTTCCTACCAATACCCAGCTAGTCAACTGATTAAAATTTTCAATTCGTTTACAGACTGATATAATAATCCAGAAAGTATGATCCAGAAGGATATTGGCCTGAGGTAGATATGAACTAGTGTAACACTGATCTGGAGGGGGATGGTGCTACTGTCCTGCCACTAAAAACATAGCATCGTACCATGATGAGACAATACATATTCTTACACCCCCCACCCCCCCCAATTTTGTTTACAAGCCTCGGCCTCTACACAGTAAGCACTAGGACACAGACAGACTGTGAAGACAACGTTTCACATATTGGTTGTATATCTCACGTTTGACTCCGTTTCTCACACCTGTTCTCTTCTATCTTCAGCCGCTTCTTGGCCTTCTCCTCGTCAGTTAAGATGTATTCTTTGCGCATCCCGATCTCGAAGCATTTCTTTAACCGACATCGTTTACAGAATCGCCTGTTTGATACGTCCATCTTACACTTCTCGTCATACGGACACTTGAAGTACTCCTGTAAATAGTATACGAAAAGCCCATAACTATCTCGTAAGCCGTAAACGTCACCGACATATATTTCTATAAACATTATGACATGGAAGCTAACGCCAACGCGTTATGATCAATCATGACGGTACGTAGAATTAATGTTCGGATTTTGCTTCGAATTAATGGGAAAAACGACCGTTTCGCTATTTCACGATTCACACAGCCAAGAAAATATTATGTCCAGGACAAAATAACCATTTTCCAGGACAAAATATACAATATTTATATGTAATAAATAAATCAAGATATGTGTGAAAAAGATATATTTATTCAATATATGATCGATTATTGGCATTTTATGATACAGTATTATAGATATGTTCTAACTTTCTGATCCACCCACTTTTATTTAAATTTTAACTTACATGGGATATCAAGATTATGTACCTGTACACCACTATACAATATTTTGTACTGTGCAATATATTTTCTCAGGCAATTTTTTCCAAGACATTTCCTCATTTGGCCAGATTCAAGGACATTTCCAGGACCTGGAAAATGAATTTGTTATTTTTCAGGTTTTCCAGGATGGGTGGGAACCATGTATTTGAGAAAATCCCCTATAATAAATTTTTCCTAAGCCATAATTCGGCCTAAATTTGCCAGTCTACGGAGTTGCGCCGACTGGAGACAGACCGTAAATAGACAGAGCTAGAGGAATATGACTCAGCTGGCTGTTGCAGCTGTCAACCAGTTAGGTAATGTTAAACACTGTATTTGTCTAACACCTGTACATCACGATGTAAATGCCATGACATTCTATAAACATTATGACAGCCAATATCTGACAGTTTGCCGATACAATTCTGTTTAACTCTTTAGCGTCTGCACAGCGACTTATAATCGTTTAACCGGTTACGATCTTCTGTGAAGTACACGGTACGGGTTTCGTACAAATACTCAACTTACACGCGCACACGTTAACATTATCTGAGTAGACAAAGGTTTACCAACCAAAGTAAACTGCTGAAACTTTACTATCATCAATAATTATATCTGTCCTTTATTGTTATTATTATTATTATTATTCAAACTGTGCCGTTAAAAGATTATTATCCAGATCTAGAAAAAAAACCTCAGGGAAAGGTGTTTCCCGAATAACTTGGCGGGATTTTAGATTATCTGGTCAACCTGAAGTATAGGATTTGGGGGAATTTATAATGTGTAAATCTGTTTTGGCATAGTAACTGACCCGTCACCCCCCCCCCCTCCTTACACACACACACACACACACACACACACACACACGTCTGTTGGATGTTTTCTTTGCTATCTGTTTGTCTGTTGTATTGCCATATGTTTAGAATGAGAGACTGAAAACGCATGGGAACGCACGTTCATATGGAATCACACAAATCGCATGTCGGATACCGCATGCCGCATCACGCATCACACAAGCCGCATACCGCGTATATGGAAACTAAGCTTAAACGAATGTCCAGACGTTTTCGGACACATTCGGACCTATTTCCTTTGGGAAAGCCTACATAGGTTGTAAAATTCGGGATTCGACCGTCTGATTGGTGTTCAGATTCGCCGCTAGATGGAGCGATGCATTTTGTCGGATTCGCATACGCAGTCGCACGTATGGAACCATGCTCGTGCGTTTACACGTTTTCCATATTCTGTCGCATACCGCGTATATGGACTCTCGGTTCGAGCTCCCACCTTTAAGACGAACGTAAATTATACCAGTTCGCTATCGGCCGCGGGTACGAACATCTTAGACGATGGAAGATCCACCCACCCACCCACATCCACACACACACACACACACACGCACGCACGCACGCACTAAGACATACAAACCGGTTAGCGGCGCTGTAATATACGCCAAAGCCGTAAACAACAGCCGCTAATAGTAACTGACTATAACCGGATAGAACATCTCAGTAGTGTTAATTACCGTATCCGAGCAGAATAAAATTACAACGTACCTAACGCACGCACACACAGAGAGAGAGACGGCCATCAGACACTAAGCAATAATACCACACCAAGGATAATCCACACGCGGGCGCGCACGTGTTGTACGCCGTGTACCAGGTCACACCCTGACCAACCACTCACACTGGCCCCCGTATTATGGTGTTATAGCGGCGATACACCCCGATCACGTGACCGGAATGATCACGCTCCAATTACGGGCGCGCACCTAACCGTCTTCACGCCGCATTAGCGGAATAAACAAAGGGCTCGTTAGCGGCAAAAAACGGACTAATCCGGAACAGAGCCGCGAGGCGGCGGAAATTGTTCGGCTCCATTTCTCGACGTCGAACGTTTCTTCCGCCGAGCGGCCATGGCCGACACAAAACATCCGAGCTTCGAAAAGCCACCGCCAGGACAACCGAAGCCATTGTACTCCTAAATGGTCGTACGGTCGGTCTATCCCAAAACAAAACCCTATCGACCAGGACACACACACACCCTCCCCTCCCGGTACCACCCGCGGGCAACGGGACAATGGATACTACGCACAGGAGTACGGACGCTAGGTGCTTCCGGTTAACGTCATCGGTCGGAGATTGTTTATCAATTGACCTGCTGGGGGGTGGGGCGGGGGGTGAGCGGAGAATGTTTGAAATTCGCTTAGATGCAGATTTAAATTCAAACTGAATTCGAGACATCAGATCATCGTCATCATCATCATCATCATCATTGCAAACAGTCACCCCCACCCTGCCTTACCCCCCGGCGGCCACTGATTTTCGTAGAATCAGGTTAGCTCACAGCTAGGTTACACACAACATTTGGTTAGTTATGATAAACAGAACAGACTAGGCATGGATTATTATAATCAATGTGGCTATTGATCAAAACAACAGATACGGATATCGGGATAGCTAATGTCAATGTTGATGTTTTACAGCCACTTTTGGGCACATGGTAGGCTAAATGGACCCGTCGACTTACAAAGGTAACGAGCCGAAATGGAAGATGAAACATCCTTCTGGTATAGCACAGAGTCGGGGTCTGAATCCGCGTAGTAGAGTTCTATGACCAACGGCATTGCCAATTCGACGAATATTGGAATAGGGAGTTATTGTACGATACTATTAACTATGGTGGCTCGGAGTAAACTGTTGACACCACGGGAAGACGTCAACACCACGGGGACACAATACCAATGGGATCCGATATAACTGGGACACGACACCACCTGGGACCATGGTATCACAGAAACACACCACAGACACAACATCAGACGCAAGCACACCACCGCATGGAAACAACATCCCTAACACAACACCAAGACACATCATTACACACACACACACACACACACACACACATATATATATATATATATAACATCAGGCATAAACAACACAAAAAACAAACCCAACAGATTCCAACCATATAATATTACTTAAGACAAATCATACTCCTACCCGCATCCCCCCCCCATCCAGATATATCTGTTCAAACGACACTGTCAGCATCACCGTTTCAGCACCCGTCAACATCTCAACAACATCCCGACTGACACCATTCACATCCACAATAAATCATAACCCCAACCAACCAACCGACCGAACGAGACTGCCAATTCCCGGCTATAGGCTTCCTTTTCACATCACGTGATACCTTTTGACAGGAGCCAGTTTTATTGGTTTTTATTCACGTTTTTCCCCATGACGCTGCACAACAACAACAACAACCAAAAAAAAATGGCTGACTCAACCAAACGATGGATGACAACATAAATGATCCATGGCGGGCGGGGGGGGGGGAACAGCCCATCGGCGACGGCCGGAGGTCCAATAGTGGCCCCGTCGCGTTCAACGACCAGCCAGCTGCGGCGACGCCACAGCACGAGGGATCCGAACCCGGCCCCCGTGCTAGCAGCCAGCTCCCGGTATCAGACTCGACGAGATGACGCCTTCAACGCGGCACGGCACACCGTCTTCTCGACTGTCTTTGTCAGTGGAGTACCCTCGGC
Organism: Paralvinella palmiformis; assembly: GCA_025642065.1. Classification (NCBI taxonomy): domain Eukaryota; kingdom Metazoa; phylum Annelida; class Polychaeta; order Terebellida; family Alvinellidae; genus Paralvinella; species Paralvinella palmiformis. Next base: position 429,908 of record JAODUP010000036.1, read on the forward strand.
GTAAGCTCTTAATCAAACACCGACCGTACAGAATATCGGATTGTAATATCAAATCATCGCATTTTTATTCGGCATTAAATAAGTACTCGACAACAAAGCGGGCCTTCCCGTTTTCGTGGCCGTGTTTAGTACGGGCCAGCAGCGGCGGCGGTGGCGCCACCGAACTAACTAGCTCTATAGTCGGTCTATAGGAAAGAGGAGCCATTTATTTCGGCCGCTGAAGAAAACGAACCGGCCAAAACACGGCCAAAGTTTCTGCTCGGCTGCTAAAGAAAACACCAAAATCTGTAACACTCATAATGGGACGGGCAAAGAATCTCCCACCCCCCAACCGCCCTCCCGAGCGATAATACATACATACCGAGAGAGCGAGAGAGAGAGAGTTGTAGGTTTAAATGAGAGTTACGGCGACACGTAGAGACTTAGTAGTTGGTAGCTGTTTACTTAATGTTTATAATGGCCCGGATGATGACATCATTGGTGTTACATTGGTGAGTGGATGTGTTTTGTTGTGACAGCTTTTAATAATAACACACTCGAATTAATGACTTTCTCATGAAGGATATGACGTTCTCGCTGAGAAATGCCGCCGGCCTGATGGTTGGGGGGGGGTGTGGGTATTTTCGTCGCGGGTTACGGGAGTTGGTGTGGGGTATCTCGCAACGTGCGCGCGCGGGCGGGCACGCATACAGAGAGAGAGAGATAATACAATACGTCAACCAGGAAGCCATACGCGAACAATCATAGCTGAGATTGATGTGTACAAAGGAGTAAAATATACACCGAACAGATCAGATCATTTGACCGGGAGCGCGCGCGCACACACACACGCACACCTAGAGAATGTAATATCTACGCGCACACACACACACACACACACACACGTGAGCACAACCCACACAAACCAATACGAAACTAATCAATGCTCGAGCGATGAAGCGGTAATACAAACAACAAATCACATACCCCCCCCCCCACACACACACATATTTATTAAACAAACAGACGAAATACGACTCCTCAATTTAATATTCAATGTCGGGAATGAAATGCACATAAAACATCTGTACTTGTATCGCGTAACACACACGAAACAGGACTCGGAGAATGGCCGTTTTTGACGAGCGCTGCCGTACAGATGTGCCCGTTTTACGGGCGCCAGTTTTACAAGCGGACGTAGTATGTGTGTGTGTGTGTGTTATTATCTCGACGATTGCCTTCAGCTGGTTTTAATCGCCACATCTGTACAGCAAATAGGTGAAGGACGGGAGAGGGAGAGAGAGAGATTGGTTTGTCTAGAATAATTTTACCGCTTAAGGTTGTCTGGTGGTAGCCTTTATAAACACCACACACACACACACACACACATATATATATATATATATATATATACTGGTGGTACGGTAAATACGGATTGGGACGACTGTTTTCTGGCGGTTTAGCCCATAAACTGTTTCTTCCTTTAACAGATGGGACGGTGAGAAGATTGTGGGAATGGAAGGCCAAGTTTGGCAGTCTCTAGCCTTAGCCTCTCCAACAATGGCCATCATATTGAGGCTGTAAGCCGTATTAGCATTTTACTGCCCGGTTTAAGTGTGTACCGAGAACACATACATAAACAGGCGTGTACACGCACGCCGAACTATGTACCGTGAGCTAGATATGAAATTCTATGCTATAGATACTCAGCCGGCATATGCAGAAGTGTGGTAATATCTAACCTAAAAAGAGGATACGATGTCACACTGCGGACACGGAACTCTCTCTCTCTCTCCCTGTGTGTGTGTGTTATATTAGCAGTCCTGCGATAGATATTAGCCAGGAGGAGTCCGCACCTTAACTGCGCCGAAAAGCTAGATTACTAACAGACCGTTAACACGAGAAGAACCTCGTCTTACGCCCGGCTTCATCAACACGACAACAGTCGGACATTCCGACATCACAATAGCCCGTCTTCGTCACCGTCTTCTGTCAGTAGCGAGCCAAACGGCTGACCAAAAACACACACACACACACACACACATTCAACCGTCAACATATCACTACTATTATTGCTCAAGAGAGAGTACAGCGCCGAAGACTTTATACCGAGTTCTCCGCTAGAATGAAGTGCCTTGACCCACAGCCTGTGAGGGCGTCGTAAACGTTAATGAACTGCAACAAGGACCGGGACTCCCAACAGGGCACGGATAGCGCCGTCCGGATCGCGCGCATAGCAAACCGGTCTCCGAGGCCGCGGCTACTCCCGGACTACCGTATATACTGTCCGGACGGAGCCCTCCCCCCTCCTGCTGCGTCATCACTTACTACTTTCTAACGGATTACTGCGGCATTTCGTTCCGGACGCGAAGAGTGTCGGAGAAGGAACAAAACGGTAAAACAAGCCATCCAGAGAATCCCGAACACAATCGGCGTCCGAGCGAGTTTTCTCTGAAAACACGACAGATTTTAATCCACTTTATATAAATGTGACACCCGAGATGGAGTGGTCGGACTGATGGACGGCGGGGGGGGAAGTGTCAGTTGGATGTGTGGGGGTGGAATATTGGCGGCGGCTCTGTTACGTCGGTGGGGTTCCATAAATTATTGAAGTATGATGGATCTGTCCAGATCCATTAACCGGTATGCAATATTTATGAAAAGGAGATGAAAACCGGTCGACAAAAACGAGCCACGATTTACATCGAGTCGGCTTTTGTCGGACGATAATTGCGTTAGCTCAGAGCGCCACAGACATCGTAACAATTCGGATGTAAACGTTATAAACATCGTAACTGATTAAGGCAGAAATACCCGGAAACGGTCGACGACCGACTTAGTGCCAAAAAAACGTGGGACGAGTCGGAGATGTGTCGTGAACGTGTGGCACAATATCACTCTAATTTGGTACGTTTATGGAAACGAATGGTTAAAAAGAACGTGGTAAATACGTGGAAAACGTGGCAGTAATTTGCTGGATGTATGGAAAACATGACGGCAGTTTGGTAAATTTATGGAAAATTTGATTCAAATACGGCAAATACAATGGCGGCATGCCGCAAAGCTGACAAATATGGCGAAATATGATACATAATTGATACAAATATGGACAGAAATGTGTCAAATGAGTGTCAAACATTAGGATGCGGATTTGGACAAGAAAACAGTATTGTGGCATGAATCTTAAAAACTAATGCATGTATTAAGTTGAAAATATAACTACTACAGAGTGAGTGAGTGAGTGAGTGAGTGAGTGAGTGAGTGAGTGAGTGAGTGAGTGAGTGAGTGAGTGAGTGAGTGAGTGAGTGAGTGAGTGAGTGAGTGAGTGAGTGAGTGAGGCTTGAAGACATATCATCACAGAGCAGTCATTAAATTTAATATCGCTTCCTTACAGTAGCTTCTAAGCTCTGATATGTCAGATGAATGTCTCGGTGAACAGGTAACACGGTTGGCCACAGACCTTTAGCACCTAGGTTAAAACTCCGGAGCGAGCTATATATATATATATATATATATATATATGAAGGGTGTTTCATCTTTCACTTCGCCTCATTACCTTTAGAGGTCACTCGAATCACTTAGCCTACCGTGTGCACAAAATTGTCAGTAAAAGAACAACATTTACGATAAGCTGACGGACAAAGTAGAAATATGGGGAGATGAATGTTTTGAGTTTTATGCACAAGATAGGCTAAATGGGCCGAGCGAAGTCAAAGATGAAACACCCTTCAGATATGCCCACGCCAAGATTCGAATACGAGTGGTATAGTGATCTGTGATCCAACGCGCTACCGGTTAGACCACGGAGGCGCCAATCGCGTATTTATGACAAATAAGCGAGTCGGTCGCAGGCCACCACAAGTGACGTCATCACATCCGGGCACGTTTGTTACGGGGCACAGCGGCTCCTACGACCAAAAGGCTAAATTAGATTAACCGCGTACCTAGCACAGCCAGTTACAATTAAACCTCACAAACCATACAGCAAACTCTAGGGGGACTATACGGACCGGGCCAGAAACCTGTACGTACGTGACGTATACAAAAAGTGCTCCGAATAATACTGTACACAGACGTAGGAAGTAAATTAAAACAACATTTATCCAAAGGCTCCCTACGGCACACAAATCCACAATTAGACAATGTTCTTCTAAAGGACATATTCACATAATTAATGGTATTTGTCCGGTATACATAACTTTGTATAGCAAAATGTAATATGATCCCATTATAAAACGTGGTTTATTATGAGTGATTGAGATATTTGGTTACATCTCCAGGGGGCGGGGGTGGGGGGGGGAAGAGAGAGATGTCACATCTGGAACATACGACTAAGGCTGTACTCCATGATGGAACTCAGATAGCCAGATGTAAATCTTCCAGTTAATTATTTTAGACGCAGCTACCACTGTGATTCATTCTCGGCATCTAGAAGTCAGCAGTCTACGCGTTCTCACAGCTGGGCTACTCGAGCGCCAACGTGTAGTCAGCCTCCTTTGGAGATAATGCCGAAAATGTACATTTCAGTTATTACAAATGTGTGTGTGTGTGTGTGTGTGTCTTGTTTGTCTGTCTGTCTGTCTGTCCGTCTTTAATGAGGTATATTTCGGATCCGGGTTAATTACACACAGTAGAGTAATTAGGGTAGAGCGCTCTTCCATGCCCCTGATGACTAGCCTGATGTAATCCAAATCCTGGCCCAACGATAGCCAGCTCGGCTTCTACACACACGACGGCGGCAATGTAAAACGTCACCGATCGATGACATCATAAATGATAAACCCCCCCACCACCACCACCTCCCCGTCTAAAGTATCCATATCGGAATCGGACTTCACGCAAACGGTGGTCATTGGATTGCAAAATGACACCATCTAGACGTCTTTCTGTCGTAATAAATCGTGTCAGTTTAGCATCTCGCGTCTAAAAATCCACCCCCTTCTCCAAACCCATCCCCTCCGCTTACCATATCATACCTCATGCCTTCTCTTCAGCCGCACCCCCCCCCCCCCACCACTGACCCCGGGCTGTAGGCACGATGTGACTGTCATTAATTGCGCATCACATGGCACATCAATAATGTAGCATTGATTACAGGGACAACGTAATGACGTAACTATAACGACGTTTATAACTAGTATCGACCACCCGGTGGTGGTGGTGGTTGGTGTTGTTTGGATATTAGCTGGTCTGCTTAATGTCGGTCACTGCCTGGTCCAGATTGTGCAAGGTCCGTGAAGGTCCGTAAACCACCCCTCACAGTGTGCCGACGTTCTTCCCCCAGTTCGCGTATGCGGCTGCGTTGGTAGTATGAGCCGCAGCCCCCTCGTAGTATCGGATTCTAACCCCTTTATAGTGTGCCAGAGACATCCCCCCTCATAATATGGATTTATTGCCCAGCCCTCATGGTACGGTTACTCATCCCACCCCCTCCCGCTCTTCTCAGTGTGGCCCGTACCCCCATTACATCGTGGGTTTGAGGTCCTGTGGCACAGTGCACATCGCCGGCCCCGCAGAACGTTGGAGTTCCCGACCTTGTTCAATGAAGATCCATGGTAACGCATCGTTCTAGTACCTCATCCCACCAGAGTCTACCTCATTCCTAAATCTCTATTATATGTGTTCCCGAGACCGTCTCCATACGACTCCCCGGTCACTCGTAGAGCGCCATATCTCCCAGCCAACCCTATAACTATGACATTATATTTCGGCTAGCGTAACTCGTACTTTGGACGGGAATGTTTCGATACGGTTTGACCAGATATTACTAAAAAGAGATCACTTCACCGAAAAACACTTGCCAAAAGGGCGGTAAAATTATTACGACGCAAACAAAGTAAGCGTACGTTACAGCGATATCGGTTTGGCGAATACGGCCAACCGTGAGTGGTGAATGGGTCTGAGGAATTTAGTGTTCGCTGGCGAATGGGCCCGGTGGCGAAAACGCTCCGACGGCGATGCCACCCGAAACCTACGGGAAACGGCACACGAACGTCTCCACTGAGAAGAGTTCGAAAGATGTCTGCGGCCATAGAACATTTCGCCATGTAGTGAAAGAATCTTTAACGGCAGCTTTTACCACGATGACTGTTTCGTAATCGATTTGACAAAGCCGGTTTAACAAAGCCGGATATGTGAAGCATCTGATAAGTGCGAAGATGGCGGTCGGGAACGATGGTCGAAACAGGGGGTTCCTCTCTCATATAGCGAAGACTCACCCAAATGTTATCACGACACGGGACTAGATTTATAATTATCGATCATTACAGTTAGTGGGATGATGTGTAGTCTCATTAATCAGGTCACCATGTTTGATATAACCCCTCCAGATCAGGGAGGTAACGCGGATCCCGAAAGATGAGGAACGGGCCCGCCAACAAACACCATAAGACCTACCTCTCCCCCCGCAGTCTGCCTTGAACTCTGACCCGTAAACCGAAGAGGATCCAATAACAAGTTTAAATGTAAAGTTCCTGCTTCTCCGATGAAGCTGCTAGAAGAAAATGCTTAAACAATGGAAATAAATACTGCAGCTGGCCGCTGTAACTTATCATCATGGATGAAACACGGCATCGTCGTGGAGAAACAGGTGACCTTGACCGATTGTTGTAGCAGAATGCCTCCAATCGGAAGCGACAACGAGAACAACAACGACAAATCGGCACCGATTATCCGGCCGCCATCATTAAAAGGCCAAGTAGCCATGACAACGTTTCAATAAAGGCAGCCAATCGGGAGGGATCTCGGTCAATGGCTGCCGAAGCGAGTTAACTGGGTGCAGATTAAAAATATCGCGCATTCAGAGCTCGGATCGTGGTTCGCGAAGTACGCTGTCGTCCACATCTAAGCTACGTCCTAGTTCGGTGGCGGGGGGAGTGGAGGACCGGAGATGACAGGGGAGGCGGCGTGTTGACGACATTGCACAACAGAAACGTCTCACTCGGCGATGGAGCATTCCCAAGAAAACTAATCGTCTGCCATGAAAGGAAACAACTAACTCCGTCTAATCATCTTAGGCGTCTTTATTGCGATGCCGCCGGCTCGTCGGAGATGGAGACGCCATTAATGAGAGGCGCCAAGTTCGGCCGCCGATTGGCTGAGAGGTTAGCCAATCGCAAACGAAAAGCCGTCGGAAGACATTTAACACGGCGGCGTACGTCGTCGGCGACGACCACCGAGCAACAATTGGATGACGCTGATGACGCTGATGATGATGATACATCGGTCCGTAATCCGATGACATACTCAGTCCGGATAATAATCATCTTGTAAATATCTTCGCCGAGTTTAATTTCTTCATCGATTTTTCCCTTTTTACTCCGTAACAAAGCCGAAGACGGAGGAGATCGCCATCAGTGCCAGCGGTTGTCCTGTTTAACCTGTTTGTCCTGATCGTCTCAGCTGGGACACGAGGGAGAGGGGACTGTTCGTCGGGGACACGAGCTAAACGGGCCGAAACGGTCAACTGCTGGATGAAACATCTCGCAGAAACAACCTTGGTGTGATCGTCTCTCAGCTGGGACACGAGGGAGAGGGGACTGTTCGTCGGGGATACGAGGTAATCGGGCCGAAACGGTTAACTGCTGGATGAAACATCTCGCAGGAACAAACAAGAATGGACTCCGATCTCACGACCCTGAAACACAGCGTCGTCGTTATTGCCACACTAGAACGCTCTCTCGCGGAAGCGCCTTCTGGCATTAGACGCAGAGAGAAGAAATATCATTAGAACAATATATATCTCAGTCCAGCATGATTCCATGGTCACCCTTCCAAGACCAGGCATATATTCATTCCCAAGTCGACCTACACACGCCTCGACATACGTTTTCAGATCGGCAAAAGTGGCGCGATGAAAAGTTTATCGAAATATCGATCGTCGGTTATTGGCACAACGCTACGACAAACGAGCAGAGGAACCGATTTCTAAAGAATATGAAACACAAACATTTGTCGCCCAAAAGAGAGAGAGAAAGAGTGAGAGAGAGAGACCCCCACCAAACTCCAAGTGGAAGTTAGTTGATCGGACACTGAAAGCGGAGCCAACAATGTCGAACAAAGTCAATTCTCTTCCTGGGTGCTTCAGACGGCCATAGGATATTGGAATCCAAAGTATGCGAAATAACAATCTACAAGTGGCTCGCCCTGTCCCCGCGTGGCGAGACCGTAACTGTTGAGTGGGATTCCTTTTGACGCCCGACCTGTTTATTGATAAAAAATGGACATTTCGATCATTTCCGACGACCTGCTACCAAGTGTTAAGCAGGCGTCGGCCAGGTTTTGCACCTGTACTGCCGAAACGGCAGTACCAAGCCAACGAAATTGGTCAGGAGGATGAGAGAAAAAAAGACATTCAATATTTCATGGAAATTTATCCCCTTTCTAAACGATATTAATTGGGTTGGCTGGGTGTATTTTTGATAATAAACAGCCCCAACGACAAGAAGATAAACTACGGCTGGCGTGGGAGACGTTCTCGGCTGATACGAAGGGATTCCAACGGCGCTAGAAAAGATTTATAATTAAGCATCCAGACGGCTGAGCTGAACACGGGCTAATTTATCAGAATAGACAAACACATCTTCATCACGTTTGAAGCCGGGTGTTGTTTTTTTAAACTTACCAGGCCTTTGGGAGCATTCCGCCTGAAGAACGCCTTGCATGATTCGCAGGAAATGGCGTCGAAGTTGTAGCCGAGGGCGCGGTCGCCGCAGACGCCGCACACCTTGTCCTCCTTGTTCTTCCGCCGGCCCGACTGCGACATGTCCCCCGGGCTGCCCGTCGAGCCGCTCGGGCTGTCCGAATGCATGCACGACTGCGGGCTGTACTCGCCGTTCTCCAGCAGCGAGTGGCTGTCGGGATCCATCTTGATCTCCATGTTCATCCTGTACGGTGCCGCCGGCGCCACCTGGCTGTGGTTGTGGTAGTGGTGGTGGTGATGGTTGTTCGGGTTGGTCAGCGGGATGCCGCCGTGACAATTTCCGGGACCGTTCTGGTGTATGTGGGCCGGTGGGGGTGGTAGGTGGTCGCTGTAGTAACCACTGTCCCCGATGTGGAATCCTGTCGGGAGAAAACGAGAACGGGAAACGATATATTAATTGCTATCCCTCGTGACCGGAAGTGGAAGTCTTAAGTCGTCATTTCACATGTCAGGTATAATAATTGTACATCGAATGGAAATACTATCGATGATTTTCGTGCCCGAACATTCATACTCATTTCGCAACAGACATACGCAAACACAAGGGACCCACGCATGCGCGTAACATCAGGCGCCCAGAGTAAGAAGCCGCAGGCAACGGTGCTGTTTAAGATAAGACCGACGTATACTAATTATAAAACATTACTAAAGACTGTTGAGCCAGTGATCGTGTGTGATGAAACGAAGTCGAAACAGGGGGGAAAAGAAATGCGCAGAATATAGATAGTTAGCCAATGTATGGGCCCTGTTCTGAGCAGGACCAATACGCTACCCATGCACCCTTGGCGAGGTTGCACTTCGAATTTCCCGAACGACTTGGCAGCTTTTGATTTCGAGTAATTATGTTACTCCTAGTGTATAGAATCCAATTGGCACACTTTCGGCACTGATACGATATCATTAAACATCAGAAATTGATCAATTTACTTGTTCAAAAACTGTGTTGACATGCCACCATGATAAAATAAAAGTTCGTTAGATATACGCATGCGCACGCTGAAATTCAGAAACACTCCGACACAATATTTAGAGCGCGTTTGTAGCACCACTTGTTAATTGATCTCCATAATATAAATAATTTTACGGCTAATACCTCAGCGATATTATGGAATTTTAATAATAAACCACAAAGACAAGCATAGGCTTATATTGTTAAGTTGTGCTTAAATTGTTTAAATTGTAGTATGGAACATTATTTTGCGCGACGGTGTATTCATAGGTTGTATTTTCAGTGTCATATGATCAAACGACAGGCGGCCAAGATGGCGAACTGTCGAGTTATTGCCTATTAAATTCGCGTTTATTAGTGTTACGATGAGCGATCTCGTGTACGAAAATGTCCCGCTGAATCAATGAATGTGAGTGTTATTCGAAGAACATAACTTTTAATTTCGTCACGACCTGTAAAAAAGTCGATGTGAAACCTCGCCAATTTAGCATAGGTAGCTAGCGGTCAAGCTCTCCTCGGGCACCAGAGGGCGGTATTCGAGCTAACAGATAGCCTGATAGGCCGTCCCTTTCCGGCCACCACCAAACACATTTACTCGTCGGATATTATATTACGGAACAGACAACGGAATCATGTTTTCCTGGATCCAGGGCGAGAAAAAGAAGCATATAAATAATCTGCACCGGTGGATGGTTAAACATTCAATGCGATAAAATCCAGACGGTCAAGTCATGGCCTTGGACGGCATACGCTGCGCGTAATAGATGTCATGATCGCAAACACATACACACACACTCTCTCTCTCTCTCTGTACAAGCTCTTACCATTGTCAATGACATTGTCAAGGAAGCTCTTAAATCCCCACATCTGGCCTGGTTGTTTTACACTGTTTTATGGTTGTTTACGGTTGTTTTACGCCGACGGAGGAAGCAACAAGTCGGCGAGGTTGTTTTTATCACACAGGTGCTGTGCACCCGCACAGTCAACGGCCGCCGCTGTCTTTTGCTCTTACGTCACCGAACTTATCCTGGTCGTGCCCGAGACCCAATCAGTCCCTGGACGACACTGCTACGACACGGCGACGAACCAGTCCCCAGTAGGATCACCAACTAACGCACGCATGAACACGCCAAAGACTGGCCACGATAAACACACCTGCTGCTGCTGCTGCTCCGGAACAGATCCAGACGAAGAAAAAAACACGACGACGACGACGACGACAGCATAGCACATACACGCACGCACAGAGCTAGGACCACCTATCCCGATGTGACCCGCATATGGACGGGTAGGATCATGCGTCCAGATCACGGAGAGAAGATCCGCAGATCAGCCGAGACGCCGTGGTGTAGGTCTCGGTCACGACAAGCTCATGTTAATAAGCGTAGCGTTGAATTACACCATATAGCAAACCCGTCAACCATCAAATGACAGACACGTACAAACAAACAAACACACATACGCTAACACGAAGCGAGCCTCTCGTATAATGTCTACAACAGGTCTGTACGCTCTATGGTAGCAACTCTACACGTATGCATGTCTATGTACACGTTCCCACAGTCGCGGTGTGTGTGTGTGTGTATATATATATATATATATATATATATAAAACACTATACACATTTATAATATATATATATATAAATATATATAAGTCCCTCGCTATAGATCCTATTTTGTTCCAGCAACTGTACTCTGTATTTGTGTCAGTGGTAAGCCAGGACTCCAGCGATCAGAAGTGTGTATCTTGTTGTTGGGAGCCTGTACGGTGTTTGGTGGCGGCGTTACATATCACGAGGAGCTGTGGCAGGCTTTTCGTTTTGTACTCTGTAAATACAGACCAGAAACAGAAAAACTACATCATTTGCGAACAGACATAAACAGTGTACAGTTGCTGAATTCGTTAATCGGCTCGAGACGCCCATCCCCCCAACCCCGCCCCAATGTAGCACTCGCACGTTTCAAGAACAAAATCGATTTAAGGGCAAATCTCTTAATACCGGCGGGAGGTTGAGGGGGAAAAAGGCCGATGGTCACCGATCATCGAACGTTGGACGTTCGATCCAGACCCGTCCGCCATTCATCGAACACCCGAAGACAAACGACCACCGATCATTCCATTCGTATACGTACACGGAGAGGACTGACCACTGCCGACGACATCAGCTACGAGACTTGATGGTATACGAGAGATGCTGGTCCACTACCGATATGACCATCCAGTCAACCGACCGCGGATTATCTAACAACCGCCGAGAACCGACTCGTGGACGTCAACAACGAAACCGATTATCACCACGACGACTGATTACTGGATCCGTCACACCGGACTGACCGGACGCCAAACATCCGGACAGGACTGGGGACCGGATGTGAACTCCGAACTAAGGAAAGATCGACTCGATGTTGGCCTATAATTATAGTCGTCGGTCATTAAATAAATGCTCACCAACCGACATGCGAGTGTAAATAAAGTATCTAGTTATACTCCGTCTTTCGATGTAAATAATCTATTCTATATACATTTTTTAATATTGTAATGTGTTTTTATTGTACTTTACATTGTTTTAGTTTTGTTTAGGTTATTTTAGCTTTTGCCGTTAAGTATTTATTTTAGGTCCTTTTATTATGACGTACGTGACGTAGCTGAGTTGGGGCGGAGCATGAGAAAGAGAGATGGGGAGAGATAATGATGATTGATGTTTTACGGCCACTTTTGTGCAAACGTCAGGCTAAATGGGACGAGCGACTTCCAACTGTAATGAAGCGAAGTGAAAGATGAAACTACCCTCAGATATGTCCACGCCGAGATTCGAACACGAGTGGTAGTGATATGTGGTCCAACAAGCTACCGCTAGACCACGAGAGAGAGAGAGAGAGAGAGAGAGTTAGGAGCACAGACTTGTTGTGCTAGCACATTAATTTTATCAAGTAAACAACGATCTACATATCTATCACAAACATGTGCATCTCGTCAGTTAGTGTGTAGCAATCTATTATCACGGAGAGCGCTATTTATCACCAATGACCGTAAGATGGCGCTGGGTAATATTGACACCTCAGACCTCGAGCACCCTATGATCCAATACATATACATAACCCATACATATTGTATTATATACCATCGTAATAGTTGGGCTCATTCCGGAATACTCAATTTTGCCTTCAGCGAATTCTACAGCAGCCAGAGTTAGTTTTGTGGTCTGTTCCCTGCTCCCCATCCATCTATATCCACCCCCCCAAGGAGCACCCCCCACGCACACACACACGGGCACACACATTTGCGCGCGCATATATTAAATTATATTAATAACACAGCCCTTCTGGATCAATTCTTTACTGAATACGTCGTCAGCCAATTGTACGTGTACACACACACACACACAGAGAGAGAGAGAGAGAGAGAGAGAGAGAGTATAAGAATCAATTTACTATTTATATTAAATAACAAACACTAACCAGGTTATATGATATCTAGCTAGATCCAATCAGTAAGCCATTTACCATCAATATTACATAATAACCTGTCCTTTATTAAAATGGCCCAATATCAATATTTTATATCTGACACCGATGTCTCACTATATAACTATACCATTAATACTGTCAACGGAGTTAGATAATGATGGATCACACATACAATGATACACATGGATACTATGAAGGTAAACTATTAGAATAATAAGCACACACACACACACACACACAATGTGATAGTAACTTATTACTGTCACAATAATCCTTTATACCATCAGGCTCATCCTTCATGTACGGTCGCCCCACCACAACCCCCTCCCACCAGTCCCCCTCCCCCCGCCCGTGTGTAGGCCCTGGGATTCCAGCTTTGTTAATCAAGTTGTATATGTGCGGTGGGGCTCCACACTGGCTGGGTTATGCCCCGGGCCGTGCACCTATTTAGGCGCGTCCTTGGTATTAACAGTAGCTTGCCATTGTGATAGTAACAATTTAGTATTAACTTACCTCTGTGATAGTAATATATCTTATTATTGCGAATCATGTCACAGTGGTGGTAACCATATCATTGTGACAGTGACCAAATCGGTGAGACAGTAATTCTATCATCTCGGTGTAATAGTGACCCTATCAATATAACATTAACTCTTATTAGTGTGACTGTGGCCCCCTATCAACGTGACGGTGATCCAATCAGTGTGGTAATAGTCAAATCATTGTGACAGTCACCCTATCACTATCAGTGTGACAACGGGCCTAGTAGTGTGACCAAAAACCTATCAGTCGTACACTAACCATATTGGCGTGTTGATAACTGTATTTTTGTCATAGTAGGCCCATTATTGTCAACCGGACCGTATCAGTACAACAGTTGTCATATCAGTACAACAATTACCATATCAGTATAACAGCTGTCAAATCAGTACAACAATTACCCTATCAGTATAACAGTTGCCATGCCAGTACAACAATTACCCTATCAGTATAACAGTTGTCATGTCCGTTTAAAGTTACCCTATCGGTGTGACGGTCAGCATATCAGAGTAAACGCTGTATTTTTCACTCACACACACACACACACACTATGTTATTATGGTTTAACATAACACCGACGATCCCAGACTAATGGTATTAACTAACATTACAACAGTGATGTCACAGTAATGATATAATACGATAGTAGTTATATCACAGTGAACGATTTAATTATCACTAATAACGTGATAATTAGTAACTTCTTCATGATGGTGGTGGTGATGATGATGTTGCTATTAGTACTAAAGATAAAATATTACGTCTGATGGTTCTGTAATACCAGTGAGGAAACATGAATAATAATGCGTGTGCCCGTGAGCGCGCGTCTGCGTCTGCCAGTACATGTCTATCGATGTGTGCAATCTACCTAAGTACAGTGTACAGCCATACCCACAGCCATATAGGCTCCCAGCAACGATAATACACACCAAATGTACAAATCCACAATAGCGGTACCATGATTGTTGAACTAAACATTAGGACAGTCCTATTCTACAGGCGTGACATCATCCTGATGATGGATGATGATTATGATGATGATGATTGGTGTTTTACGGCCATTTTTTGGGCACATGATAGGCTAAATGGGCCGAGTCAATGCCAAAGGTAATGAAGCGAAATCAAAGATGAAACACCCTTCAGATAAGCCCACGCCGATGTTCGAACTCGGGTGGTAGTGATCTGTGGTCCAACGCGCTACCAGTTAGACCACGGACGCACCCTCCTGATGATGGAGAGACAGAATGGGACAATGATAGACACAATACAATCACATCATTAAAATGTCGCTGGTACTGTGCGTGCGTGCGTGCGTGCGTGCGTGTGACACATAATGATACTGGCAGCGATGATGTCAATGGTAGTGATTGGCAGTGAGGATGCCAAAGCTAATCATTGGCAGTGAGGATGTCAATGGCAAACACTGACACTGAGGATGTCAATGGCAGACACTGACAGTGGGGATGTCAATGGTAGATATTGGCAGTGAGGATGTCAATGGTAGATATTGGCAGTGAGAATGTCAACGGTAGATATTGGCAGTGAGGATGTCAATGGCAGACAGTGGCAGACTGCGAGTATGCCAATAACAGACACTGGCGCCAAATGACAATGATGACTTTACGATTACCAGATGAAACAGCTGACATTGACACCGATGTCACAGACACGAGATGACACACGCGGACAGTAACAGGTGACTCTAGAGACACTACGAACGATGTACAGAGAAAGGAAGTGGCACACCTGACGCACAGAAAACGACAAAATCAGACATTTGACATCTCACGCCTCGGGATCACCCATGCACCCACCTCTGTGACACATGGGACACAGAATAAACAACCATAGACCCCCCCACCCCACCCCCGCTAGACATATAACACCAAAAATGAGGCGCTCAGACACACTGACACCTCTCAAACAAATGACAATAGCCGAAGTAACAGCGGTAACAACAGCATCAGCAGCAACAACAACAACAACACGAAATATTGACAATAGACCGAATAGAAAAACCTACCTGTTCTATCCATCATAATGCCAGTGTCCAAATGACAAACATCAAAACTGGTCTGTCTGTTTGTAAGGCCCGTTAATCAAAAGCTAAATCTGTTCGTCTCTCTCACACAGACAATAATGAGAACGAGAGAGAGAGAGAGGGTGAGACAGAGAGAGAATGACAAAGATAAACACATAAACAAACGGCCGGTTAGCATGAGACACAGAGAGAGAGAGAGCGAGAGAGAGTTCCTAACAATAACCAGCGAGCGAGCGAGCGAGCGGACGATCCAGCCCATCATCAGCAGGTGTGAGGCCACGGCAGATAGATCACCCCCAATACGGCACACCTTGCCACAGGTAGGCAAGCACACCGGCGAGCGCTAATTATCACCTGGCAATTAGCGGCTCTCTCTCTCTCCCTCTCTCTCTCCATCCACGTTTTAATATCAATCTCGCTAACAATCCATGTACTAACAAAAACGACCATTATGACAATACTATATAGTGACGACGACAGGCCCCCAGATGCTGGCTAAGAGTTAACGATCGTTTCCAAACCGATCATCACCTGTCTTAAATAATGACTAAATTAGCGCCATTGATCATTGATTAAGCCGGTTTCCGTAAACAGCCGGGGAAGACCGAGATCGGGGAGGCGGGATCCGGTGAAGGATGAGTGAGTTCGATGCCATTGGCTGGCGCCGTCCGATGTGCCAGCCATTCACCGGGCTCTACCCAGCGGCAGACACTCCGGGTTCATCTTGGTAGAACGAGCAGACAACTTACGGGATGTGTGAGGTGGCGCCACCTGGTGGTATACCACCGTCAGCGGAGGAGCGCCTCTGTAATCCCCCAACTTCTTCTACCCTCATCTAAGCTTTATCCCCAAAATTTCCCCCCTTCCCACCTAATCCCTCCCCCACCCGGTGACCGAGTTCGGGGTGGGCGCAGTGCAAGTTCTCTGATCCAGAAAGGTGTGCAAATTGTGGGTTCTGTAATCTAGGCCGGTACGAGTGAAATGGGCACCGAACTGCGAGATTTGTACCACGCTGGTCACAGTAGGTATCGTGGTCTAGTCTAATGTCCGCGTACGAGAGACAAGGCAGGGCGAAAATCCACAAGATTTGTTTCAACTCATCGCAATAAGCTGAACGATTTAGATCAGTGTGAGCGGAGTAGAACCATCATCACGGGCAAAGAGGGCTCTGTGATCGGAGCCAGTATCGCGAGCGCAGACGTCCCTGTGATCACGACCGGTGTGAACACAACCGGGATCTGAACAAATATGGACATCCCAGGCTCCAGTGGCCAGCCAGCATCAGTGCGAGCACAGCGGGCTCGGCTATCAGGGGCCCTAGCTTGTGACCGGCCGAGAGTTTTGAGCACAGCACCGTGCCATTATCTGCTTCGGCAGTACCACGGCGCAGATGAGATAATTATAGCATGACCGAGTAATTACATTCACCATAGATACGGCGTCATTTAATGATCTTGCTCCATGTAAATACACCATGGTTCAGTGATTCAGCTCGGCTTAAACACAGTACGGTTCAGTAATTTCTCTCCGGTTTATCACGGGCTGGCTTCTCGATTTGGCTCTGCCTAAGCGAAGTACACCGATCGGTGACTTTGTCAGCTTAAGCACGGCATGGCTCAATGAACTGGCTCCGTGAGTCTGCTTAGCTTACAGAGAGCACGATTCCGGTTATTTAGATAAGTTTAACCGAGCAAAGATTGGCTCAGCGATCACGATCAATTTACAACACAATATTACTATATGCGTTAGCGCAGTACGATCCAGCTCCCCATGGGCCAGTGAGCTAGCATTCTCTGATATCGCTCGGTGCCTGCGAATCATGGATGAAGTCAATCCGTTGTCCTGTGAGTTGAGTTGGGGATCGGTTTAAACGCACCGTATTAATATACACCGCGGACGAGCGTGCAAACGTAAACTACAGGTCACGGTGATCCATAAAATCAGGATAACGCTGCTCGTCGTTGTTGCGTGTGACATCACTCAGTGATGCGATCCTGCGTTATGGCTCAGTGACGTTGCTCTGACATTGCAAACGCGTACATAAACCAGTGTCACAGTACCTGATATAATTATTCCCGTACACCCCCCCCCCCAATAAGCATCGATCACAATTCTGACGTAATCGCTAGTTCTCTCCAGAGTGCCATCGGCTCTTCGTATACCAAATATGGTCGGTACACAAAGATAATGGCTAATCTCGATGGTTGGCCAAACACTGTCAATGGCCCAGGTAACTTATTTCTAGGCCAGGGTACCAGATATTTATTGCAAAGATTAGAGCGATCCTCGTAGACCAATAGCCTTTTTTTTAAATGACTCTTAACAACGCTGACTTTTATTGACAATATTAGTCAACTTTATCGCTTGTGTTATGTTGTAAGTTATAGGTAAATTATGTCTTTGTGAGCAGAACTGTCTTAATCGGTTTGTATTTAGCGCAGATCACTTTGGGCTGGCCGCCATCTACCGAAAAATTAATTGCGCAGCGGAAAATGCGCGCATGCTCACTGCTGGCACGCAGAGAGTGGTGACGTTGAACACAAAACGGAGCAAAGCTATGCCAAAACACACACACTCACACACACACAAAGAGAGGGGCATGTTGATTACGTCCGTTCACAATCGGACAGAGCCGAATATTGATAATAATGTATTTCGCGACACGCCATTGTGGCACGGGATCTAACTATCTGAGTATATCCGGTTAAAATATCCACGTATTGCGATGTCTTTCGTATTTACTAAAATCACGGTTTTTAATCTCCTTAAAACATAAAATGACTTATCTACAGTTTTATTGAGGAATTGTACACTTCGAGGCTGGATAAAAATATCGAAAGAGTCGCTTTGATAGAGAATAAGAGCTAAATGTTTTATCAGCTTTGACCAGGTGCACTAAATATTTAAGCCCAAATCTTACGGCAATGCAACCAACAATTAGTACTTACTAATATGAAGTTAACATATATATATATAGAGAGAGAGATATTGTGACAACAAGCCTAAGACGGCAAAAACTGAATTGGTATAACCAGAGTTTTCAGGACGCCCAAAGAAATGGTGGCGGTGTTTAGAATGGTTAATATACCTAGAACGTTCTACAATATGTCAAAATGGCCAGCAGCCAGCCAGGTACCACCGTACCTTAACATATGAGCCAGTGAAAGCAAAATTATTATTGTCAATCCAGTAATGGTGCCATGACCAAACAATTACCTGGCTGATATAAAATGACACACAGTGTTGATGATATAATGTGTTGATGATATAATGTGGCTGATATAATGACACAACGCGGCCGATATAATAAAATGACCACCCCGATATAATCAATAAACTATCCGATATAATAATATAGCTTGTCGGATATAACAATATAGTATGTCCAACATAATAACAAGCTTGAGCCTGATATAATGACTTGACCGGTCTGATATAATAACCTAGCCGCCATAACCTGTCTGATATAATGACTTGACCGGTCTGATATAACAACCTAGCCGCCATAACCTGTCTGATATAATGACTTGACCGGTCTGATATAACAACCTAGCCGCCATAACCTGTCTGATATAATGACTTGACCGGTCTGATATAACAACCTAGCCGCCATAACCGGTCTAATATAATAACCCAACCGACATAACCGGTCTGATATATTTTGTTATCTGTCTGTCCATGTTATGGACTGAATGTCGAACCGCCAATTCTTCTATCACTTAATTCCAACAACAATCAATCAACATCCGTCACTAGATAGCCGTTTATGGTCAAGTTAGGACCAATTACGTGAAATATTAACGCCATATGTCTGATTCAAAACGAAGTTGTCCACAATTCTAGTTCAGCATTTCAACATAAAAGCTCTCGTGACTACAGAGGAAAAAACGCTGGATATATATATATATATATATATATATATAAGATAAAAATAAACAAAACTAAGCCCGAATTCTTCGAAGAATCGGCTACTGTTAGACTGGCATAACCCAGATAACACGAGATAACCAGCCTCTTTGTACCATTCGGCTAACCTTTTATCTTATATACACGCCGTTATCGGCTCGCGCATCTTGGACCAAAACCTATATAGAGAGAGAGAGACAGACATTCCTCCCATAATCGGTATACATTGTGGGAGGTGTTTTTTGTCTCTCTCTCTCTCTCTTCTTTCTCGTATTCGACCGAATACTTCATGGCCCCAGTTTTGTCCGGAGCCCGAGTTCGGTCAATTATGACGACGACCACGACGACAGTGATGACGACGACGATAAAATGACGATCGTCATGTGGCTCATTCTGTTCGCAAAAACGTTAATATATTCCCGATTTGGTGCCATTCAACGTCCGCTGTCGGTGCCGAGTGCGTGCTAGACGAGGAACGTTTCTCCGCCAGTGTGCCTGCGTGCGCGCGCGCGCTCGCGTGTGTGTGTGTGTGTGCCTGCGTGTGTGCCGTGTATGAAGATTGGTTTAGAACAACTATAATTTTATGCGAGATTTCGCTGATAACGAGGGTGGCTGGGCTCTGATAAACCAAATAAACAGGAAAGCTCTCGTCAAAAGGCTACTCGGTGCAATAAGTGTCAGCTGTGTGTGTGTGTGTGTGTGTGTGTCCACCCCCTCTCTCTATCTTGTGTGTGTGTGTGTGTGTGTGTGTGTGTGTGTCTGTCTGTGCACGAGCGAGCGAGCGCGCGGGCGTGTATGCGTATGTGCCAAATCAGTAAGACCGGTCCAATATCATCACTCCAGGTACAGAACGCTTCAGGGTCAAATTAGTTCTGTCAGGTGTCATCTTCATGAAGATCAAACAAAGTCGAGTAAAGGCAAATATGATCAGAAGAAGAAGAAGAAGAAGAAGAAGAAACAACAACAACAACATCGGCACAACGATAACGTGTTGAAAATATTATATCCATATATAATAAACAGGAAAAAAAACGAGACGATCCTGATGAAACATCCACATCAAATTAAAAATCTAATACAAACTTGACTATCTGTATATCACCATTGTTAAGTCCTAATCACCATGTTAAGACGTGATCGCCATAATAAAACCTTTATCTCCTTGGTAAACGTAATCACGGCAGAACCACTTGATCACGTCAAGAAAACACGATCACAACTGAAACTCTTTAGCCGGCTATGTGTGTGTGGGGGGGGGGGCGTAGCATGATCACATAAAACGGGTAAATCTTGATCAGACTCCGCACTATAGAGCACGATCGCCGTTTAAAAGCAAGATCACCTAGATAACTATATGAAAACATAACACCCGATCAGAACACAGTTTGAACGCCTGATCGTCAAAAAGGAAAGCGCGATCACGATACGACACGATCACCACAAAAACCCGCCATTTTAAGTACGGGAAAGCCATAAAACGCGATCACCGCAATAAAACATGATAATCACACTAAATCGTGATCACCGCGATCACCAGACGACAAACGTGACCAGAGTAGTAAAACTCGATCGTCATCGAAGCTGTACAATCTGATCATCACAATAAACCACAACGATCACCACCATACGATCACCGGCGATATACGGGATAGCTGCCATAAACCAGGATGGTTTTCATAAAATGTACAGTTTATTATTTTTAACCATTAGGCGTACAGTTTATACAGTTAAATCGCCAGCTTCACGGGCTACTGTCATTTCATCGCCAACATACATCGCGTATAATCCACAACTGAGCAATCGAGTCTCGCCATCCGAAAAAGTACACTTCGTAAACATTTCAAGACTAGCACCACAATGGCAGCCAGCCGGGCCTTAGATTTGTGTGGGAGTCGGTGGTGCTGTGCCGCTGCACCACCACCACCACCACCATCATCTTAGCACCAGCACCAGGGCTCTCTCTCTCTCTCTCTCTAGTTAGCCGGCTATGAGAACCAGGCCGGCTGGCCTCGTTCTCAAGAGTCCTGTACCAGTGAAGGGGTCAATCGGTACACGAATACCAAATCAATTTCCATAGATCTCTTGGCATAAGCTGCCGATTTCTGCCAAATTTAGCTATAGCCAGCGAGGGAGTGGCCGACACCCCCCCCCCAAGTCAGTTGAACCAGAGACCATCTCCCGGCTGTTTTACGCCGATGTACAGATGTACGCGCGTACGTATGTACATCTGCTGTTACTTTTTCCGATCGGCGCCCGATGTTTTCTGCCCTATGTACAGATGCTTTTTCCGCACATCTGGAATGCGAACTTGTTCGGCTGTAGAGATGGCATCAGACACGAGATAAAAACGGGCCTTCGTGTGTGTGTGTGCGTGTGTGTGTGTGCGCGCGTGTGTGTGCGAGCGCGTGTGTGTGTGTGCGTGTGTTCCAGGTGGGTGGGGTTTGGCAGTATGTGAAATGGCACCAAAAAAATCGAGATCATATCAACTGATTAACTCATCACAGAATTGTATTGAGAACGGACTTATCTTGCAAAAATTTAATCTCTCTCTCTCTCTGTGTGTGTGTGTGTGTGTGTGTGTGTTCCGGTGTCCCGGCAGTTCCCGAGTTACATTGCCAAGAACATGCAAACCATTTATCAATCAGAAGAATTAAAAACATCAATTTCCTCCACTCGGCATCGATAAGAGACCACCAGGGGTCGCCCCACTCAACCGGCTCTATAACTCATATTGATGTATCGCACGTCAACATCGCCCACCACACGCGCGACATCTACCGGCCCACCGAGGCGCCACCCTAACCCTGGATCACACAGGAAACAGATCAGGATCAAATACGAATGAGCTCCTATTGCGCAGAAATTAAATCTAGGACTACCCATAGGAAACAGCTAACATAATCAACAAAATAATAATAATAATAATTATTATTATTACAATATAAAAAAGTACTTATCTATCAACAAAGTTCATAAACAATGTTGTTTTGTTGTGATTTTTATATAAAACTTTTGTTTGTCAAGCTAAAGTAGAGAAATGTACAAGAATATTGACCCAATTTGGCTTACTTTCCTTACGACTATCCTCCATTGGACAATATTTTGGCAACAACCCCCCCCCCCCCCCTTCCTCCGCCGTTAAGTCAAGGTTTTCTAGGTAATCACTGTGGCTCGTAATGGCTAAATGGTAGCGTTGTGTTCTAGAAATTGGAAAGACCTATGTTCGAATCTGTTGGTATATCCTACTCAGACATAAACCAGTAGGTGGTGGTGGGAGTGTGATCGGGTTTTATCAAATAAAGTATGCCACCTGGGATGTTTGGTGATATGGTCGTGCTGTACAGGTCTATTATATCATGGGGAGAAACCCAGTGAAATTCATAAAATAAGTAACTGCATTTCAGGCTATAAATAACCATCAACAACAACAACAAGAAGAGCAGCAGCAACAACAACAACAACACTGGTACACCCCCCCCCCTCCCAGGAGGAAAACATTTATAAATGTTTACGGAAGACGATCCTGAAGATCCAGTATTAAATCTATTCGCCAAACGACAGGCTGCCGGACTCGGGACGTAGTCCCACACAACACGGCCCGACCCGACCCGGCCACAGGGGGCCATCGATGTTTATCACGGCGGCTGGGGATCGCCCCGACGGGACAGACCCCAGCCGCCGAAAACTACGGCCGCTCCGCTCGTCGCCATGTTTGTCATGAAAACAACGCCAACGAGGGGATAAAACCTCTAATGGAAAATGGCCCTAGGCCACTAGGCCGCTAAATATCCATACTCGGTCGGGGCATCATCGTTCGTGGAAAGATGTAATCGGGAGCCGAGTTCGGCTGATGATCTGCGGCCGTGATTAGACATTTGTCCCGTACGTTGTGTTGTCTCCGGGTGCCAAGGCAGCGGGCACCACTCGGTGGTGGTTACCGGCGCGTGCTGTGTGCCCGGCAGCTGGAACGCGCCGCGGAACTCGGCCTAGAACACGCACGCGCGCGCGCGCACACGCACATTAATCTACACCATTAATACCCATTAACACTACCAGAGCCAATAACAAACTCATATATCCGACAAACGCCGAATCGTTAATGTCTTCGGACATAAACACGACTGAGGCAAATCCGTAACTAAACATCCGGGTCTTAACATTGTCCAGGTAGACAGGTAGATAGATAGATAAACGTAGACATAGGTAGGTGGAAAGATAGATTAAAAAATAGAGATGGAAAGATAGAATTAGGTAGGTAAGGAAATGGACGGGCAGATAAATAAATAGAAGACAGACAGACAGACAGACAGACAGACAGACAGACAGACAGACAACTGTGATCAATACCGTCGTCATCAGAATACAACAAGCCACCATCCCGTCCCGTGGCCAATCATTTAGCTAGATCTCTCTCTCTCTCTCTCTCTCTCTCTCTCTCTCTACGACAGGTGGCTCCATCTAGACAGATGGCGCAAAACTAATCCACTCCGAGCCCCCTTATTGGTAAACAACGAGAACGACGGGCCACCGATGACATGATAATATTTTACGTTCTGATAATATTTATCTTTCGTTAGGTGGTCCGGTCACAGGTAGTGAGTTAGTGGTATAAGCCGGGCACCACACCGCCACCAATACTGCCGTGTGTGTTCGTGTGCGTGCGTGCGTGCGTGCGTGCACGTGTGTTCATCAGTTGGCGACAGACACTGGCCGTCACAGCCCGTCTGACGTCCAAGTGCAGCAGTTTCCGAGCTTTATTTAAGTCGTTTCACCTTGAAGCTGTTGACCAGGAATCGTAAGACAATATGATAATATAGTAATATCGATTTAATCGAACTGGACCTCGATTTAGCTCGAAAATAAACATCCGCATTAAGTACATATTTGGGGTTTAGTACATATTGAGTACCTACTGGCGTTTAAATTGCCGACTTAAAATGTTCGAACGAACGCCGCACGACTGCGTATGGGTGAAACGATCTAACAGACAACGCGCGTAGTAGGACAGGAGAGAGAGATCTCAGTCTTCTGGAAGGATTAAAAAAGAAAGACAAACCAAAACGCCAGTTTGGAGTCACGACACGTTCCGGTGGTGCTATTAAATGGCGCCATGGCGTTGATTAAACGTTGCTGCGACGTTGATTAAACGTTGCGGCAGGTAACCAACT
Source organism: Paralvinella palmiformis (assembly GCA_025642065.1). Lineage (NCBI taxonomy): Eukaryota > Metazoa > Annelida > Polychaeta > Terebellida > Alvinellidae > Paralvinella > Paralvinella palmiformis. The sequence goes on from JAODUP010000036.1 coordinate 454,663, forward strand.
GCGGACGAGTGTTCCCATAAACGTCGCCTCGGCGACAGGAGGCGCTACAGACCGCATCCATCTCCGACGTAGAAGATCACACCTCGGATAGTTTTCTGGCCGGGATATGTTCATTTATAACTCGGCCGTAAATGACTACCTGGCAGAAGTGAATGACGACGTGTGAAGAAGGGCGATTTCTCGCCATAAACGACGTATCCTTCGTATGTCTGTGGCATGTGTGTGAAGAACTGTCGCATAGGAAACTCGCAGTCGGGGAAATAAAGTTCTGAGAAAAGGAGGGGGCGGGGCCACATTCACGGAAAAGGTCAATAAATAAACGTATACCTATGATAAAATATAACAATACGTGATGATAATTTGGATGATGACAATCAATCAATCAATCAATCAATGCGTTTATTTCAAACTGAATCTATAATGGCAACATTACATAAATATGTACTAAATGAAGCGAGTACATGGTAGATACAGTTTGGGGTTGCACCGTACAAGGATGTCACCTGGTATGTTTTAACAGAAACAACAATAAAAATATAGGGAGAAGGTTACATGTGTATGTTTGGTATCACGACCACAATGATGATCATTGTGGTCGTGATACCAATGATGATGATGGTGGTGATGATAAAATCGTGCTGAAGGTCACGATTTTTCTCGTAATACACCACGGCGTTAAATTAAGCTTGTTTATATTACCGGCTTTTTCTCGGGAAGCCTCTACCACTCCCACCTCACCTCACGTCATGTCACGTCACGTCACGTGGTTGTGGATGTAAGACTCTAAAAGCTCGCCGTGTTGCCATTAATGGTATTGAACTGATCGGCAGATCGTACATCGATCGGTTGATAACTGTTATAAGGCACGTTCAGCGATATCGGACGACCAATCGGCTCCGATTCGGTTCTAACAAACCGAAACAATTAGCCAATTATCGCTCACCAAATGAAACGGCTGAGAGGGACCATGGCATGGAAATCCATATTGAACTGACGCGTAAACAACACGGATCCCGATTCGGAATTAGCGTACTATAATGATGTTTTACGACCACTTTTGTGCACATGGTAAGCTAAACGGGCCGAGCGGCCTCCAAACGTAATGAAGCGAAGTCAAACACGAAACACCCTTCAGATATGCCCCCACGCCGAGATTCGAACTCGGGTGGTAGTGATCTGTGGTCGAACTAATTCGCGTACTACAAATCAACCGGGATAACATAATTCGATATCCGATCGACTAATGACCCGTAAATCACCGGAAGTGCCGCGCCGCCTTATAAAATACGGGGGACAAGACAGGAAACCTGCCAAAATATAGACATCTCGGCCAATTTCGCGTTCAGCGCGCTTCGACTCAACCAACCGACGTTGTTGCACCATCTCGCATGCCATCGCCGCGGCTGGCAGGCAGGCATCTTCCGCGGCTGGTCTTCCTCGGTACAGGAAAGGTTTACAGTATTGCTCCAATCGAGCTCTCGTCATCTGATGGTGGATAGGCGCAATCCATTATGGCAATAAAAGGCGGGACTGGTTCTTGCCCATATCGGCATTAAATCACATTTAATGAGCTCGGATGTCGGCCAGGTACTAAACAAACGTATAATTCGTGGCAGAACGAGATCACTTCTTATAGTATTTTTTTAAACAATACAATTACAACTGCACGACAACATAGATGAATATCATGATCAGAGAGACATGATGAACTTCTGAACCAAAGGACTTGGTGCGCCAATTTTTCAACAACAACAACAACGAACAAACGAAACACATCTCGGATAGTTCAATCGTACGTGGTGATCAATGCCGTACACGGAATGATGAAGCGCACCAATCCGTGCCCGACCAGGATTTTTCTTGACACACGACTTATATCCTAATTCCCGACCCGAACCTTGGGACGCCAACGCCACGCCGCGGGGTTTGACGTCGGTCACAACCTCCCCGCATTGGATAACATAATATCGTTTGTACTGGCCGGGTACGGCCAAACTTTGTGACGTCCGTCTTGAGCCCATAAATCAGTAATGGATACCCCGAGCTTCTCTATACACGCTAACAAACTGAACGATGTTTGGCAGCCACAGTTCGCGGCTATTATACCAACGAGTAACAGCAGCGTGTGTGCGGACCGACTGATGGGGCCTACCTACCTACGCTGTACCTTATACCCAACACCTCGCTAGCTCGCTCGAGGGGAAGCCGGGCTTGATTTATGAGCGCCGATTATGACGGCGGCATCTACGAGTGATGACCAATTATATGCTGGCTCCGATCTCTGGCCGATAAGGTCGGCACATCGCCCGGAACGGTATGATGTACGACCGTCAGTACACCCGGCTCGGCTAATGATGGGAGTGAACACAGGCGAACACTCAAACTGTGAGAGGGGCTAACTAACCCACAGATAACGAGCTCAACTGGTCAGGGTCTGTCTCTCTCTCTCTCTCTCTCTCTATATATATATATATATATATATGAATACCTTTCTCTCAATCTCTCTCACTCACTCATTTACACACTCACACGCGCGCATACACACGCACACCTTTCTGTACGAGGCCTTGACAGTTCGGTCACGGGCCAGCAGACACGAAACGTTACAAGGAAAACCTCCTTCCTCGCTGAAGCCTCCATCAATCTAAGTCGACCAGTTTCCAATAAGGCGTTAGTCATCAAACGTCCTTATCCCACTCTCATTCTCCTCTGATCCGGATCATACGTATCGTATCTACCCACAATACAACGGCGATCCAGATTAGAGAGGTCTAAATTTCGGAGAACTGCTCTTGCTATAAGTCACGTAGTTGTTTTCGCTGACCGATCGTACTTAAGAGGACTGAAGTGTGAGGCAAACACCAGCCTCAACTGAAAAGAAAAGACCCCTCTCTCGTACGACGCAACGTGTATAACTACAAACCTTTGACGGCATAGCAATCGCCTCAACCGAAGGTTTAAAAGAGGATTTCCAGCTTTTGTCCCAGCTCAGCGACAGATTGCCATGAGTATTTTATACATTTGGCTTACAGGTTGTTATACTTGAAGCATTCGATGTTTGAAGAAATGACTCTTTCCTCAAGTTTACGATCGTGTGGGAGTCCTTCGAAGATTATGTGTCAAAACGTCAGCATTATATCAAACAAACAAGATGTAAGGCGTTAAGACAGACTATTACTATAACATCAATAACAGTAATAGTAGTAGATAGTATAACTTGATGTTCTACTCTCTCTCTCACACACACACACACACACACACACTATAACACAAAGTTTTAATTAGTAACTCCTTTATTTATTCGCCTATTGGGACATGCTAGATGACGCAGTGGACCAATTATAGATCCTGAACCAGTAGGGGGGAGGCTCATCCAGAAGATGGGTCAAGTTAGGCAATGGTGAGTGAATAATTCGCTTAAGGTCCGTGCTGGTCATATATGGGTCACGTGATTGAGGGATATTCATTCTCGGGGGGGGGGGGGTATGACACCCCACAAACACTGGAAATCTGCAGCATATAGCCGTCGTATCAACTAAGATACCGGGGGCATCTACCATCATATTCTAGTTGCATTGGTTAGAGTAGTTGTGCGTGCGTGCGTGCGTGCGTGCGAGTGAGGTGTTATGTACACGCTGCGTATGGCGACAATACGAGCGTGATCTATCAGTAAAGATATTGTTCTATATCGGCTGGAACAATATCACTGTACTTCGCGCTGGTATCCGAGAAACAATGCTAATTATATACACACATACTACGTCACTTAATTATGTATGTGACTGTGCCACGCGAACAAAGAATTATCTAATTATGTGACAGTCGTGTGTACGCCGAGGTATCTAAATATAGGACTATCTGGACTATATTAGTACATCTTACTACCCATGGAGTACCGTGGATGTAGTACTTACGGTAATTAACAGCTAATGGTCGAATTATTTTTTATGTCCGTTTCAGGGTTGTTTCACACACACACCCACACGCGCGCGCGCGCGCAGAGGGAGAGAGAGAGAGAGAGAGAGAGAGCTAGATCGGTCGTGGATAACAAGCACAAAAGGATATCGAGCTGAGAGTAGACAAATTAAACTACGTATATAAAGAGGCTTATGGATATGTCAATTTAGATAAGGATCAGGCTACATACAAACAAACGTACGTTAGACCAATAGACACACTGCACCAAAGACGGACAGACATTGGACCACCACATACATACACACACGCCATATCATCATATACTCTGTGTGTGTGTGTGTGTGTGTGTGCGCGCGGGTGTGTGTGTGTGTTAGTATGTGCGCGCGCGAGTGTGTGTGTGTGTGTTAGTGTGTGTATGTGTGTTAGTGTGTGCATGTGTGTGTGTGTTAGTGTGTTGGTGTGTGTGTTAGTTCTGTGTGTGTGTGTGTGTGTGTGTGTGTTAGATCACCCAGGACATGCTGGGACAAGGACATCGCTGTATCCTACAATAGAGCATTGGATAATAATAATTGCGCTGTACCGCAATCACACACAAACACATACACACAGAAAGAGAGAGAAACACACAGATACACAGTCATTCCGAGTGCCTCCCTCGCCAAAACTGCTCTGATAACAAACATTAACCGGGTCAATCAGTGTACTCGATGAACTTTTAGCCAAACTCTTCACCGAAATCAAGAGCCAGAGGTAAAAATACGCCAAACTATATCAGGTCTAAGGCGAACGGAACAAAAAAGGCGAAAGAGAGAGAAAAAAATATCAACCACACACACACACACACACACACCAGCTTCACTGATTTGTACAAAAGTTGAAAAGTTCACCCGGTGCAGCCAAGTTAATCAACACCTGTGAATGAACCAACCAAGGTAACGCTCTCTGTCTCTCTCTCGTTATAACATTATCATCATAAAATGAAAGGACTGATAATGTCTCTCGAACGGTGCATCACTTAGTCTCCAGAGCAGCTGCTATAACACAACAATGCCACTACGGTCCAAGTTCAATAGGCTAACGACGCACGATAGGCCGGGTCCATCTTCCGACCATACACCACCATCTTCTCCGGCAGTAACAAGCTCGGTAACGCTCGGTCTACCAAACAACCACCTGGTAAAATCGTATTTACCTGGCCAACAATTGGCTAATGATGATAATAATAATACAAACTGGGCAGCACTTGGTCTACAACCAGCCCGGGTCAAAATCAACAACCCCGGATAATACGTAATATACACGTATAATTATTATACATTAGTAATCGGTAATAACGGAATAGTGAGAGTCTAAACGATATTTAATCTAATTGACCAGCTTAAAGAAATATAATAATCAGCTGGCCATCATTCAGGCCTTGGACCAGCTGGTTATCAAATTAGGACAGAGTGGGTGGCCCAGCTTGGTGTCTCCAGCTGCTAACATAATAATAAGTTGGTCATTACTTGTACTATAGACCACCAAGTAATAGGCAAAATAATAATAATAATAATAATGTAACTTATCACAGCTGGTAATAAAATAATAATAAGATGTCAACAATCATCTAGGCTATATACCAGCTGGTAATAAGATAATAACAAGATGTCAAAAACCATCTAGGCTATATAACAGCTGGTAATAAAATAATAATAAGATGTCAACAATCATCTAGGCTATATACCAGCTGGTAATAAGATAATAACAAGATGTCAAAACCATCTAGGCTATATAACAGCTGGTAATAAAATAATAATAAGATGTCAACAATTATCTAAGCTATATACCAGCTGGTAATAAGATAATAACAAGATGTCAAAAAACATCTAGGCTATATAACAGCTGGTAATAAAATAATAATAAGATGTCAACAATCATCTAGGCCTCTATACCAGCTGGTAATAAGATAATAACAAGATGTCAACAATCATCTAGGCTATATAACAGCTGGTAATAAAATAATAATAAGATGTCAAAAACCATCTAGGCTATATACCAGCTGGTAATACTAACAGACGTTTAGTCTCCGGATATGTTGATAATCCAGTAATGATCCTGATACACCAAGAGAGAAATAAACAACAACAACAACAAGACAACACCGAGTGGTGAGACAACACCAAGAAGAAGGAGAGTTCTACGTGATATGGGATCATCAACAGACAAAAGGCCGACAAATGACAAGAAAGCACCGAAGGACACGAGGCCACCAAAAGACAAGAAAACACAAAATATGAGTAAGCACGAAAATATTCAGAGAATACGGGAGAAAAAATCAGAAGAAGAAAAACAAATTAGAAACACGACAGAGTACGAATAAAAAATGAGAAAGTGCCATAAAACAACAGAACACCAAAAGGGATTATGGAACATCAAAGATGACAGAACAGAATAAAACACTAGAGCGTACCAGAATACAAGACAGCCTCCTAACACCAAATGACGAGAAAGCACCAAAATACGAGAAAACACCGGCATGCCGAAAGACCAACACCAGGCCACGGCGTACCGGGAGATGACGACAAAACAGCCAACAGACCAGAAAAGTACCAACAGTCAGTAATGTGTACCGCTCTCACCAGCCAGTCAAGTCAGTCAGTCAGTCAGTCACCCGGAGACTGAGTCAGCCCGTCGACGACTGGGCCACGATTTGGCGAACAATCACGTTTACAAAATCACCAAAAAAAAACGAGCTCAAATGGCCAACCAAGTCCGAACGGATAGCTATAGATGCTCGCCTCAATAGCGTGTACCACCACACTGGTGGCTAAGGGGCCATCCCATCCCGTCCTGTTGGCTGTACTATTCCATTACGACGTGCACTCGTTGATTATTTGCTTTCTTAGAATTGGTCCGACACCGGGTTAGCCGCTAATGATAGCATCTCGGGCTCGGCTCGATGTGATGTGATGCTGGTTAGCAGCACTTAATGTACCGGCTTGATCTGGCTCTATAACCGGTATAACGTGAATATATATCTAACCCATCGTATATATAATGGTATAATGTCACACCTATCTCAGAACACACACACATACACACACACACACATATATATATATATATATATATATATATATATAGGTATCTGATTTCCGTAAACAACGGTATCCTGGGTATGTTTCTAAGAAAGGCTTTGGTAAAAACATCTATAAGATACATTTTATTTGGAAAATACAAAATACACACTGTCCAAACACACACACACACACACACACACACGTATGTAATATATCACTTAAAAAGGAGATCAAACAAATCTAAATGTCACTCAGTGGGGCTCTCTCCTCAATAATAGCAAAAGTTATACACTGCCTATTACGTATGATTAATTTCTCTCCCCCTCTCTCCGCGCGTGTTCTGTGCTTGCGTGCGTGCGTGCCCGTGTGTTTGTTTGTTTGCTCGACACCCCCGCCCGCCCGAGTGTGTGTATGTGTGCGTGTGCGTGCGTGCGTGCGCGCGTGCGCGATTAAAGGAACTGACAATGTAGCTGCTCTGTTTTAGATCATTTGTCTAAACCAAATGCCATTTAATTAAATTTTGATGTTAAACATAGTTACGTGTGTAAATGAAGGCAAACCGGAGGCGATGGATAATGGAAAGGAAAAAAATGGGATAAAAATATGGTTGTTGCACCTAAAAGTCGACAGCCACAATACAATGAAACAGAGTAATTAAAATACCGAGCCATATATTGAAGATAAAAAATGACTCATCTCAAAGAGTTGATGATTCCAGATATGTAATTACGGTTTTCAATTATTTGAGCCGGTACCTGGTGAAACACACACACACAGACAGAGAGAGAGAGAGAGAGGGGGCAGTTTTGTTCTCTGTGCCAGTACCTTTTTAAGCGGGACAAAAACTCCCGCGCGATCGCGTACATACATACACAGGCGTACACTAATCCAGACACACGCACGCGCACACAGACAGACGCAAAAACGCAGCCAGCTGCCTTCTATTAATTCAATCCGATACCGCACAAGGCATAAAAAGATCGCTGCTGAAAAAAGGCCGATGTACCCAACAACTTCCTTCCTATCTTTGGGGCTTTTTAAAACTGTTATCTCCGATTTTATCTCGGAAAAGAACAAAAAGCTGCCCACTGAGATAGAGAAACACAGAGAGAGAGAGAGAAAACCGAATGAAAATCCTTCAACGGAATCATATTTAGGATGTCGTAATTCGGACTCTGGAAGTTTCCGTCCCAAAAATCCGACGCTAGAAATCCTGGCCTCAGTCGGCGAATGATTGAAGCAAAACACTGGATTGGTCGAAATGAGCAAAAAGTTAAAAGGGATGGAGAAACATTAACTGAAACGCCGCCAACAATGGCTTTAGAACGAAAACAAAAGCATTCTCTTGTCTGGTGTGTGTGTGGTGCGCACGCGTATGTGTGTGTGCGCGCGCGTATGTGTGCGTGCTTGCGTGCATGTGTGCGTGCGATGTGTGCGTTCGTATGTGTGTATGCGCATGTGTGTATGCGCATGTGTGTGTGCGCGTGTGTGTGTGGTGTGTGTGTGTGTGTGTGCGTGCGTGCGGTGCATTTTTTGTCGAGTAATTAAAATTCTTCGTAGATTCGAAGAAATCCGTTCCCTATGGGAGAAAGCATGGCGATTCTCGTTCGAGCTGGTGTATAGGTGCGAGCCAGCAAGCGAGCTGAGGGTGAGCCATCCAGTGACTTTTTATGCGAGCAACTGCTATTGGGCTTTAAGCCAGCAACAATTGGACTTTGAAAGTGTGAGCCATTGATTGAGCTGATGATATGTGTGAGCCATCGACTGAACTGATATATGTTAGCCAGCAAGTGAAATGAGATGTGAAAGTAGTGAACTTTGGCCAGGGTCAGTTAGTAGGCCGAAACAAAGGCTAAAAGAAGGAGCCACTAAAGATCAAAAAGACAAAAGACGAGATGAGCCAACGAAAAGACAACGAGATATCTCCTGACCCAACGAACGATAACAGATCCCCGGTGTACCAGAACTGGATGGAGTGTAACAATCGAGGGGCCCGTTCTACGGCTCTGGTGATCCGGAACGATTCGCCCCGCATCTCGCATTTGTGGGTCCACCGGAGTACAACTTATGGTAATCGAATTATGGGCTTTGTGAGGATTCCGTAGCCCTGAGCTTGTTGAACTGAGCATCACACACACACACACACACACACACACACACACACACACACCCCTGCCCCCCCCCCAACGGACGGGTCTGGCTAGCAACATAACATTGTCTATTACAGCGTTCTCCTATCTATCGCATTTGTCCGTCTGTCTGCCCGGTGTATCTATATCCGTCGGTGTGCGTCTGTCTTCGTATCTGTCTCTATCCGTCCGTATTTGCCCGTCTATGATGAGCGGCAGCCAGTGTCGGCTTACATCAGCAAACATCTTGACGCCTCTTGGTCTTCAGCCCTCCAGTGATAGTCCTGTTGACAAACTAACGCCCCCTAGCTGCCTGACCGTTGGGCGTCTCGGATTTCCTCCTCTGATTAAACATTCAACGCGCTTTCATCTCTCACAGATCGCGGGCCCCCGAGTGGCCTTCTGTATGAATAATAAGCGACGATTATGAACAGGTAAACGGACCAGGTGCGTGTCGGGCAGCGTCGATTAGCCACGTCCCGCGCTGCCGATAACAACTGCCAGAATGAGCATCGGCGTACCATTCCGTGACACTGTCACATGCTACTGTCTCAGTGTCAAGGAAGATGTCACTGCCATCTTCAAAATTTGAGTGTGAGTGAGTGAGTGAGTGAGAGTGAGTGAGTGAGTGAGTGAGTGAGTGAGTGAGTGAGTGAGTGAGTGAGTGAGTGAGTGAGTGAGTGAGTGAGTGAGTGAGTGAGTGAGTGAGTTCAAACCATGTGAGGGGAACATTTCCTAGGTCAATCGTAATATGTTCGGATGAAACATCCCAGAGACACAGACAACAGCTAGTCGACCAGCCCCGTCAACCAGGTCGCGGTGCTGCTGCAGCCCTGACTGAAGCTATCTATCCAATCATATTTACTAACAGCTGGCTAACCCTAAGACGGGGATCCGTATCCACGGTGTCCGTTTGATATTTGTGATAAACCACCCTATACGACTACCGTTCGGCGACATAACCGAAATTCTTTCAGCCATCAACCTCTGCTCGCCCGTGAAGCAGTTCCTAGAAGAGCCCCGAAGGCCAATTAAGTTTTCATGGTGACTAATTCACCTCTCGCACCCTGATTCTAGCCCCTCACCGACACGGACACCAAACCCCACCCACCGGGAGTCGACTTCGCCGCCGGTTCTAATCGTGCCACTTGATGGATTACTGATATTTCCATCGTCTGAGAGACGTGTGTCCTTAACTCCCTGCTACCATCGCCGGAATGATCATCAGGATCGCATCCCCCCCCCCCGCTGATAGACCGAATCCGAAGGGCCCCCGGTCTAACTAAGGTACCAAGTACACCGACACTTGTACCGACTCACCTACCAACTAGCATCAGTCACGGGTCAACCAACACACAAACTCAAGGTCACCATCAGTAAACCGATCTTAAAATGTCGAACCCAATCTAAATGAATATCTCGGCTGGTACGTCATATTAATGCGCTAGTTCGTATGGAGGGAAGAAACGTTCCAAAATTCAACGCAACAGAAGCAGACCCGAGTCTGACCGCGTACCGAACCAATGACGACGGAACAATATGCTCCAGAAGAACGGAGCCCCAAAGCCGGAGTCCTTCCTGTGTTAGATCACGGTCTGACTCAGCATCAGCAGCCTGCCTACAACGTCAGTCTCTGGCATTAAACATTCAGGCGCCAATAGTGACTGTGGGAGAGGAGAATTTGATTTAGAAGATTAATCAGCCATTATCCTACGGCTTAACGCCCGCCATTACGGGGCTAGCCGGGCCCGGCGGCGGGACTGGCCAGGGAAAGGTAAGGGATGGGGGCCAAGATGGCAATCTTATATATAATATACTCCGCTCTGACACTTTCATCAGCTCGGCCGGCACATATACGGTACTCACACACGCGCGCCCGCGCGCGCACACACACAGGGGGGGGGGGTGTAACACACAAAAAAATCACAAAACAACTTGATAACGCAGCTTCCACCACCACTACCACCACCACCACCACCAGCCTAGAATCAACAAACAACACCAATCTAGAATCATCAAACACCACCAGTCTAGAATCAACGAACACCACCAGTCTAGAATAAAAAACACCACCAGTATAGAATCAACAAACGCTACCAGTCTAGAATCAGCAAACACCACCAGTCTCACCACCAGTCTAGGATCAACAACCATCACCAGTCTAGGATCAACCTACGACACTCTTGAATCAAAAAAACCCTATCTGCCTATGATAAAATAAACACTGCCAATCTACGATCAACAAATATCACCAGTCCACGATGATCAGTATATGACCACCAGTCTTGGATCAGTAACCATTACCAGTCTAGAATCAACAGACAATATCAGTCTAATACTGTATCAACAAAAAACATCAGTCTAGGATTAACAAGCACCACCAGTCTATGGACCAAATACAGATTTGCCATTTGTTTGGTGAATGACAGATCAACAAACAACAGCATAATAAGGATCTACATATGATACTTGTCACCAGTCCCAAGACCACCAAACAGCGCCGGTCCAGGACAATCAAACCACCATAGAGGACCAAAAAAATTACCAGTCCTAGACCACCAAACTGCGCCGGTCCAGAATCACCAAAACCACAAGAGCCCAAAGCCGGCGACAGATATTCTAGACAAACAGTCCAACAGATAAGGGTCGACATTTTCAATGACGTCACCAACCTTTTGGCGTTGATAAATGAAATCTTTCCAAAACATATACAGGCCGTTTATTATCAAAGGTTACTCGGTGCATTAATTACCCGTTAGTGGAGGTTTTCGGCTGGCAGAGGGGGGGGGGGTTCGTGGTAGAAAATCTATTTCTGATCGAATAACAATGGTATATTGATGGAATTGACAATTTGAGGACCGGTGGGGGGGTTCGGCGGTAGTATGGGGTTTTAAATGACTTTCCGCCATACATGTTTGTATTAGCTAGTGGCCTGCAACCAATTACAGATGGTAATCTGACGTTGTTTTTGGTGAGCAATGGCTCATCTAGACTGACGTTTTGGAGCACTAGATGGTTGATTGGTTGGTTGACTGGGAGGGCTAACTAATGGTTGGTCACCACAAGGTTGACTACTATTGTTACGCATACGTGCGCGTATATTCGTATACACGTATGTTGGCGCGCACGCATCAGAGTCCCATATAACGCAGTGAATATTTTCTTTCTCTCTCTCTCTCTCTCTCTCTCTTTTCCCTTATATATATATATATATATATATATATATATATATATATATATAACACACACACACACACACACACACACACTAGCTACTATAAACAAGACACGGACATGGAACATTTAAGTTCATAAACACTATTCTATGCAAGCTAAATGACTCTGATCAATAACAACATCATTCTCTCCCACAAATAATAATAGCCCCAAAGACACCAACCCCCCCACCAAAAAACTAAACTAGCATTCACCCCGACCATCAGAACGACCAACATACACAGAGAGAGAGAGAGAGAGAGAGAGAGACAGACAGACAGAGAGAGAGAATCAGGGCCAAAAATGATAAAATTGAGATGTGATTAAAATAGACCGTGGGCATGGAATCTAAAATGTGCCAGCTTCGTGAGAGAGGGGGGGGGTGGGTTTACAGAACATGGCCGCTGTAGCCGGGTTTCTAGCTGTAGAAGACCTACCGGAGGAGGATGTTTAGATAAGACCTACTCATGGCTACTGGTCTTGGTATCCATATTTTGCTGCCAGAATTCTGCTAGTGGTGACAGATCAGCTGTTAATGGCTATACACACACGCACGCACACAGACTGACAGAATACACCCCGATAGCATCTCTCTCTCTCTCTCTTTCTCTCTGCTTCTCGCCTCTCCCTCCCTGTGTGTGTGTTAATAAACCAAATTCCAGCAATACTACTGTCGGTAACAGCAGGATCCTCAGAATTAACCACGCCGCTCTACTGCAGGGTAAGACAGGCCCGCTCTAGGTGGAATATTCCACTGAATGCGGGGAACGTTCTAAAAATACTAGACACGACGATGGGTAAGTCTGGTCGGAATAATATCAGTATTGTTTGAAATACGACTCACAGATGTTATACATACATGCGTACCTATAGACACCTACCGTTTATCGCGCGGGTAGTGGGTCACTCGATGGTAGAAAGAGAAGTTATGGAGGGGGGTCGGTTTACCAAAATACAAACAAAGTAGACCCGTTTTATATATCGAAGTATTTAGAATAGAGATCGGACTCTCTCTTTCTCTGACACGCGAGTACAGCGAACACCGAGGTCTAACTTACCAGAAACACACCACACACGTCTAACGTATCGCGATAAAAACGGCGTACACCTGGCTCAAGTGACAACACAAAGTACGGGGGCTATTCGGACCAATTAACTTAGCCTCATAACACGCCATTATAGCTACTACGGCAGAATGATAGACACCCAGTCGTAGGATAGCCATTATCACACACACACACACACACACGGACACTTGTTACGAGACACAGGACCATTTAGACCACCATAATACCTCGATCAGGGAGGGGGTCGCCCGGGCCGGCCGGCCGGGGGGGGGGGCGCCATGATATGTGTTATACCGTTTAACACCTACCTGAGAACAGCGGCGTTATACACGAAGTTCTATCGTACATGGGGTCAGCCTGCCCCGGATACATCACACCTTGCATAGTCCAGCCGGCGATCAAAGTAGTCCAAATAAGATTGTCGTTTCTACGCGCGCGCGCGTACACACGTCGACAGACGGGCCGAGAGAGAAAAACACACGACGATGACCCAAGAAATAGACAACAATCACCGACAGGTGTCTGTAATCAAACTGTAGCCTCGGTCTACTCTCTCCGGTTATAGCTTAGTCAGTGAGCGACTCGGCCGCCGAACACACACGCCACGCCACGCCGTCGGGGCCTCCGCCTCTATGCCAAACACCAGTCGCACAATGCCATCATCGTGGTCGTGGGGCGAACTCTGCCGAGTAGTAGTGAGTGAGTGAGTGGTGCGGTTAGAGCGAGAGCCGGGTTAAGTGTTCCGAGGCCCAAACACGAGCCGAGACAATCGTACGTAGGAAGTTACGAGTCACCGCCACCGCCCGTGTCCGCCGGTGAACAGCTAGCGAACCAGCTGGAGCCTGCTCTAGCTAGCTAGCGAGCGAGCGAGAGCCAGCCAGCCCTCACAGCTCTCACACTGTCTTAGTGGCTGGTGTTCACTGGCCTCAGATGGCTGCCATAGTCAACCAATGATAGAGCATCTCTCTCTCTCTCTCTGTCAGCCACCTTACTCCATGGTTCTCTCTCCCTCTCTGTGTGTGTGTGTGTGTGTGTGTTGCCACCAGGAAGACCTTTTACATCCAATTGTCCTTTGTCTATCCATTTATCTATCCGCATCCGTCCCATCGGCATTTTTTCAAGCTTAAACAGCCCCTTAACACCAAAGCCAGCTCCAGCATTGTCCGTACCCGTTTTTTTATCTGTGCGCGCGCGTGGGGGGGGGTGAATTTATTAGCAGCGGGCGAAATGGTACTGGCACAGAGAACCACAGAAGGGGAATGCAACAGTCGGACAAATCATCCCGGAATCTAATCCACAGAAGCGATTTCATACCAAGAAGTGTTCAGTCTCATCGGTACCAAAGACTTCCTCCTATCGGTACGCGCGCGCGCGTGTGTGTGTGTGTGTGTGTGTGTGTGTGTGTGTGGTGTGGGGGGGGGGGTTTAAAGCCGGATCAGCTAACGAGAGAACCTCTCCATCGACGGCTTATCAGATCTCCGGAGCTACGAAGTACCAACAAGATCGTACAAAGTACAGGCTCCTTCACCAATCCACACCCCACCCCCTGTCCCGACACACGCGCCGGCCAATAGATAAGGGCTCTTACGGCCCAGTATACGACCCTTAATCGAGAGTGTAGCGTTGTCATAAAGACAAGACCCACGTCCCAAAGTCCACGGTCAAGAGAACCAGAGAGAACGACTAGAAATCTTATCTCCAGACATCCCTCCCCCCCTCCACCACCAATCCACCCACCCATCCACCCACAACCTCATCCCATTGATGGTCATTTGGTCACTAGGTCAAAATCGTTCCACGAAAACGACGGTACACTTTCTCCGTAATGTACCGGAGTTCTCTCCCGTGTACTCCGTTACTAAACGTTTCGCGTCGTCCGTCGTCCGCGTAATGTCATCAAAGAAGTTAAAGAATTCTGGAGCGAGTTATTGGGACAGAATCCGCAGAGAACAAACATCCCGGACCAGACTAAATTAGTGTCGTTTTCCAGCTAAACCCTGGCGGCTGAGGGCGGCTAACACCGAGTACCTGATGAACCTCGGGTCTTAAACGTATTCCTTGGCAGTCTTAAGTCGGGCGGGCAAAGTTCATTGATAGCTATGTAATACGTCGATGACATACATACACGTACATACATATATACATAGATACACATACAGAATATGTTTGTGTGTGTGTACCTGTGTCGGTTGTGGCTGAAAACGCACCGGCACGAAGAATCAGAAATCGACATTACTCGATGTGGACAATTCATCAATATGATCGAACGAGAATAATCCCATTTCTCTCTCTGTGTGTGTGTGTGTGTGTGTGTGTGTGCACGAGCGTGTGCACGAGCGTGTGTGTGTGTGTGTGTGTGTGTGTGTGTGTGTCAGGAGAGTGATAAAAGGACGACATTCCAAACAATGTTCTAGCTAAATCATCAAAATGTCAGGCAGAGAGAGGGAGAGAGAGAGAGGGGGGGGGGAGTGATATATTAAGAAGAGTCGTCCCGCTGTGACTGGATCCAGGATACTGTCCGGATTTAGGTCCTGATATACCGACATCCGTTATACCACCAGAGAGCGCTGTGTGCGGGCCATGGCGGCAGGTTGTCTGCAGGACGAGAACAGGAACATCCCAACCAGATCACAGAATCTATGAGTTCACCTCTTACACGGATCAACCCCCCCCCCACACACACACACACGAGAGTGTGGGTATGTGTGCGTGCGTGCGTGCGTGCGTGAGAGAGTGAGTGTCAGTCACTAACGGGTCGGTGACACCTGAGATGAACGATTCCAACGAATGCAAAAAAACAACTGCAACTAAGAAACAACAGCAATGACAACAACAAAACCAACACAGCAACAACATCGGGGAGGTCTTCTCATCGACGTCATCATTTCTAACGACTTCCGGAGAACATTAACCAACCACATCCCATGACTGGATACTTCTGATCGCCGGAAGATGATGATGATGATGATGACGACGATGATAATAATGATGGTGGGTAACCGTTATCTCTGCCAGTGTCAAACTCTCACGTTAACCGGTCAATGTTTTATGAATCTCGAATGATGGGTTCTATACCGAAAAAAAACATGACATCTTGGTATGAGAAGAGCTAGATCACTCTCTCTCTCTCTCTCTCTCTCTCTCTCTCATATGTGTGCCGCATAAACAGAACTTCAGTGAGTGAGTAAGTGAGTGAGTGAATAAGTGAGTGAGCGAGCGAGCGAGGGAGTTTAGTCTCGGCAGGGGCACACCTGGAACGTGTGCCCGAGAAGTCATTCCCGGGGGAAAGATCCTTTCGAACTCAAAATTGGAGGTTTGCTGCGCAGCGCTCTAACCACTGCACCATGACAGCGCCTACAGAGAGCGAGAGAGATAGATAGAGAGCTAGCTGTTTCTATGTGACACTTCCACAATAACATCTTCTACCAGTCCGTCGATCTGATCAGGTTTTTGTCGGCTGTCACAAAGTCGACGATCATCCATCAAAAACCAATCAGAGTGTGACTCCTAAAATACACACACACACACACACACACCGTGATGACTCAGGCACAAAGAATATAATAATATACGATAACAGGCAAAAACCTACACCGAATTCGTATGGTCAGATAGCGATGCTGATAACACTACGTTTGTGCTACACTGTACTCAGAATAAGGTGGGTGGATTTGTGGAGGGCGGGGGGAGGTGTGAGGATCCCATCGTCAAAGACCAAGTCAGTGGAAGGGGGACATTTTAACTTTATTATTTTTATATAAGAGTGATTCCGAAAAGTGGAGATATCACTCAGTAAACAGTACATAATTATGATGATAATTATTGTTATTGTTGTTATTGCTGTTGTTGGTGTTGTTGTTGTTGTTACTACACAAAGACGTTGGAACATACCATGACAACATGCCAGACTGGCAACAGGCTGTTACAGTAACAAGCCGGACGGTCATGGCCGGGGTTTGGGTGGTGTGTGTGTGTGATTTATGATATATTTGGCGATTCGAGAGCACCTACACGCTCCCCCATATCCCGAGAAAATGACTGATTCAATCATTGATGAAAAGTTATTAAAATATTCATAGAAACCTATTAAAATATTCATAACGTTATTACGAAATTTATTTATCATATCAACCAAACCACATGAAATAATCTGTAAAATGTGCCATCCAAAATAAAACCTAATTGTATAATTCACCGAAGCAAGCTACCCGCAAAATTATCCATTTACAACATGCCATTGTGTGTGCGTGCGTGTGTGTACGTGCCTAGCTGCCATATCGCCCGTTTGAGTACGAGCGTCAGCGTGCTGTTCGTCAACAGGGGTAAATAATTAATTTCCTGTGTTCTAAACCGGGCAGACGAGCAAATTATACATCAGTCGAGTATTTATTTATCAGCGTGCCACAAGAATAACACACGACGTAGGGAGAATGGGCGCCCTCACAGCGACGACGACCACGTAACAAACAAACAATCACAACGGGCTATTGTCGCACGGCGTGACGTCACCGGCTAACAGCATCTCCTCATCAAAGAGGCCAGCCTCTTATTGTCGAGCGGCGAATGGAGCGTAACGTAACAACCAGGCCCCCCCCCCCCGACCCCCCGTGGATACCGTATTAATACATTAGGCCGTCGTCATCGGCGTCGAATCACAAAGATATTTGATAAACAATTTGCCGTAATTTTCCGGATAACACAAAGCTCGGGTCGAAATAATCTACCTTGTTACTCAATCATCCAGCATTGGTCATAATTGATCAGTCACCTAATTAATTACTACTGTCCGTCTAGCCGGGCACCCTTACCGCTGGGAGTCGAGGAAAGCGCCGACGTGCGGTACCTAACGAATTAGAAATGCAGAGGAAAGTTGCCTAATATTTAGCCGGAAAAGGCGAATGTTGATACAATCGGTGATAAGAACGGGGAAAAGGGTTTAAGAGACGATGCAGTTCTAATAGATTTCGGTCGACCGGGTTTCACCTGGCGTAATACACGGCGGCTTAAGTCGTGACGGACAAAGGCAGCCGTGTTACCTATACCTAAACGACGTCGGCCTGCTAACGAGCAAACTCCGCCCCGACAAATCGAAATCATTCCACGAATACCGACCGTCGTGATCAACGGCGCCTAAAGTGTCGCGGAGTGGACATCTCTCTCGTCCACTCCGAGGGCCCCTTCCGGAGCGGAAGGGAAAACAAACCGAGTCTCCGGCAACCGGGGAAGCCAGCCAATCGGCGACGGCGACGCAAACGGCCGTCGGCCGGCCGGGACCAATCGGCGGCGAGCTCAGTTCGGCGAGTGCGCCGATTTGCCGGCGACGCGGCGTTATGGCGCAAACAACGCACACCTCTTAAACCCAAAGTACTCGGGGCCGAGTAAACACGGCCCCAGCGCACGAAGTACGCGGTTTGTACTCGATAAATCCCCCGACGCTAGTCACCGAACGGGCGCCAACTATCGTGATATGCGACCAGAAACCAGCTCTCTGGCCGACATCTCTGGCCGATATCCGAACGAACAACTGATCGACTTCATCGTAAAATCATTAAAGCCGTTCCCGAGGCTGTTGCCGTGGTCTTATTCTTTTTCTTTTTTTTGTTTTGTTTGGCCGCGACTTCCAATAATTCTACCCAAAACTGACGAGTTCCGGGTGGAGGAGGATGGGGTGTGGGTGGATGGATGATTGCCCGTGCCGTCGGCTCGCCAATATACGTGCGGAAATTCACCTGAGCTATAAATATTTGTCTTCAATTATTCACACGGCGACTAACCGTGTGCACTCTGCCTACGACGACGACACGTCGTCCGCTTCCCGTTTCACCAATTCGCCTATCCGAAGTGGTGTATTAATTACAAACGCCAGCCAAGTCCCTAAAGCATTTCCATACCTCATCCAGGTAGGAAATATTAATTTTGAAACGTAATAATGTCGCTTCTGTTGCGCTCGGGTGTAGTTCAGCCAAAAAATTTCTATTTTTAGGAAACCCACACAACACAACGATTATATTGAAAACTGAGCTCGTAATTTTAAACGTATGCACCGGAGAAGGCATGTTATTACCAGTCAAGATCCGTCAAGTTTTGGGAGTAGGGGGTGGACGGCTCCTGCTCCGCACAAGTGCGCGCGCGGGCAGCCGCGCACGTGGTGTGGTTTATCAGCGTGTTTTAGTATGTTCTATTATGTTCTAGTATTTTATGTAGTATGTTATAATAGTATTGCATAGCTTACTGTCCTATTCTTATTGATAGTTAACTGCTACAATACAAACGAGGTGTTTTTCCTATTTGGGGATGGGGCGCTCCATTAAATATTCACTAATAGTAATAATAATAATAATAATAATAATAATAACATCATCATCATCATTATCGTCGTCATCATCATCATCATCATCACTATCCAGTTTTTCTATCCTAAAAACAAAAATACAGAACAAGATATTTGTTCTGTATTTTTGTTATCACTTGAGCAGCTGCCTCCAGCTGCCATTACCCAATCACAGTTGTTTTACCGTCATTTAAGACGACATAATTATACCTGATTTTATTTGCCCATCAAAATATATATCGTGCTCGGTGTTTCAAAATGCTGACATTATTCTATAACAACAACAACAACATCACAGGCTGTTGTACGCCAGAGATACGAGGGCTCACACGGGGACCCCCCCCACACACACACACACATTGCCGGCTCTCATAAATAAACAACCATCTATTTATATAACGACGACACATAAACAACGAGCCATTACTATCCCAACGCCGTACGCACGTGTCGGCGGCGCCATTTACCCATAAACACACTGGCTTATGAATATTTATGAGAGTCCCGCCGGGAACCGCACCCGGACGACGATAGGCGGCCATTACATGCCACGCTACCTGGTGTCGTAGCCGTCATGTTTTATTGTAATCGGCGACCAATGAACGGGTTGGAGTGATTATCTTGACAAATATAACCGACAAACCATAGAGAAGGATGATAATCTGTCAGCGTCACCGGCTGTCACATGTGCATAGCGTCACACGTGTTAATTCACAATAGGTGGCGTGGTGGGTTTTTTTTACTCCGTAACAGTCGCGCAATATAAATGGGAAACTGTAGGAAAATGGCGCGAAAGTCAAATTGGCATAAATTATTTCTTGATGATGATAATGATCGTTCATTAATTAAATAAACAAG
The DNA here is from genome assembly GCA_025642065.1 of Paralvinella palmiformis. Lineage (NCBI taxonomy): Eukaryota > Metazoa > Annelida > Polychaeta > Terebellida > Alvinellidae > Paralvinella > Paralvinella palmiformis. The sequence continues at coordinate 475,241 of JAODUP010000036.1, forward strand.
CAAAACTGAAGTACAGTTTTTTTTAAATATCCAATAGATACATCTATTAATCACATAGAAATGATCACGATTTACATATAAAACTGAATATTAATTTATATTTTTCTTAAAGTCTCATCAACATCGAGCACGGACACTGACTAATATTCCCACGTGAGACGCTGTACAACTTTGACACGTCTGGATCTAAGTTATAATATCATTTAGTACAAATAAACTACCACGGATTGCTGCTGTAAGTACAACTGCGTATGGAAGCGGCCATAGGCTATAACACAATAAGCAAATGCGTAATGTGCGCGCGCAACCTATAAATCTGTCCGTGGAGAACTATTTTGTTGCGCTCATGTATATTAACGCCTGTGTTGTCGTATCCGTTGGGTCATCATCGTTTGACGAGGAAATATTGTTAGAATAAAAACGTTGCTCTAATTAATGACGTCCGTAAACACTTTTGGTCTCTCTCTCTCTCTCTCTCTCTCTCTCTCTGTGTCGTGTGTGGGGGGGGGATATGCATGTGCGTGTGTGTGATTCATCGGGTCGACAATTATTGGGATGCGCTACATGCGACGTCAACTTCCGTCACTGATGATTCTATATGTTCAGATAATGTTGAATAAACAAGATATTTCATGTCTCCATTATCAGCGTCCGGCCATTCGACCACCAACCAGCCACCCAAACCAGCCATCAGCCAAACCAGCCAAACCAACCAACCAACCAGCCAGCCATTCAGCCAACATATACTACCATACAAGCTATAATCACAGCCACACACCAGAAAGGAGCAACTAACCCAGAGAAAAACTAACACTACCAGCGGTGTTAATGAGCTATTTATGGCCATACAATAGTATCCCACTGACACAGAGCTAGTAGGTATCGTTCTACTAATAATATCGTAATCGTAGGCTATGAATGGCTGTGTTTGTGTTTGATGTTCTTCACACAGTGACGGTACGTCGTATAGTGTAGGACTGATCTATGACTGGTGAAGCTATTGACGAGTGGCTGTTGCTCATTATACGCGAACGCCGAGCGCGCTATCTGGGACCGTTTATGTGCGTGCGTGCGTGCGTGCGTGCGTGCGTGCGCGAAGAGCATTAAGACACATACACTAATAAATTATATATATATATATATATATATATATATATATATAACACACACAGGTTGGCGATGGTGACTTTTTCGCCAAGTACTAAAATTAATAGTATACCAATAGATGTGCAGGTTTATAAATTCATGTATAGGTTTATAAATGGATGAATAAGTTTAAAGATTGGTGTATATGTTTATAATTGGATGAAAGTTATACATGAATGTAAAGGTTTATGAATACATAGATTTGGCCTCTCTTCACTAGTCCCAACACACACATACGCACACACATACACTTGCACGCACATGCCAAAAGGTACCGGTTGAACTTACACACCACCAAACGAAAATATACATACACGTGCATATAGCCATATGCATACACGCATGCGCGCACAGCCAAGCATACACGTGTGTGCGCGCGCACACACACAAGCATAGACACACACACGCACACACACGCACCGAAACGTACCGGCTGAACTCATTAGCTTCAGGTCAATGCTAGAGGAGAAAACCTTCACCAGTTGTTGACTCTGTTTCGAACAGTTCAAATCACTTACAAAGTACAATGTGACGTCTTCTCCCTCCCCAGTCCCATATCTGGACCCAGCTTCTTCCTTCCGACCCCCCCCTCCCCAACCGATGGGAGAACCGACTTACCGACCGCTCCCCCTGGGCCTCCCAGTTCACAATTTGCTGATTTTTCTCGAGTGCACTCCATAGAATGGCAACCAATATTAGTCCGATTGAACCCAGTTCGTAATAACTTTCTTCTTGTTTTCGGTTTTCGCAAGTAATTATGGCAAGATGGAAGTCGTCGGTGACGTGCGGGGATAATGGGCTACGATTGGAGTCCGGTACCAGCTAATTCTTGGGAGGAGGGGGGAGTTGGGGGTGATTTAAGCACAAATGGGACGGCTGGCGGGATGCGTCTGTTTGTGTGAACGGATTAGGAATGTTCGCTAATTGCTCATAAACTTAACAAATCAATGCATAATTATGATTATTATTGCTATTATTATTATTATTATTATTATTATTATTGCTATTTTATTATTATTATTATTATTATTATTATTATTGCTATTATTGCTATTATTATTATTATTATTTATTGATACTCTTAGCATCCTACATCAATAAGACCTATCTTATCTTATCACCCCCATCAAACACTATAACACAGTAACCAGCAACAGCGTCGACAATAACAACAACAACGACGACGACGACAACGACGACGACAACAACGACGATAACAACGACTACAATAACAACAACAACGACGACGCAGATATTACAAATTCAAATATTAACATTCAGTATTTAAACATATATTTAAAAACCTTTCTCCGTAAATCGTAAACGTTGCTTTTTACCGCCAATAAATAGACCAAGCGACCTCCAGTGGTAAAGAAGCGAAGTAAAAGATGAAACATCCCTCAAACATAGCTCAGCCGCCTGCTAAAGGTTGTGTAGGCAAGGGCGCTATTATTAAAAATAGCTGAATCGTATTAATGTTTCATATAGAGAAAACAATGACATTTACTTGCATTCATAGTCACTCCATCACCACGTATATCTTGCACGTTTTTTTATAAATAGCTTTTGTGTGTAGAAACGTCGTAATAAGTTTATGTCCACAAAGATCACTTAGAGCTGGCTGCCATATGGCTAATTAATTATACAGCACGATATGCACGCATGCGCAACATTGGGACGCGCAGTAGTGACGTTACGTACTCACACAAAGCCACACTGTTACAAAGCACACACGTGTTGATGACGTCAGTGCACAACTCTACCCGATTGCAAACGGACAGAACTTCATATGGTACCCGAACGCTGACCAGTTTCTGAATTCGCCACAACTAAAATGTCTTTCGCGTTTAATAAAATCATTTTTTATGAACTCAAATTATAAAATGGCTAGAAATAGTCCTAGCCACAGTTTTTAATAAGGAATTGAGTATTACTTCGGAGAATTAAAAAAAAAATCTCCAAAAAATCGTTTTACAGCAGCCCAGCAGACAACTACGGGCTCCGGAGAGAAATGTGGCGGGGGGGGGGGAGCGGCAGAAGGGTGAGTGATAGATGATTGCTGTAACTGACACCACCAATGCGACACCAATGACACCGAGATCTTTGTCGAAGCTGGCAAATCGAGAGGCATTTTGTCTTTAGTAATTGATTCCCCGATGTCAAACCATGTCAGACACGTGTGTCTCGCACGGCGCCCGAGTCGTCGTGGTACGCGTCCATGCCATCTGATGGTGGCTCACCCTGTCGTCAACAGACACACCCGCGAGATGGCCACGTGCGCTATACGGCATCAATAGCAACAGCAGCGGCGGCAGCAGCCACAACAACAACAACAACAGCGGCAGCATCTGTTAGGTATGGAAATAGAAGTAGCTGTCTGATAGGACACGCGTGGCGTCTTCGGTGACACCTGGGTTAATAAAGTATGATCTGTTATAATAATAGCCGCACCATGACCTAAACAATTGATTTGTAGGTTCTTAATATATTTGATTATATATATATATATATATATATATATATATATATATATATATAGAGCAAATCGTGGTTAGTAAACATCAACAGATTTTCACCACCTTAGGCTATATCCAACTATTTCGACTTTGTGATTGTGTATTGTAACTTTTCGTTTTATTTAATCAATTATTGAAAAAAATCGCTGATATATCTCTAAATCCCCCCCCCCTTGTTGCCCATACAGCAGAGGGGAGGGGTGTTTTAATGGTTTTTGATATTGTAATGAACTTTGTAATTTACCCTTTTTTAATTCCCGAACGAACGCACATTCAACATACAAATCGTAACTAAAATTCCCACTAGGAAATGTTTGCTAGTTACCAAAATTTTAACCAACAAATACATGGAAACTACTAGCAATTTGCTAGTTTGTTAGCGCGAATTTCGAGCCCCGATATAATATATATATATATATATATATATATATATATATATATAGGCCTATATTCCACTATATCGTATTCTAGTTGTTGACTGCACACTTGATCTTTTTCTTGGGAACCATTATTCTACGACCATAAATTTAACAATTAACACGTGTACATGGTACCTTTTGAAACAATCAACAAAACCGTCCACCATCTTATCCGCAAATGGTCCTGGATCATAGAACAATAAAACAAGAATATTTCTAGTAAAGTCTGATAAATGATTAAAACGGAAACCATCTAACCATCACCAGTATCGTCTGTATTAACGTGAGTATCGTCTGTATCAATATCGTCATAAAACATTCGAAATCATTAATATTTACGTGTGCTATATACATCCTTGTACATCGCGAGTACACTAGTCGTTAATATGGCCCCAGCTGAGTGGCTCGAAATCACCACCAGACTCTCGATGAAAGAAAGCAGTTTCAGGCACACACACACACACACACACACGGAGAGAAGAGAGAGAGAGAGCCCCGACACATCCCAAACATACTGTTTGTTATCAGTTCTTATCAGATATAAAGACCCTTTATCAATGGCCCTTCACTCTGTCCTATGACACCCACTTATAAAGTGTTGACGTCCTGACTCCAGAATGGGAGAGACGATCACGTGATGAAGTGTGCCGACAGTTTTATTATCATTAACTAACTAACTATAGGTAAAGTTCGACTTTTACGACCACTAATGTGTCAACAGTATGAGTTATCTTCAATAGAACTAATATATATGTATATATGTAGATGATGCTGATGATAATAATAATAATAATAATAATAATAACTTGGCTAGCTTTGTTGGGTAAATAACAACGTGACGAAAGCGGAGACAGCAACTAACCAATCAACTTCTACAAATAAGAAGGGCTCACTTCCTAGTAGTGCCATTGACAGAGATTCCCAGGTCGTGTTACTTATCTGTAGGATGTATCATCCCTCAAAAAAGGCTTCGGGATTAGCCATTCAGGTGTGACCAGTGCCCAAATTATACTAAGACACTCACCCAGTCACCAAGACACTCACTCACTCATCAAGACACTCACTCACTCATCAAGACACTCACTCACACACCAAGACACTCACTCACTAATCAAGACACTCACTCACTCACTCACTCAGCAAGAAACTCACTCACTCATCAAGACACTAACTTAAACACTCATTCATCAAGAAACTCACTCACCAAGACACTAACTTAATCACTCACTCATCAAGAAACTAACTCTCCAAGACACTAACTTAATTACTCACTCACCAAGACAATCATGCCACCCCACCCCAACCCCCCAACCCAACGAGTGGCAGACAAAAATTCCACAGTTCACTCAGTAAGGTTCTTAAGGCGAAGAAAGTGGCACAATAAATTCTTTTTCAGACACTCAGCAAAACCAAAATTCCAAACACAAAAACGGTTCGTCGACGACGGAGATGTGTCTCTCTCTCTCTCTCTCTCTCTCTCTGTATGTCGAGATCTGCTGACCGAGAGATGATTTTGTATATATCAGTATATGATAACGGAGCCGAGGATGTGTGGCCGCACTCGTCATAATGGTTTACCGACGAGTCGCCGAGTTCATCGAGAACTACCAACTGATGACGATCACGATAGCCGATGTCTTAAACAACAATATATCACTTGTTAGGCGTTTGTTTTCAGAGCTGACTTTAAGCGCCACCTATTGATAAGATAAGGCCAAGACGATAACACAGGAAACAAGCCCCAGTAACCGGACCGGTCCATTATATATATATATATATATATATATATATTAGTATTTATCTTTGCCATATCCATACAAAACTGTCACCACAAAGATTAAACGCACTAAAGTGATAACTGTTTGGAGTCATTTGATTGAGAAGTGACTTTTTTCACGAGGTCAGACCGTTAACAATAACTTGTTGATATTAGTACTCGGTCACCTTAGAAAGTTTGTCAGCTTAGAGCTCTCGTGCCTTACCAACACGGTTGGTGCTGATGTAATGGCGGCATAACGCCGTATCTCCTCTCCCGGTCGTTGGTACCAGTCACGTGTCTGTCGGTGGTACTGTGAGGCTTACTACGACACCACGACTCGACGTCATCACGTGCCATAAGCGGAGATCTGAACGTACCACTCACACGGACTGTCGACTATTATGTGTTAGTACCAGCACTGACAGCATTTTTCTTGGTGAGATTGTTCTCAAATATGGGAGACCTGATGGAAATGGGTCAGAAATGGGTTGATTGCGTGTGCGTACGTGCGTATTGGAGTGAGTGAGTGAGTGAGTGAGTGAGTGAGTGAGTGAGTGAGTGAGTGGTTGCTTCGGTCAGTCAGTCAGTCAATCAGCACAAAAACTACTTGTAGACTATACAGAGGATAGATCGGGAGATGTATGAAGAGCGAAGCCGCGGGTTAAATTAACGTAACCTAATAAGATGGCAGCACAACTAAAGTAACAGCCTAAAAATTAAATATACTGGCAAAGCGCAGCGACCTCTGCCGTCAGAGTGAAACGGGACAACGCAAACAAAATGCCACATTTCACGCGATAGTACGAAGTCCGTATTCCGAATAGGATTTCGAATTTCGAATTGCCAGCAGGTGACCAGAACAATAAACAGAAATCTGGAGCGGCGACAAAACACATTACGCGAAATAGATTAAAATGTTTGGCCCAAGGAAAGATGTGAAAAATGGAACATAAATACTGGATCCGGGGATGGGGGGGGGGGGGTTGTGGCGACGTGAGAAAAATGGCCACTCCGCCGACAGGAAAACACGACGTGTTATAAAAGACAACAAATACGTTTATTAATAGAACACGGAATAAAAGTGGCTACAGACCAACCATAAAAAATAATGGGAATAGCGAGTACAGTAAAATATGGATAATCCAGACTCGTTCGTCACACAAGACTATAAGTCGGATAATGTCGAATAACAAAGGACCCCGGAGCATCGAAATTTACCGTCTACGTGTATCTATAAGCAATGCTACCTGAAATAAGCATTTCGGGGATTAGTCCGGTCGCAAATCCCAAACTGTCGCTTTATCCGAGTCGGGATTTTATAGGTTCTCACTGTTTATAATTATGCTTGATCCGCATCTAAGCATTATGGTCTATTCGTAAGAATTAACGGGAGATGAACCAGCTAAATGTTCATAAATATGAGTATCGTTTTTACAGCGAGATCCCATAAATAATTCGATATGCTTATTCCCGAAAATCTACAGACCCGACCAAAATATTACTTAGAAAGTTTGCGATACATCAGCACGATATTGCTGACACATAAGTACTATTAACTGTCAGAGATTGGACGAATATCCCGACTTGTTGCACGAGTATTTTGTTACATTCCAGCTGAAGCCACGAGACGGAAACTGGATACTGAACATCAACAGAAACATGGACATCACTTATTCGGGCTTCCCATCTTCCGTCTTGTCTATAAAGGCCGTATTCGTATTTCATCTTTTCTCACTGAAACGTCTCCTTAATAAATCTGGTGAATCCTGTTAAGGTCTGTTTGATGTGACTCGTAATGTTTAATAATCCCATTGAGAGTAATCCAGATACATATCACATAGGACACTATAAAATTTGTATATTATTATTATTATTATTATTATTGGTATTAATTTAGTTAGGAATACAGAACGATTACTAGTAATTAAGATTCAAGCAACAGATTACCAACCCGACCATATGATATATGCCATATATTAGTTCAGTGTGCATGAATAAATGCGTGAATGAATGCATGAATGGGTGCATGAATGGATGCATGAATGGATGCATGCATTCCTGTCTGTCTGTCCGTCGTTCTTCCAGATACCGCCGGTGATAGTTACCGTACAGGGTATAGTTAAATCCCATTAAACTCCAATGCAAATAAAAAAACTATTCGCCATCATTATTTCCCATCAGCCGCCTACCCCGTCCACACCCCCCCCCCCCCCCCCCAGTCACCGAACCATTAACCACCGATCTCGGAGAACATCATCCAGACTTATAGCCAGCCATCAGCCTCCAGTCGCACACAATACGAACGATGTTTAGCCAACTAAAGCCCACCTCGGACTTGTATAAACACAACGGCCGTATCTTTAGCTGTTCATTCCAATTCCACTTTTCTAATTAGCAAATACAAAAACGGGAGCCAGGTTTTCCAGAAATGACTCACACTTTCAGGGAAACGCCCAACACACACACACACACACACACACACACACACAAACGCACACACAAACGGTGAAAATCCTCACGTCTCTAATGGTCTCATTTTGTGCCCTTTATTGGACGTATTCATAAAGGGACAGTTCCCCGAAAGCAACACTAACACCTGTAGTCCGATATCCCCCCCCCCCTTTTCACTCCTTTCACTTATCACATCATAATCACCTGTCCTCAAACCGGTGTCAAACCTAACAGTTTAAATCATCCTGTCCGTGTCTGTCTGTCTGTCTGTCTGTCTGTCTGTCTGTCCGTCCGTCTGTCTGTCTGTCTGTCTGTCGTCTGTCCTGTCCGTCTGTCCGTCCTGTCCGTCCGTCCGTCCGTCCGTCCGTCCGTCCGTCCGTCCGTCCGTCTGTCTGTCCACCTGCGGCCAATGCGTGTTTATGTCCGACAAAGCCCCGATTTCAAAAGAACGCTATCCCCATCTGTTGAAATCCGGAGATTTCTCGCCGGATCGCTTTCCAGCCGACGACCGTACCTGGATACACTAGAATCGACCACATGAGACCGTCGGATGAGAAGCGAAGCTAATCTCATAATGGCTTCGAGATAGCCGTAAACAGTTCGCCGACGTCCGAAACTGGTGACCAAGAACATCCCGCTCCCGGAACCACCCCCCACCCCCGGACCCCGTCGTGGACGTCCCCGACCCGTCGGCACTACACCCCCAACAACCCAAATACCAGGCGCCTGGAGGAATGCCGCTCGCTATCTAAGTACTTACAGAGAATTAAAAACGCTGGGACACTGACGGATTGTTGTCTACACTCCGTGAACTACATCCAACTAGACAGGCCGAGCCCCCTTACCGCCGAGTCTCCCGCTAGTCCTATAGCCGCTCTTCGGCACATAGAAACAGTGAGTGAGTGAGTGAGTGAGTGAGTGAGTGAGTGAGTGAGTGAGTGAGTGAGGGGCAGTTGGGGAGGATGGTTAATTATTTAGGGGGGGGGCGCTCCGTGCTCCAAAGGGGCCGTTTTGGTAGGTGTTGGATCACAGATCACTACCACCCGCGTTCGAATCTCTGCGTGGGCATATCTGAAGGGTGTTTCACCTTTGACTTCGCCTTCATTACCTTTGGAGGTTGCTCGCCTATTTTGCCTAATATGTGCACAAAAGTGGCCGTAAAATATCAGTCGTCGGTCTAACAATGCAATTTCCTGTCGCCTACGTTCGGGCTCCTCTCGGGAAAATTACAGCGGGTTAAATCCTATCGGGAACACACGGGGGGGGGGGGTTGTGGGCGAACAAAGGGAGGTTCCGACATCCTTCAAACCGCGGCCAACATTCTCGGTGCAGAAGCACTAAGGATCGTTCTGTAAGATCTGTCAGAATTTCAGACAAAACTCTTATATCTGACGATGGCTTCCCGAGACTCGTTTCGCCCTCGTACACTTCTCACCGAGCGTTACCGTAGATCTGGCCAATTTTTCTAACCGGCACGATTTTGGGCGGTTCCTGAACGCTTAAGTACCCGGATAGTTCAGCTAGACCCGATACAAGACAGTACCAGTCTGATCCAAAAGGCCCTCCGTAGAACGAGGTACTTTCCCCGTATACCACCGACATCCGAGATGTGGACCTGAAGATCTAACAATCGGCCGACCAGACGCTAGAGCATCAAAGTTAGCCAAACTCGACAAACAACGAGAATAAAGCCAAAACCTGCGCAGAGATCACAACAACGCTGAACCGTCTTCCATCACCCGATATATATTGTTTCCGGTGTGCTAACGTTATCAACTATATTAGATGTCAGTAAAGAATTAATGCGAAAACACGAAATCTTCCCGTTTTACGGCTATTTTTGTATACGTGGTAAGCTATAATGGACTGAACCGCCTCCAAACGTAATCATGGCGTGCAGCTATAGATGAAACATCCCTCAGATATAGACCGACTGTTCTTTGAACCCATGCAAGTAATGGAGGTCAGTGACTGATGACGCAACCAGTTATGCCACGGAGACGCCGTCCGATTAATTGCTGTATTTTACGCAACAAATGGAGGGTTCTAATAAGCGCACACTGCGCGGTATTCCTGCCGTCGTCCAAATAAAATCAGTCGAAATACGAACGATGACAGCTAATTGCTTCTACCCCCTTTGTACCCAACAAACTTAGTATACCAAATAGTACGGTTCTGTGTCCAAAACGACGAACAGGTATTTCAAACACGTTTTACCGCCAATAGCTAATCTTGTCGCAGCAACAACCGGTTTTACCGTAGCTACACAGTATACACACGCCCGTGGACGCATACGGACACATACGCACGCACGCGCACACACGCAGGCACGCACGCATCCACACCGACGGGAAATTAATCACATTAAGAAGAGAACTGGCTAACATTTGCCAGACTACAGCATCACCAACACCAGGGAGCGGAGATGGGACGAGACGATGACTAAACATTATGGTAAAGTGGCGTGCTCTTACGTCATGACAGCTCCCGGTTCTGATTGAGTCAGCCAATTATTGAGCCGGTAATTACTGACTCACAATGCTCAACCCACTCATCACGTGTGTGTGTGTGTGTGTGTGTGTGTGTGTGTGTGTGTGTGTGTGTGTGTGTGCGTGTCGCGAACGGCCATTGGTAGAGGCTTCTTCGTTGATGGTGTGATCGAGATATCCCCCCCCCCCCCAAAATGGCAATATTCGTATGATGACCTAGATGGCGGTTCATCAATTGTATCAATGACGACCGACGACTGGCTGATTTCAGGTTTTTCGTGCAAAATGCACAATGGCACTGAACACACGATTTGCGATCCTCTGTGCCGGTGCCTATTAACTCAATCTACAATCGGGTACATTATCTGCTCAACTGTCCAGCACATCTGATCTACCTATAGCTGAAGGAAGAATACAGGATCATCTCCTCCCTGAAGATCACAAACTGCCAGATCATCATCTAGCAGCAACGATTATTATAAAATCAACATATTTCGACCAGGCATCATCACCTCACTGATCCTGAACGACCCTTATAGGCCATCAACAATAAAGACACCACTTGCGGAAGTCAACACCAGGTGGCTGTGCCCAAAAGTCGGCAGCCAAATTTCGACAAGCGACAAGTATTAATAATTTAATTCAATTGTTAAAAACACACACACACACACACACTTATGGCAACAACTTGAACGAATAAATTTCTCAAAGAAGTCCCCCCATAACACGTTACTATCACGTTCATCGTGCAATCATCGTTTTCAACAATATAAGACAGATGGAACTTATTTCACCGGATATTTCAATCGATCCACTTGGTAATACCTGGTTATAATCGTATTGTCGATCGGATTCTTTCACAGAAAGGAGCTTATTTATCGTAGGGTGGGGGGGGGGGGTAAATATCCCTCAAGCCGTCCTAGTGGTATACTTACGACATAACATAGAAGGGTCTGCTATGCCTGACTATTGTAATATAAGCTCTTTGACGATTTGGTGTATAACGGCTTCATTTCAGGCTCAAAACACGTCTTGATGATAATTCCAATTCTGGGAGATGGAATTGATCTTTCGGTTCCGTTTTTGAAGTGAATGTAATATTTAATAATAATATTATATAAGATCCAACACATTTTGGCCGGTATTCGGTACACCATTACCTGTATAATAAGATTAAATTGTTTTAATAAATTAAAGACAATCCACGTAACCTATGTTTTTCTTCTTCTTCTTCTAATAATAATAATAATAGCCATTTTATTTTATCGGATAAAATGAATATAATTTATTCTATATACGTGTACCTCTGATCCATAACCCCCCCCCCCCCCCGAATCGACACAAACCTTTAATACCACCCGAGTTCAAATCCTGGCTTGGCTATGTCTGGTGGATGTTTCATCTTTCATTTCGGCTGATTTAGCCTAAAGTGTGCATAAAACAGCAGGATTTGTCATTTTCTTTAAATATCTAGATACACTGTATATAATTTTATTGTACAGAACATTTGAAAGACTTCATAAAGAAAGCTAATTAGTGAACCTCAACAACTTTCGGTCTTCGATTGGTGACAATATTATTAAGGTCGGAAAGCAAACCACACAGGGGATGATTTCTCTCGATCGTGCGAGTGTGCGAGCGGGAGGGGGGGGGGAGGCGTCGGGTAGTGTTTGTGGGGATGGTCGGGTTGCTGGTTGATGATCACCGACGGGTCGGGTCCTATGGCCGCCATTTCGCCGAAGGACCCGAATTAACCCGGAAATATCGACCCCAGTTGTCTCCGATGAGCAGAAAATATGACAAATATGCCGCCGCCGCCGCCGCCCGAGTCAGAAGTTAATAACACTTTGACTCGGACCGAAATCAGTCTTGTGTAAAATTACTGAAACAGTAATATAAGACAAACATCGTTCAAGTAAAATAAGGACACTTCACCCCGGCACCCCGCCTCATCGCCTATTCATTCCGATATATCTTCGTCACGGGGTCAGAGGGTGCACTCTCCGAGTACGCGAATGGCTCGCAAAAAGCGATTGTGGCTGAATTAATTTCCCTTCCCGATGGCGGCTCGAGTGAAATGAAACGCGATTGTGAAGTGTACAGCTCGGGACCGGATAATTAATGTTTATCGCGCCCCGGAAAAACAAAACCACCGCCGCCGCCCCCTCTAGCGGACTAAAAACGCAAAAACAGGACGTGTTTTCGTCGAGAAGCGGTATGCGTTCTCGGGCCAAGATGGCTGCCGAAACAGCAACCCGGTATAGGCCGAATACCAGCCGAATATCGGCAGAACAAAATACCCACCACAACCACCACCACCAACAACAACAACAACAACAAGAGCAACGGCAAAAACACACCGTATTACAGGGAATACGAAATTCCATTGGCTAAAACAAAAACAGAATTTGAACAAAACAACAAAAATAAAATCTTTAAATCTTGTCCATTCCATTCCGTCCGTCCGTCGGCCAGCGAAGATCGCTCTCTAAAATCGCCCGTTTAGAAACTTCCCCCCGCCCCATCGCCTCCGCCCCCCCCCCATTCCGCGGACGTTAATTATTTCTCGAACAGAGCGCCGTCGGTGGTGCAATATTTTAGATAATTATCTGGCGCCGAGAGAAATGTGACAAACAGAAATATCGATTCGATTCACTCGACTCTCGCTTACTTTTTCACATCAATCGATTCTCAGTGAAACGAAGACCGTCATATTAAAAACGCCGCAAAAAGCCGACCAATTCCACCGACGGGTGTCTCCATGAATCCTATCACCAACCCCGCTCCACCCCCCTCCCTCCCTGAATCCTCCTCCTCTGCTACCATCGCCAGTGTCTCAGTCGTTGGGACGTTTATAGAATTTCAAACCTATTTCAAGTATTTTCGCAATATCTCGTTGACCCAACTAATGGACACACACCTTTTCAGCCGATGCCGGGTTCGGCAGTTTCAGCCGATGCCGGTACCAGGTAGCTGCCGTATGAATACGACCAACGTTATACACGGAGGGGGTGTTACACCCCCCCCCACCCCCTGCTCACAACCCCCATTTACGGCCCCGGCGTGCGGACTATACGAGTGGATGTGCGAGTGAAATTGGTCGCCGTCAACGACACTCGACATTAATGAGAGATTCTGTGAAGTTTTCAATAACGTCGGCCCTACAGCGGCACGATGACGGATATCGGGCGAATGTCGTCGGTGCTGAGTCATGCCGATCGGGGGCCGGTATTAGATGGCGATCGTTTAATGTCAAAATAACCGGCCTCTCACGTAGCACGGAGTGAGTCAGCCGGGATGTCGGCGGTCATCGTCAATTCGGGTACTTTGTGAGCCTTGTCGGGCCAATACTTGGGGGACGATGACGACGACGACAACAACAACAACAACAATAACAACAACAATAAAAGTGGAAGGGCGGCCGATAAGAGAGAAAGGAACAGATCCACTAGCCACTTCCGGGAAACATTTCACAAATGGCGGCATTGACACCGAGCAATATTAGTGAATATATGACACTAAATATGGACAAGAAACTAAAGTTTAGCTGATATAGACTGGGATATACCCCCCCCCTCTCTCTCATATATATATATATATATATATATATTACTTAATACTCCACCCCCGTCTCTTCTCCATCTCCCGGATTAATCTTAGCCCATCTAGTATCAGATCCAGACGGTATTTTATGGTATTATTTCTCGGTTTGTTAGGTGTAACGTGATTAAACGACCTTTTTTTCTCTCCAATCCACCAAACAGTGGAACACACTTAGACCGACATCACAGGCGAATGACGAGGTCGGCATCGTCACGGCTCTGAATCACATAGATGACACAGTGTCGTGGTCATAGGGACGAACACTGTCGTAGCCCGGATGATGATACTGGACATCGCACGACAGTGCCGCCTCACCAAAAACGATACCGTAATCACGAAGACAGTGTATATATAGACGCCATTCATGACCGAGAGACGGTGTATCGTTTATCATCACGACAAGGCCCTAATCGCCAAAATAGAATCGTGATCGTCACAGAGGAAACTGCCCCCCAAACTCCACCCCCCACCCCACGATTATCACAACACTGCCGTAATCGTCACGATAGTATCAGACGGTTATCGAACCGATATACCGTAATCACCAGCACAGCGCCGTCATCGTCCCAACAGCGCGCCTTAATCATCGGGACAAACAGCGGCACATCATGGCCGCCATTATCACCACAATACACCGTATTTACCAGCGTCGTGCCGTAATCGCCGCAACAGTGTGCTCTAATCATCAGGACGCTCACTTATCTTTATCGCGATCAACGGAACAATATTCGACACTGGGTCGTCGTGACGTAATCGCCCCCCACAACCCCACAAGCCAGTGTGCTGTCCGTAATCACCCCCACAACCCCACAAGCCAGTGTCGCTGTCCGTAATCACACCCACAACTCCACAACCCAGTGTGCTGTCCGTAATCACACCCACAACCCCACAACCCAGTGTCGCTGTCCGTAATCACACCCACAACCCCACAAGCCAGTGTCGCTGTCCGTAATAACACCCACAACCCCACAAGCCAGTGTCGCTGTCCGTAATCACCCCCACAACCCCACAAGCCAGTGTCGCTGTCCGTAATCACACCCACAACTCCACAACCCAGTGTGCTGTCCGTAATCACACCCACAACCCCACAACCCAGTGTCGCTGTCCGTAATCACACCCACAACCCCACAAGCCAGTGTCGCTGTCCGTAATAACACCCACAACCCCACAAGCCAGTGTCGCTGTCCGTAATCACACCCACAACCACACAAGCCAGTGTCGCTGTCCGTAATAACACCCACAACCCCACAAGCCAGTGTCGCTGTCCGTAATCACACCCACAACCCCACAACCTAGAGTCGCTGTCCGTAATCACACCCACAACCCCACAAACCAGTGTCGCTGTCCGTAATCACACCCACAATCCGACAACCCAGTGTCGCTGTCCGTAATCACACCCACAACCCCACAACCTAGAGTCGCTGTCCGTAATCACACCCACAACCCCACAACCCAGTGTCGCTGTCCGTAATCACACCCACAATCCGACAACCCGGTGTCGCTGTCCGTAATCACCCCCACAACCCCACAACCCAGTGTCGCTGTCTGTAATCAGCCGATAACCGTACGACGAAAACGAAATATGTATACGACTAGATTAAGACCCAGATTATCTATAGTAGACACCGACGATGACACACAATATTCCTCAATATTATCAGCCCATCCACAGACCTAATTACTAAACATTACAATAAACATGAGGATAATTAATCAGGCAGAGCGAGCGAGCACACAGATTACATTTAGAGCGAGGGGCTGATTCATTTCATACACAGCCCCCTGGAACAACCAACCCCCCCCCTCCCCACCCGAATCAGGTCTAGAAAAATAAATACTTAATCAATTCAGCGGCTGATTAAACAACCGGTATATCAATCGGTTTATCCACATTGTTGCTTATTCAATAAATCGATAGTTTCTGTGGTGCCGGTCGAAAAACAGGCGGATGAATAGGAGGGGGCCATGCAGCCCTATACCGTAAACGTTACACCATCACGAGCCAATAACAGCCTCTAGACGTAGAGTCAGAGGTCAAAATGGCACCACTGTACGACAAAAAAAGATATATATAAATATTAACAAACAAACGAGAGAAAAAAAACCCAGATAGCGGACTTTTTCCCCCTCGCCCACTGAGTCGCAATGGTACATTAAGACTTGTCCTGGTGCCGTTTTGTCGGCGTAATTAGCATGTCGACATGCTATTTACTACGCGGAGGCCGATAGGTGGATAAAATTAATGGGCGAGAAAAACGGCCAACACACGAAACGCGGCCAGACGTAAGCCTCGTGTTTCGGGTGTTCGCCGAAGCGGAAATGTCACCGAGGAAGCGGCCGGCAATAAACACCGGCGAGTAATTAATTCTCGCGACAGCTCCGCATCACTCACTCACCACTCAATCACCGATGGCGTCTATTAGTTGCGTAAACTGTTTCGCTTTCGTTTGTATTTTTCGGCCGACCGAAACGAGGCCATCCGTCCCCATGACGCAATAGCCCCAGTGCGAACGTGGTTGATCGGGTCGAAAATGGCGTCCCGATTACCGTAAGATAGCTAAATGTCAACAACAGCTAAAGCGCATTCGGAGTCTACGGTCGGTTAACAATGAGTATGTATGTATGTGGTAACGTGTGTGTTATAATAATAATAATAATAATAATAATAATAATAATAATAATAATAATGTATATCTAATGAAGTGCTCTCACTAACTGGAGCTATTTCAAGGCTCTGTAAGGGGGTAATTTCGTAACTTTATACATTTATAGACATCTAAGGAAGTTATGGATCAATTCCTACAAATATACAATTTTTGTAATTATCAATTAAACAAATATTTATTTAAAAAAAAACCCAGCTGACATAAAGAACAGAACGGATATAGATACGGTAGTTAGGATGATATAAATACACCGAAGTATTTTATTGACAGAAGAAAGATCCCCCTCACACACACACACACACGCACACACACACACACAAACAGTAATGGGATGCGACCCCTAGAGGTGATGATTTCCACCCGTTGTACCCCGATACAATACTATAATTTGTACTATCGCAAATATGATAACTGCTTAATAAATAATGATACAAGAAAGGTGAGCGCATCCACATAGACATAGTAAATAGTGTAGATAGGATCATCGGGCTAGGATATCCTTGTATTACACGGATATTACCCAAGAAAGATTGATCATTCCACAGGGACACTGAAAACCAGACTATTTCAGATATATGGGATACGCTGACTGGATCAGGGGAAAGGAATCTCCAACACTGGATCAACCAAAAAAGTACTAAAAATAAATATGGTCGGTGCGTACGTGCGTACGTGAGTGAGTGTGGGTGAAAGGTGGGCGGTTGTGTAAAAGAACGCGAGCGCGCGCGCGCGCGTGTGTGTGTGTGTGTGTGTGTGTGTGCTGGAAAAAGCTAGGCCTCCAAATGTTCAGGTTAGCCCCCAACAAACGTTAATAATAATAATAATAACAGCAGTAATCTACATTCACCCACTCAAATCACCCAACTACTGACACCCACACCCACACTTACCCACAACTCTCAATCACTACCACTCAACCGCTGACAGAATCCTAACAACCCTCTGTCTACCCACTAAATGATCCAAGCCCACCCAACTTGCCACCTTCAATTATCGATCAACACCAGGTTCAAAACTTAACACCTTCATCAAGGTCACAGGACAACCAAAGATGAAGGAGGTCACAGGACAACACCCCTCCATTCAACAGGTCATAGGCTATCGCCCCCCCCCCATCACAGTCACATACCACCACCACCACCACCCAACCCAATGAAGATCACTCCCCGAGATCTCATCGTCAACAACGACTACGAATTCCAGAAGACAGATCCGGGATGAAAACAATCCCACGACCACCCCCAACCGGTTCTACGGTAGAGCACCACAGCTCCGTCGGGTGGAGACAGCCGTACGACATGGGAGCTGGGCTGGAGGGCCCCCGCTAGAAGCTAGTACCATCTTAGCACAGCTAGCTAGCCCCGGGGGCTTCACAATCTTGGCGCCTCGACTTATACTGAAAACACACATACACAAACAGCGAGCCTAAAATAATCGCTCAAAACAAAACTACCTAAACCTTATATACATGTCTCTCTCTCTCTCTCTCTCTCTCTCTACAGGAAAACTGACCCCTTATCAGCGCCTTCTTATCTATCCTTATCAGCTCGACAATCGCGCATAACTATTCTTTACTCGGCACAACAAGCCAGGGGGAGCCACTGGACGGCTGATAAGTCAGTGTTGCGCTCCAATGAGTACCTGTGTTGAAAATTAGGGTGTTTAAGGGAGGAGGGGGGGGGGGCTGGACGTTTTGAGGTGGCTTAAGATAGGTAATGCCTTAAACTATAAGAGTATACAATGTGTGTTGAGTGTCAGGAAGGCCTTAAAGTCTAAAATGAGAGAGAGAGAGTCTATCCCATATAAGGTTTGTTAAAACGTGTACATTAGCAATCGTTCATCACCTCGAGGCAACCATCACAACTAATTTGACCCGACATCGGCCAGACACTGTACAGAACCCAGTGGTACATCACCGTATCAGCCTGTACGGTAGTCATATAGTACACGATGTACGTATATAGGACGGTGGAACACGTGGAACGTGCGCGCGCACCGGCACACACACACACACACACACACCACGCGCGCGCATACTTGCTATGTTGACGAAGTTCCGTTATTGCATATGATATTGAACATTTTATCTTTGCCATTTCAGATAAAATGGTTCGCCATCATTTTCCTTTCCCGGCCTCCTGAAGACGGAATTTGTCGAAGGGCCTTTTGGCTTTCGTCAAAAGAATCCTGCTCGCAGTAAATACATAATGGATATTGTGCGAATACACTTCCATCACACACACACACACACACACACTAACACCACCCCAGCTTTAGACGTTCAGCCTCATGCTCATCAAGCATTACATCCATCCCCGCCAACAGACTATTCACGTTTCACTCCCCGATGAATCTTTCGGATGACGCAACAAAAGGTTTTAACTGTCAAAACCAATACCCTCTCATTAGCCATTTACTCCCATTCGCTTCCCTTTCTCAATCAGTGGTACTTACTTAGTCACATACCTATCCGCGCAAACAGCCCCCCCTCCCCTTCCGACACACACACACACACACTCTCTCTCTCTCTCCAGATTACCAAAGTTCACGTTTTAGCCACAAAACACCCGAACAAAACCTGTACTAATCCCCGGCCATACCACAATAATGGGCCCCCCTTTATTTCAATCGACGTTTTATTTTCGGGAATTAGCGCCAGAGAGAGAGAGAAACTTCTGGATGGCTGGAATTTCGAAGAAGCGAATTATAAATAGTAAGGAGAGAGTGAGCCGCGAAAGTGTTCACCGAACAGCGAGCGGGTTAGCACGATTGTAGACATTAATTTCGGTTGTTTGGCTGAATTGTTGTGTTTTTTCACTGCCTCGGGGTGGCTCGCCGCTGTTCGCTGTTTGCGCTAACGGAGGGGGAGGGCGGATTATTGGGCGTGGCGGGACGGCGGCGAAGTGATGTGGGAGGAGAGACGTTAGCTAGAATGTCGGAACAGAACCTTGATTAGCTTAAGTATGCATTTAGTGCGTATGTGCGCCGTGCGTAATTTACGGCTGGAATGTTGTCGTAGAAGACCATTAGGAGATAGCTCATACAAAGATGTTCTTTATTCATCATTATCATCATTAGCAGCAGAATCATCACCATTATTACCCCCCCCCAACATCGCGCTATCAGTTTGCGTCACAGTATCATAAACAAACCAAGCTAAGCGTACAATAATCTTGTGAGTGTGTGCATGCTTGTGCGTCTGTCTGTACATGTCTGCGTACACATGTTCGTGAATATACATGAGCGCATGTGCATGTGCACGTGTGTGTGTGTGTGTGTGTGTGTTGGCACGGGCTCAGAGTGCTAACACTCATTCATTCATAAATACCTATACGTCCATAAATCTAAACATTCACCAATCCATACACAATCCACATATTATCCATACGATTATTGCACGCGGCTATATAGGCACAGATTATTACGAATGAAATATAAAACGTCTGGACGACTCATCAGTATAAACGCGAACAGTCCAGTTCAGTTCGGTTCAGCGCCGTTTAACACCCGGGGGGGGGGCGTATGGCCGGGAAGGCTTCGCCCCCCGGAGAAACAAATCGCACAAACATAAGCACGACCCGGGTTCGAAACCACAACCCGAAGGTTAGCAGTGTAGTACTGAAATCGCTGAGCCATCGGAACGTCATATCGCCATAAAGACATAGGAAACTTTCACCATTCATCAGTTTCCAAGTCACCGTGTATACAGCCATATAGATGCTGAGATTAACAATGGCGGGACAGAGCCCGGATGTTGTGAGGATATTGTCTAGGTTAATTAACGCCGAACGAGCCAGATTTATAGCGATCTCTCTTAACCGGTATAAGTTTTATTCAAAGCACTAATTTAAAATAATAAACCTCTGTTCGCCATTGTCGACGCATATTAGTCGGTTTATTGGTCAGATGTCGTGAAACAATCATTCTTAAAATCAACGGATTAACTAAAAATCGCATCTACACAGTATATAGCGCAACAATACGGGGATGACTAAACACCGTAATACTACTACAACTGTATGCTTGCGTGTGTGTGTGTGTGTGTGTGTCCCTGTGTGTCCCTGTGTGTGTGTGTGCCGTGGCGTATGAATGTAGGAGGCACTGGCGCAGAGAAACAAAACTGGTGATTACACCAGCTGGACGATTCATCGGTTTTTGGACACCAACTTTTTATACAAAGAGGCACGTCTCCGTGCCCATACCTGTGTGTGTATCAACATGCAGGTAAATCTCAATAATTCCTTGTTACAATCAGTCCAAATCATTCGGCACTGACTTCTACACAGAAATCATTACACACAGACACACACACACACACACACACACACACACGGAAGGGGGGGGTGTTGGCTATATGTTTACCTTGTATAAGGTCAAACAAATCTTGACGAGAACTATTTTAGATTTAGCCGCCGTAAGCCAAAGACGAGTGTTGAGCTTAGCCCAGCCACAACCACCAACTGGCTGCGATTGACTAACTGAGAGATTGGCAAAGTCCACGGGACTTAGACTCCCAGTACACAAAAGTCTCACGGTGAGAGCAAACGGGTCAACGAGCTACCACTGTGTGTGTGTGTGTGTGTGTTACCGTTATAGGTACGGTGGTATTACTATACCATACCAGTGTTATACCAGCCAGTAGTGGTACCGATGATCCAAGAGAGGGTCAGTCATCTGAGTGTGGATGTTGAGTGATTGCTGTAACATAGCTTACTGACCTGACCGGTCACGGCCGTCACAGAGCTGTATTAACGCACACGCACACATACATACACACACACACACACTCACACATATGGACATATCCAAATCAATCGACTAATGAAACAATACACGTCACACCATGAACTATCACTGCTCTCGATTCAATGCCCAGATTGGATTCACGATTGGTGAATATCTGTGCCAGTGCCTGATTCCGCACTGCTACAGGCAGATACATAACTTACATCGGAGGGTGAGAGGACGGATGAATGTTGTTTAACGACACATCGGCACAATTTAGGCCATTCAATGTCCTCGGAGGGTGAGAGACTTGATGAGTTGATTTTTAAGTTATTTAGCTTCGGCGCTGAGAAACATCCCTCAAACACAGGCGTGAATTTGATTTGAACTCACAAGCTGGAAGTTTCCAGCACAGTGCTCTAACCACCACACCATCGGAGCTCCCTGATGTGTGTGTGTGTGTGTGTGTGTGTGTGTGTGTCAAATGTATGACCTTACTGGCCAAACTATTTGCCAAACCTATCCACATTCCGGTTAGCATCAGTACAATATAGGTGTAAGTTACCTGGGATAACTTTTTCGGCAGCCGAGTGTTAGATTACAAGCGGCCAAGCGACGTCGAACCTCGCCATGACGGACGACATAACGTTTCAATTACAACCGATTGTACCGAACGACCCCAGCTCCATCCCCCCCCCACACACACACATACACACACTCTCTCTTTCTCTCTCTCACAAATACACACACTCTCACACACACACACACACAAATAACCAGGACAAGATAGAGTTCTTCTCACTTCCGAGCCACGAACCACACACACCCCAATAACCGCACAGTGCCTAGACATATACCACTCCGTCCATGAATCACAACAACAACAACAACAACAACAACAACAAACTCCAGCCGTGGCCGTATCTTTCTCTCAGTGCCACGCACGTTTCTGACCAACGGCGATCGTTATATTATTACATAGGAGGGCGCCTTTTTTTTAAACGCCACACCGGAAGCGGTCGAGCGTCGGCGTCGGCTCGCGCCGATTGCGTCACGAATCGATTCCGATACGAACTTCGTGCCCGATAATTCCACCGAAGCACGTGGTCGGCTCTGTCGGCGTAAGACCGCGGCCAGAATTCGGTTCAGACGAAACGGCCGCCGAACAACGAGAAAAAGGAAGACATTTACTCGGCTCCGGCCCGCAGAAAGAATAAAATCGTTAAAACATCTTGCACCGAATGACCCCCGGCCCGACCGTACGAGCCGAGGCTTTCGAGTGCTTACCACCTCGCTCGCAGCCGAACTCGTGGCCCGGCTCTCTTTACACATACGCGCGCATACGTATAGGTACGGCGAAGCAACCATCCGAGCACATACACACACACGTAAACACACACACACACACACACACAACTGTTAGTTACATTAAGACTGTTCCTAGACTATAATTTGCCGTTAGACCAAAAACAACTTTTCTATGATAGATGTTTGTTGGCAGTTTTAACGTTCCGTGTCTTATATCATACACAGACTCTCTCTCTCTCTCTGTCCATCTATCTGGAATATACTGGACAATAACAACAACAACAACTACAACAACAACAATAATAACGACGACCAACAACAATAACAACCAACAAACCAACCATTCAACTAACCAAATGTTACCATCATCATTAGTTTCATAATCATCAACAACAAACAACAATAACAACAACATCAACTAAAACGAACAACAACAAAAAGCAGCAGCAGGAACAACAGCAATGAACTAACGACAACAAAACAATAATAATAATAATAACCAATAAATCAACTGTCACCTTCAACAATAATAATCAACAAACAGCTGCAGCAGTAACAACAACAACAACAACCAACCAACCGTGACCGATAATTAAAAAACCGACTGAGATCTAAATGGTGAGATTTGAGATTGGGGGGGGGGGTGTTGTTGTTAAGTGCTTTGAAAAGGGATGAGATTTGGTGATGAGTGAGATTTTCAAGACTAAAAGATGACAATCGGAGAGAATTGGGGACGAAAGAGATTACAACCCAAAACCCTTGGGGTTGGGAGGGTTTGGGTTTAAAAACTGAACGGGGGGGAATTTTGGGAGGGGCCTGGGAAGGATGGGAATAACGAGCGCCTGGGATGAGAGTAGCCCACCATGTGGATGTATCCCATGAAGAAGGCATCGTCGCCGGATATCAACTGAGTGGGATAGCCCAAGTGGGGGATGCTTGTGTAGGATAGAACATTAGCTAATTTTGTGTGGGGGGCGGAAGAGGGGGGGGGGTAGATGGATGTGAGCTCCAAGGGGAATCTCTTACTATCGACGGTTTCCATATACCACGAATATCATTAGCAGCAGCACTCACTCACTCACTCACTCACTCACTCACTCACTCACTCACTCACTCACTCACTCACTCACTCACTCACTCACTCACTCACTCACTCACTCACTCACTCACTCACTCACTCACTCACTCACTCACTCACTCACTCACTCCTAAACAACAAACAACTGCACCACTCTGCTGTTCATCCTCAATACTCCTCAATCACCTCCCCCTCCACCCCCCAGCCATTAAACCACTCATAACGTCACTCACTCCTAAACAGGACAAACAACTGGACCACTCTGCTGTTCATCCTCAGATAGCTCCTCAAATCAGACCCTCCCCCTCCAATTCCACCCCCCCGCCATTTTCAACCATCTTGCCATTAACGCAATCGGCAAGCACGTCGTTATTGAGTGAGATGAGACTGATTTGAGGGAAGGCCTCTCACTATCCTATAACGGCCGTGCAACGTCTTACACACACACACACACACACACACACACGAAGAGAGAGAATGAGAGAGATATGGTAATTATTGGCTAGCCGAAGCTGGCGGTCAATAAATAAGTTCTCGGGTCAGCTCGAGGCTCAATCAACAACGAGCGAAGTGATTCGGTTCAAAAGTTTGCTAGGTAAATATCCAATAATATGTCCTCCGCCCCTTCACACATTCCCCCCCCCCTCCACTCCCTCCCGCCCAGAACATTCTGTGGCCACCTATAACCGGGCACCTTATAGAAGACGGTCGACATTCATCGTTTATAGCACAAACTGACTTACATCGCTCTAACTAACTAACTCACTTAGCACTCCTATTACTAAACACATCAACAATCGACGTAATAAAGAGCGTATTTGCTCTAATTTTAATGAATATGATCGCCGCCGTGTCCGTCGATCGACGACTCACCCCCCCTCTCGCGTTCGCCGCCCCGTCCATCTACACAAACCATGCCCTCTCCGTACCCAATCATCATCTTCATCATCATCATCGTTAACCCCCTCCCCCCCACACACACACACACCTCCCAAATAACAGTATTTTTTTTCAATCGAAAGATGCATGTCGGATTAACGCATGCGCACACCGATGGCTAGCGATCGCCATGGTAACGTCGCCAGGTCGAGCCGAGGGTGGTGATGGTGGGTATAATTTTTGTATAAATCACACATTTTGGTGATTTTTATTCACAACAATAGTAAAAGGTCGTTAATTCGTCGACTGAGCTCTATGGCCCAGTGGGTAAGAGCGTGGGACTTTCTTACTCATGGTCATACTGTGCGGGAGGTCAGAGATTCGAATCCAGGCTGTGGCATTATAGTAGGAGGAGTTTTCATCCAACCAGGCAACTGGTAAGGTTTTCTTCACCGAATATGTCATATATTGTAAATTGTAAAGTTATTTAGAATTAGTCCCCGTTGTGAAGCAGTCAATTACAGACCATATGCGCCTCTCTCATTTCAGGTAGCTAAGCCACGTAAAATAACTGCCATTATTATTATTATTATTATTATTATTATTCAACATCGATTTAAACGGAATTGTTCAATGTAAAATCTATGTCCATTCATAGATTTATTTACTTCTATATAATAACGGCTAATTCAAACTAAGGATTATTTCGCATGTTTTCGCAGCACACTTTAATAATGATTATATCAATTTCATTCTGAAGTGTTTGACGCAAACACTGCGTGTGTGTGTGTGTGTGTGTGTGTGTGTGTGTGTGTGTGTGTGTGTGTCGGTCTCCCCACCCCCTATATCTCTCGTCTATCAGTATATATATATATATAATACCCGGGATTTCAGTCAAACCCGTCACCGGTTCGCCGCTATACCAGAACGCGGACCTGTACACACCAGCGCCGAAATCAAATCCCCACGAAGCATACAGACAGGTAATCCAAACAATAACACACCATCTATCACCTCATCCGGTATGTCTCCATTGAAGACCGACTTACGTACAGCACAATGAGCAGGCGAGTTAACAAAAAAATAACCAGTCGGTTGGCAGGCCGCTTCGAACCGGCGACATCCTAGTTTGTACCAGACATGGGGTCAATTGAATTCCGGAATTGGAAATGATAGTCAGTTCCAATAATGGAATTGATTATTTAAACAAATGGAATTGGAATTGATAAATTTTGAATTGGAATCGAAGTGTCCTTAAAAAAATTAAATCCACAAAGTAATTTACCATTTAACTTTTTAATTCAGAAATATTCCTTCCATGACAATCCTATTTCGAATATAAACTACTCGGAGTCGGTATTCCAAGCAGGTACCCGGAGTAGGTATTTGGAGTACGTATACTCATGGTAAAAAGTAGTAGGCAAAAATTGAATTGGAATTGATACATTTGGAATTGGAATTAGAATTGATAGATCTGATGTGGAACCGGAATTGAAATTGACAAAATGGAATTGACCCCACCCATATCTGGTTTGTACTACAGCGCTCTATCACCGAGCAGCGACGACGTCGACGTCGACGATCCTCAACAGCCAAAAAACAACAAAAATGTCTAAAACGAATAAAACAGATTTGATCAAAACCGACGAAAGTCTTACACTAAGACGAGAGATCGTCATGATAATTAACAGAAAGGCCATAATGATAATGACCAGCTGGGAGGGGGGATGGTCGAATTCTAGAACTCTCTTCCCCGAAACCCACACCCCGTATCCCACCCCACACCCGATATCATCCCGCCCCACACCCGATATCATCCCGCCCCACACCCGATATCATTCCGCCCCACACCCGATATCATTCCGCCCCACACCCGATATCATTCCGCCCCACACCCGATATCATTCCGCCCCACACCCGATATAATTCCGCCCCACACCCGATATCATTCCGCCCCACACCCGATATCATCCCACCCCACACCCGATATCATTCCGCCCCACACCAAATATCATCCCGTCCCACACCCGATATCATCCCACCCCACACCCGATATCATCCCGCTGGGAACAAATATTTGTCGTCGATAGTATTTCAATAAATCAAAACCTCGTTGTGACAGTGTGTTTTTTGTGTAGGGTAGGCACACACACACACACACACACACACACAAACACACAACGCGCGCGCGCACACACCAACGTGGGAGAGAGAAATGTCGCTGTTTTACGGTCAGTTTTATGCACACGGTACAATAAACGGGCGGAACGACCTCCAACGGTACTGAGGCGATGTGAAAGATGAAACATCCTCCGGTTGGGGTTTGAACCCAGACGCTAGAGGTCTGTGGCTGACAGCGCTACCAGCGAGGCCGGAGTGAGAAAGAGACACAGAGAGAGAGAGAGAGAGAGAGAGAGAGAGAGATCAGACAACCAACAGCTGCAAGGGCAAGCTTCAATCAAGCAAAAACTTTCAAAAGTCAAAACAACAAGAAAACTTGTATCCTCCTCTATGCCCCACAGCACCCCCGTAGTCTAACTGGTAGCGCATTTGATCACAGATCACTGTCGTCCGAGTTCGAATATCGGCATGGGCATTACTTTCCTTTGTAGGGCCGCTCGGCCGATTTAGCCTACTATGTGCACCATAGTGGCCTTAAAACATCAATCATCCTCATCCTTCCTGCTGTTCCGCCGCTCCCCCCCCCCCCACCGGTAGTCGGTATCTCGTAACTCGGTAGTCTACTTTATAATTTTTGGGTCGTCTTAAAAAAAGATAATTCCCATTTCCGGCGTGTTTCACCTGTCACCGTCCAGAGATGCCGGACACGGCTAGTGTTTATTATAATAACAACAGCCCGTCGAGGTAAAGTCGGGGCGTAGCCCGCGGCAAGGGCTCCCCCCCCCCCCCCATGTCAACTAACTAACAGACCCCGGGCTTACAACGGGCGGACAGACGGACACAGCCGAACAGAATGAGAGGATGGAAGAATACTTCGCTCATCTAAAGCACCGCCGTATAAACCGCACTTCGGTTTATTGGAAGGCACGAACCACTACCTGGCCGAATTAACATAAAGCGCGAATTACGGGCGCCTTTCGCACAAAAACCAACACTCGACTGCTGACTCAATTACGAGACGGGCGAATCGCATCGGCACATGCACGCGCATGCGCGCACCTGTTCTCGTTTATGAATACGCGCATGCACGCACGCACGCATGCATGCATACAGGCACGCGCGAATGAACGGAAACAGCATGAGCGGACAGGTACCCAGACCAACAAAGAGGTGGAAACAAAAATCCCCCCCCCCTCTCTCTCTGCTAAATAAAAACCCAACGGCATACAAAAATGGGACTTCCAGTGAGTGAGTGAGTGAGTGAGTGAGTGAGTGAGTGAGTGAGTGAGTGAGTGAGTGAGTGAGTGGATGGGTGAGTGAGTGAGTGAGTGAGTGAGTGAGTGAGTGAGTGAGTGAGTGAGTGAGTGAGTGAGTGAGTGAGTGAGTGAAAAAGCGCCATTTACGGTTGGCTCATTTTTGGCCAATTCTAAATCCCGCCCAATAAAACAGAGAGAGAGAGAGAGAGAGAGAGAGAGAGAGAGAGAGAGATCAGATTGTTACAAAGAACAAGAAGAGATATCAACCGACTTAAACGTTCACCATTAATTCAGTTAACCTCATATAACAAACGTCACTCTGACGGAGATCAATACCGAGAGTCACCACCACCATCACCACCATCACCACCACCATCATCATCACCACCATCATCACTACCATCATCATCATCATCATCCATCCCAGACGACGAGGGAGCCCGATATCAAACGTCACATCTCCCCTCTACCCCGCGGCCAAACAACAAACAGAATTAATTCATTACGAAGACCGTAAAAACTCGGAACGACTTTCCTCATCCCGACACGACCCCCAGACAAAGACCGGTAATGGGAAACGTTTAGCGACACCACTTAAGAGACAATGGCATACCATCTTATTGCGCATCATTCTTTTCTCTCGTCTCCGTGTCGCTTCTGGCTAAACATGGTCGACTTATTACGGGCCAGGAGGACGGGGGGGGGGGGGAGTGAGGTGATGGAGGAGCTACGGTATCGTGAATTATGACGAGGGAGGAGTGGGGGGGTTGTCGGGTTAATGAAATATGTAAAATTAAGTAACAAGTGGCTAGAGACGACACAATTGACGTCTAACTCGGCCACAAACGGAGAGATCAATCAGTACCTGGATGATCGATAATAGATCATTGTTAATTACTCGTCCGAGATATATATATATATATATATATATATATATATATATATATATAGATCCGATTAAATAATGATACTCCTCTGTCAGCTGACTAAGGGGACAGATTGTACCGGTTCCTGCCCGGGGAGGGGGTGGGTTGATACCGACTACCGAGGCCATTAAGCCCAATCAGTATAAAACAGGTACACTATAAAAGACAATAAAGATTTATATCGGATATATGGGATATATAATATATATCCCATATATTAATACACACACACAGACACACACACACACACACATATATATATATATATATATATATAACACTAGACTGACTGTTATTAATGTTTCAGTGAATATTTTGTGTAGCCTTGACTTAAAACTTCACTTAAAACCTTGCTAAAGGAAACTAGGATTCACTCCCACGACCTGCAGGTCTGTAACTCAGTCTGCTAGTAACTGAGCTATGAGAGAAATGTGGAAGCTAAACGGAACCGTCGATGAGGAACCAACGGGAAATTGGCAGGAATATAGTAGTTAGCCGAGCTTCGTGCCACTAGTAACTTCGAACCCTACATCATCATCATCAAAAACAACAACAACAACAGTAACAGCAGCATCTGGCAACAGAAATCGAGCCTAAGTAACATCGGATAAGGCGAAACTTGCGCACCGAAAAACGAAATCGGTAACTGCGAAGATAGTGCGCGCGTGTGTGTGTGTGTGTGTGTGTGTGTGTGTGTGTGTAGTGCTGCCACCTACAGGCTTCCTGGAACATTACGCGAATACTATAAAAAAAACGGAGCGCCAACGAAAACCAGACAAAAGCATAAACAACTCAATCAATTATTACTCGACAGAAAAATGACGAGCCCGGCTAAAGAAAATAAAACACGCATTCACGAATACGTATAAATATATATCATTCTTCGACATCACAAATCAAACAGACCAGCGCTAGTTTTCCGACTTACCAAAGTGTAAAAATGAAGAAAAAAACCTCTCCGCCAACAACAGTCTGTTGGAGCGGGGCCCGGGGGAGGGGGGGGGGGCGCGTTCGCTGGCAATTTTGAGAGAAATTGCCAAAAAATGGTATTTATTTCTTTTTCCTAGTTTCCCGGCGGATTTTTTTCTCGGTTATTCACGAACGAACAGAGATTTAATTCTTTCCTGTTCAGGTTTAAACAAACACATTTTTCATCCCTTGATAACAAAACTTTGATTGTCTCTCTCTCTCTCTCTGATATAATTACACGAGGGGATATACAGACGTTTCCTCTTGGATAATGTGTTACTGTCTCTGATGACAGGAGATTTGTTTTACATACAATGTCTATAGGTTTGGTTACGGTTTATATACCGAATTATCATAAAATAACCGTAGTTAAATGTGTGTGTGTGTGTGTATATATATATATATATATATATCAGAAGTTAATATGTTTCATATGTACACACAGAATTATCAGCATTTATTCAGTATATTAATCATCATCTAAATCTAGATTCTTAATCACCAATTTGCATAATTATTGAAAAACAGGTAACGATCAATAATCGATCGGTGACGATCGATAAAGCCCCCCCCATAAACATCGATTATAGAAGAAATACGGTGTTCAATTTAACATAAAACCACAGCTGGCCGCTCGGACAACTATATATATATATATATATATATATATATAGAACACACCGGTGTTCAGGATCGGAGATTCGGACCAGAAACCATTGGCATCCGGAAGAGATGATTAGTACCACTGACGGGTGACATAACGGACTGTACGCGTTCTATTGGCAATAACTGATGTGAACACTCCGGATCAGTGTTACACGGATAGTTAGCGATAACCGATCTGTAGGTGTTGTAGCAAATTGGATTGTTAGCCGTTATCCCGATAATCTCTGGACACCGTTAGATAAACACCAGGAAATGGTAAGATGGATAAAAACACGTCGAAGGTAAACGTGCTCCTTTGCCAGTGCCTGTCTGTCTGTCTACGTGTCTGTCTGCCTCTCTATATACATGGCTAAATCTGTATGTCTGCCTAAAATCCCCCCCATCTCCACCCCCGCCGCAGCGCGTGCTCGCCCGCGCGCCCGCGTGTGTCCGTTAGTAGGGGGTATGGAGGTGTTTCCGCCTTTATTGAAAAACCGCCTGTCCACCTGTATCTTTCACTACCAGACCGACCCCCCACCACCACCGGATCCACCCAGCTGACTTTAATTCGCCGTTTCATACCAGCAGCTGTTTCCTTTCATTACGTCATGTTACGATGACGTATGACAAACTGTGACAAAATGAAATAAATTAAAGTAGTTTTAAGGAGAAAAAAAGACGGAAGTTTCCGTCGTTGGACCAAAACTAACAAGTCGAAAACACCATAAAAAAATTACGCCAAAAAAAGATTTTGACCTCGGAAGACGAAAAACAACACAACCTTCATACATTAAAAAAGTATGGGGGTGGTAAACGGCCCTTAAAATTATTCCCTTAGCAACCGAACAAGCCATCAAAATCTAATCACAATGAATGGTCAACTCTTATTAAGGAAATGGCGAATGGCAAGGACACAAACCGACAAGTACCGACACGTACGAAACCGGCTAGAAACAAGCGCCACTCGGTGGCTAATTGCGGCTAATGCAAACAGTCGAGTAGTCAATATGGTCATGTGTTTAGCCAATATTAGCCGTCGTGACGACGTCCAATTAGCCAGTCTTAGGAAAGATGAACAGATGTGTTTATTCTGGCTTATTAGAGGCATTTTATGAAGCGCCCAGATTATTATATCATAAATGACTGCATCTCCTCCAATGCCAACCCTCCCCCATCCTCTCAATCTTTCCCTTCGGGAATTAATACTTAAAGGAGAAGAGTGGAAATAAAGACGTTATTTGTCGATGTCAAGAAAACACAGCCAAGGCCAAGCAGAAATAAAGAATACATTAGAAATATTTACTTAACATTAAAAAACCTTTCCGCGGAAAGTGGGATCATTTGGGTTTGGGGGGGGGGGGTGTATCGAGAAGAAGCTCGCCTATGACGGCACTCCTACTGCGAGAAAGGCTCAGACAAGATCGTAAAAAGGCCATGTTCCCACCTAGTGCGACATCTAACGACAGCCAGTCAAACTGCACTTGTGGGCTGCGGTCTGCTCACTGAACCGACCCTTCTTAGCATAAGCCAGTCAGCAACGGGAGCGCCAATTAACTGACGTCCATTCAGAAACTTCGCCCAACTCGCGTCGAAATTTGTCACTGACGATCAGTGACACCTGTAAACAAATGACTTTATGTTAAGAAGATTCTGTTCCCTAAGATTGATGTTTTACGGCCACTTTTGTGCACATGTTAGGTTAAATGGGTCGTGTTTCCCAAGACTCCCCGCTGTTATTACATTCGGTACCCATGACATGGTTTCGAACGCTTCCCGTACTTATCAAATCAGCCCATCACAAGCAACTTTTGTTTGATATTCAATTGATATATATCACAAAAGGATAAATAATTTGGCAAAAGAAACCATACTGTGTTATAAGGAACCGCCACACGCACCGAACAACACCCCCCCCCCCACATCAGACATCGCAGAAGAAAACTATCACTGCCATAATAACATTAACACTTTTTTTAAACATGCCTTCTTGTCGACTTCTTATGCCTAACAAGGACATGTATGAAAATACAATAAGATCATTCCAATTATCGTATTAGCCTGATCTGGATCGTCCATCTTCATCAATGTCTCTCCGGGGTTGAGATTTCAACACAGAACGCTCACTGCGCATGCGCCATTAATATAGTCCATTTAATCCTTTCCCGGGATCAGTTAGTGGGAAAGGGTTTCATTTTTTTGTTTTTGTTCAACCAAACTTTTTTTCTAGCCATTACTCATTCTACCACTTCCTTGCATTACTTTTACAATCATCAACAGTCGTTGTATTTGTAGTAATTAGTTCTACCGTCAGATATAATTGTTTAACTGTTTGGTTCGTCGGATACCGAATGGTGAAGTTTGTACCATCGTGTTATCTATCAGACACCAAACCATCCAATAATCCACCGTACGATGGATTTGGTAGAACCAGAAAGGCTTAGGAAATATTATGAAACAATACTACGTTAGCCATAATGATGATGATGATGATTGATGGTGAGGATTTATGTTTTACGGCCACTTTTGTGCATACGGTAGGCTAAATGGCCCGAGCAACCTACAAAGGTAATGAAGCGAAGTCAAAGATGAAACAACGTTCGGATATGCCCACGCCCAGATTCGAACTCGGGTGGTAGTTATTTGTAGTCCAGCGCGCTACCAGTTAGACAACGGAGGCGCCCCTTTGATTGTATAAAGTATACCATAATTCAGTAATAATGAGTGATATTGACGATCTAGTAAAGCTATTGTTGTCCTACCGTTGGCCGATCACTAACTATTGATAACAGAAGTACAAATCAAAACATCAATACCACGACCTCTGATCGAAACCGAGTTTGGATGTTTAAGCCTCGGCGATGGTCGCGTATGTTAAGGGAAACAAATCCCACAAACACAGGTAGGAGACGACTTCGAACCCACGACCGGGAGGCTTACGACGCTCCGCACAAGCTACACCGTCATCAAAACACCTGACCAGGAGTCGAGCTGAGATAGAACATGGGATTATGTTTGATCAATCAGCGAAACCCGACAGTTTTATTGTGACGGGTCTGTGGTCTGTTAGATGGACACATTCAGCAACAACCTCGGAGCCGACACCTGGAATAAAAGCCAACCGTGTAGAATAGCAGTTGACAGTCATATTACGAGTGGGGTTAATTAGTCCCGGTACGCGGGGGTTATAACCCGACCCTGTTATAGGTGACCGGATATTATATAACCAATTAGTTCTCTTTCTCTGGTGTCGTTTGTTGCCTTTGTTGCACACACACACACACACACACACAAACGCTTACACACAAATCGTGAGAAAATCCGTACGACGACGACATACCATTCTCAATACTGGGAAAATACTGGGGCGGGTGGGGGTGCCTTGGGGGGGGGGGTAGACTGGTACCAACGGCAATATTTATGTCCGAAAAAAAGAACACCCGACGCTTGAAGACGGCGAGGTCGTCATAAAAATAAACATTGTGAGAATTGACGACGATAGCTGCACGTCACATAGACGACAAACGAGATCAGAAAACACCTCACAGCCTACAAATGGGATTATTGTTATTCTCTTTGTATCCAAACTATATATATATATATATATATATATATAGAGAGAGAGAGAGAGAGAGAGAGAGAGAGTGGCCTATTTATCTATAACCCTAGCACTCCAGGTCTCACCCCCATCATACTCTATATGGTACAGCAGTGGGTGGGCGGCGGATGCCTTTTCCCCATATCGTCTGTTCAATGCGTGTGTGCCATTTAAGTTATATCAAAAGGGAGGCTATTATTTGTATTCAATCAGCCTACCGAGGTTCTGACGTGTATGTATAACTGGCGGGTTGCTAACGTACGCGCGTACGTGCATCTGGAGCGCATGCGGCCGGAGGTGTAGAAATGAGCAGGCACTAGGAGACATGCATACGTACAGACCGAACTTGTTTCCTCACACGCCTTTCCCGCATTCCGTACGCCGATACTATTGAGCAACTGGCTAAATCAAGGCAGCCCCCACCAACACACAAACACAGGGAGAGGGGGGGGGAATCAAGAAAGAGAGAGAGAGGGGGAGGGGAAGGGGGGACACACACGCACGCACACACACACACACACACACACAGAGAGAGAGAGCAAGAGCGAACTTAATTCCTAACACGTTCCTGTCAGACTTATATCCGAAATTATGAACGCTAAATCAAGATAACTGTCACCTATCTTCTGGTAGCGTATCCATTGACATTGTATAGAACAGCCACCGAATAACTACTACCGGGCTACTGATCTTACACCTTGAACACGGTACGGGACGGACATATATGACCAAATCCGGCATCTGGATAACTCTGGATATATATCTACATTATTTTGTAGGACTGATGAAACATTACACGGCTCGTCGTGAAAAGTAGTCTCTCTGGATTCAGTCTCCCGATGAATAGTTGGGATGTTTGAATGACCATACATGAATCTGTGTGCCAGTGCCCCCTCTCTCTCTCTCTTTCGCTCTCTCTCTCTATCTGTGTGTGTGTATGTATGTGTGTGTGTGTCACGCACGCACGCACGCATACACGACGTAAGCACGCACCAGCTGTAAAATGACTCTATTAATAGTGCACATTGTCACGACACACCCCTAGATAATAGATACACGTTATTTTATCTGTGATGACCTTAAACCAACCGAGATCTGATCACATAATAATATGACCATATGTGTATGTGACAGTTAACCTTTAAAAGTAGTAATATGTATATTATCAACAAGTTTCAGGTAATATATATATCATCTCAAACATTCTGGTAATATACATATTACCTGAATTTTTTATAGATTAACTGTAATATATATATATATATATATCACATTATTGCTTTTCTTTCTTTCCTACCATAAATGAGTTAATTGTGTCAACCAAATTGGGAGAATGAATTGTACAAAGAGAGAGAGATACTCGATTACAACAAACAAATGAAAACATCCCCTATATACTAACAATTAAAACCTCTTTCTTTGTGCCATTGTAGACAATGGAGCCAGATACGATCTCCGGCGAACCTTTCCGTAAAACTATCATCCGGTTGAAGTGGAACAATTTCAGCCGAGATTCATATTTACATCTGTCTCGGCCATCTTTATACGCACCACATGTAAATCACGACTGTTCGTTCTCACATACGACAATGTCCGGACAACGAACGAACAACAGACTTTGTTCCGAACGTTATCACAACAGTCAGCAATCACAGTCGGGTGAACATTATGGCAGAACGTGGCATATTTAGTGCTTGCACACACACACACACTCTCTCTCTCTCTCTAACCCTTTCCAGCATGGTGGATGTTTAGAGGTTTTTCCGCCATCGCAGATTTGGCATCTGAACAATAACTGTCTTTGATTACTGTTCCACCCCCCCCCCCACACACACACACACGCACACACCTCACACACACACACACACACACGCACACACCTCACACACACACACACACACACACTGAGAGTATGAAGTACGTAAAAACCCACTATTCTGTAATAAGCTCCCTGATGAATCATTCAAATGTTACATCCACAATTCTTTGTATTCTCTGTGCCGGCGCGATTACAGCAATTGCTAAAAACGCGCGCTCGCGCACACACGCGCGCGCTGTATCTAATCTGTACTAGATGTAATGATGACTTTTAGGTAGCAAACGGCTAAAAATAACTTCTCAGAAATAAGAAATGATAAAACTATCGCCGTTATACAAACACCAGTCTACTTACGGGTTATACAGTCTACTTACGGGTTATACAGTCTACTTACTGTACCGGCAGTTTTACTTTAACATAAAGCGGATCATTGTTTTATTTAAGAAGAAGGACAAAACTAGCATTTAGTTGGTCAAAGAGCTTGGAGAGAGAGAGAGAGAGAGAGAGAGAGAGAGAAGGGGGGAGGAGCTGGAGGGAGGAGCGTGGAGAGATACAAAGTACAATGATTTATATTATTCTTGAAAATAATCAACAGAGAAATAAAAACAATTGTCGGACATATCTGTGTACTGTCATAGTTGAGGTGCAGTATCACAAACAGTGTAGTCAACTGGTGTGTGTGAAAGTGTGTGTGTGAAAGTGTGTGTGTGTGTGTGTGTGTGTGTGTGTGTGTGTGTGTGTGTGTGTGTGTGTGTGTGTGTGTGTGTGTGTGAAAGTGTGTATGAAAGTGAAGGAGTACTACTACAAAAAGGCCGAACAACTTATAATCGATTCATCGGGGCAAACATCCAGGAATGGTGATTTTTATAATACACGCACGTGGGTTCATCCTTCATCGAATACCATCGAATGTATCATTCGGTGTATTGTTGTGATGTAGACGAATCTTTCTAGTGACACCCCCCCCCCCCCCTCCCCGGACATAATCAACAAAATCCGGGATCAAATCCATTTTGATGCCGGCCTCCTTTATTTATCCTGCGCATATAACGAATGATACATTCTCAAACATTCGGTGGCATGTTTTCCATCACTTCTTGTGGAAAAATGGTGAAATATGAATTGCCATTAACAATGCTCCACCTACATAGCTATCCCATTACAAGTAATGCCGACTTATTGGGCTCGGGCTTTTTCACGTATACATTTTTCTATGCCGGTTTCTCCGTAATACAGTTGTACCGCAACATTGGTTCTCCGATAACGGGCGACCAAAGAATATAATGATTAAAGAAATAACTGGAGGCCGTCAATATATAAACACGTCGTGTTTTCATCAAACACGACTGGCCCGGCGGTCACATCGCCAGCAGCAACGCGCAACTCCGACCCGGCACCTCATAATATAACGATGCTCCGAGCGAGAGATCACAATAACCGCCACCAGGGGGAGTAACCATACGGATGAGCTACAATCGCGAGCGGGTTACGCCAACTCGCACCGGAAAGTTACCGACAGTCGCTCTAAGAAAACACCCAAACAACGGCTAACCGGTTATGAGGGAAATTTGAGCAACAGCTAAAATTACTGACATTAAGTTTTGAGTCGATTTCTACAATTTATAACTGGGGGGGGGAGTGGTACGGGCGGGTTGGTTTCTAGCATCGAATGCGACAGAGAAATGCATCTTTGTTATGCGATAGGCCGCAAACCGGCCAGGCACCTGTTCCATTAAGCTTTTCATGTCATCTTGGCAAAGAAAAACTGTCTAATCGCCGAAATCTGATATGGAAAAACTGCCGACAAAGACCGAGTTGGAGTAAATATAATAGTAGGGACATCCCTGAGGCTCACACACACACACACACACACACACAGCGTAGTAGGAAATGGCTATTCTGGACTTAGGCTACAGTTGGATTGTTCGGTCCATATCTACAACGTATGTACGATTCTCTGTGCCAGTGCCTTTTCATCCACCGCCGAACTGGCGAAGTACGAAAAGCGAGTGGTTTCGGTTCCACTGACTGATGAATGATCCAGACGTGATCACGCTGCACATGGTTTATGGGCGTAGAGATTTGTGAAAGTATAGGTTTGTATGGGTATGCAGGTTTTTAAGTCCGACACATACACACACAATATATATATATATATATATATATATATATATATATATATTGCCGAGTCACACCGAATGAACACAGCTGTGGACAACAACAAAAACAATTTCCCAAATAAACTGCCACATCAAATAAATAGTAATATTAACGGCGACAACAAACTTCCGGCCATCCATCTTCCTCTGAATCTTTTCATACAATCTGTCAAATGAAGAATGAAAGAACAAGACAACCCTCCCCCCACCCAACCAGCCAAACCACCCCACCCCATAATATACGTAGACCCATTTAGTTTGCGGTCACAGATAACAATCAACTCACAGTGTAAAGCAGTTAATCAAAGAGACTGAATTGTCAGGGATATATGAGGGGGGGGGGGGTGATATTGGATTTGAGACGGAAAAGCTGCAATATACAATAATTAATTTATATAAATAACAACATTACACACCGAGATTGTCTATACTGTCATCACGGACGGAACACTCTGAAATGCCTTTAACCGACAGCTACCCCGAAGAAAAGGATTATTTGTAACATCCAGCCACCAATATTGTTAGCCGACGATTTTCAATTATGATGATGACTGATGCTTTACGGCCACTTTTGTGCACATGGTAGGCTAAATGGGCCGAGCGACCTCCAACGGTTATGAGGCGAAGTGAAAGATGAAACACCCTTCAGATATGCCCACGCCCAGATTGGTGTTCATAAACGTAGAACCCGTTTCATTGGTATCAGGCTGCGCGTCTCGGTTTAAACAAATACTTAGTTTCAAAATTCAGAAACGTTTCACCGACGTTTCCGACCCAAACTTCACCAGATTCGAACGTCCAATTTGGGCAGTCTGCTCGCTTTTAGTTCAGCATAAATAAAGCACACAAGTTCTCTGCTAATGCACAGCCATATACAGATTCACCTGTGCGCACCGCTGTGCTTAACACAGGGCCATCATTTAAATACTCGGCGCTTGGTGAAACTGTTTTATTTCCAAATTCTTTTTAAAAAATCAACCACAAAAATGTTTCAGCATAAATCGTGACGTCTGAAACAGGTAGGAGGAAGGGGCACTTTCGAGTGACAATAGCCCAATCATCAAATAATATAGAGTAGAGAAAAAGAAGAGCAGATTTATTTCGGCGTCTGTTGTTGTTTACGTACTGATCGGTGTCATCTCTCTTAATCTTGTGGTGATTTTAGTTGTTATTTAAAAACTGATACGTTTTACTTTCACGTCAAAAATCAGATCTATCAACACAAAACGTGTATTAATTAGAAGGATGATTTCTATCTAAAACAAATATAGTCTGCCCCTGAGGTTATAGAAGAGGGCATCCCGGGAGGGCATCCGGGGTCCAAAAACAGTTCTTAACACCCGAAATTAATTAAATGAGGAGACGCTGCCATCAACGGGGGGAAGCGGGAAGACAACCTGTATTGGTTATATTTCTCCCACCCATTTC
Source organism: Paralvinella palmiformis (assembly GCA_025642065.1). Lineage (NCBI taxonomy): Eukaryota > Metazoa > Annelida > Polychaeta > Terebellida > Alvinellidae > Paralvinella > Paralvinella palmiformis. The sequence goes on from JAODUP010000036.1 coordinate 515,198, forward strand.
CAACATTGTTATCAACATGCCATTGTTGTCAATTAATATATGACCCTTGTATATATGTTTGGAAATGGAAATAAATATCTATCTAACCTGAAGCGACGCCGCCCCCCCCCCCCCGGGAGATGTAGGCTCCTGATTGGCTAGCCCCGTGGGGCATAATCCACTTACTATGCGCATGAAATAATAACATGATAAACTAACAAAAATGCGACTCTCATTTTCATATATGGGAAGAGGTACGGGGTGGGATTAGTGTAGATTGGGTTTGGGATAATTATCACATAAACATGATGATGATTATCTTTAAGTTAAATAGGGATTATATAACATTATGTCATATTTAATAAAGCCCCGCCTATCGGCCATTCAAAGGACCGTTGTATAAATGTACTTTATGAATGAAAAAATGTAACTCGCATCTACCGATGTTCACTGATTGAGTGCAAATTAGTGATACCTCTCAACGGGGTATCAACGTCATGACCAACTATTCCAAGCTGAGCGAAGTTTGGTGTGAAATAGTCCAAACAATCGGTTCACGGTTTCAGAACTTGTGTGTACTGTGGTTTATGCCACCAGTCAGTCAGCCTGGTAAGAGGTTTTGAGTGATGATGATGATGATGATGATGATGATGATTGGTGTTTTACGGCCACTTTTCTGTACAAGGTAGGCTAAATGGGCCGAGCGACCTCTAAAAGTAAAGGCGAAGTCAAAGATGAAACACCCATCGGATATGCCCACGCCGAGTTTCGAACTCAGGTGGTAGTGATCCGTGGTTCAACGCGCTACCAATTACACATCGTAGGCGCTCGATAAGAGGCTTTGAAAATCGCTTATTTTATTATCTTTCTGCTGATCTTGGGTATAGTTGTTACTGCCCCCCGAACCCCACCCCCCAACCGTCCTACTGTTCAATATGACAGCATAGCCATATTTGTATCAACTATCGAACTGTCCCAACAATGGTGACCGGCATAGGCAATAATTAATATATACTACGATCATATATTATTACATCATCAACCACACAAGTGGACGGTTAAAAAAAACAGTCTCGCTGGTAAACTTTACAAAGTCCGACTGTTATAACCGCGTCATCCATTGATAACATGTCGAAATTTTTGCCCCGTCACATACAAATATCAACCATAAAACGTGTGTTGGGTCTTTTTTTAATCCAGGACTGCCATAAACTGACCTCAACCCGACAATAATATTTCCTTCTACTACTGATGCCGGGTTGGTTGAGTACTTATTTCGCAATCGAGCATCTACGCAACTCACTCCCTTTTTAAGGGGCGTCTCCGCTGTCTAACCGGTAAACGCATTGGACCACAGATCACTACCATCCGAGTTCGAATCTCGGCGTGGGCATATCTGAAGGGTGTTTCATCTTTAACGTTGTGGAGGTCGCTCGGCCCATTTAGCCTAACACGTGCACAAAAGTGGCCGTAAAACATCAGTCATCAATCATATTTAATGATCATTTCAGACGGACTTTCACCAAACAAAAACACTAGCAACTTTATATTCGAACCCAGACATAACTATATAGTATCGCAATTACCATATGTGATATTTAGCATCATAAAGCCAAAATAAAAAAGTAGTAAACGTTTTACTCGTGCAGCTGTTGGACAAATGAATTAATATTCATTAACCACACTGGGCGGGCCTTATATAAAAAATAGTTCTAAACAATAAATCTGTGCTTTTGTTTTTTAGAACAATTGACTTACAAAGTAACCTAAAAATCTGGGACAATAAAATGTGTTCGTATGTTTTATTTCATATTGTTCGTTATCAGATATTTAGAATTAAATCTCGTAACGTCTGATTTGCAATACAACGGGCATTACCTCGTAGCTTCGGCCGTATAAGAGCCAAGTGACGAAATTTGTTTTTCTCCCACAAATAATCTTATCTATTGACCAAAAAAACACCAAGAACCATACAAATTATTTATGACCACATGTCACGCGTATTGACTATCTATGTCTGCTTCTGAACTATAATGCTTAGCTACTATTGTAACAGAAGCGCCTCCATGGCCTAACTAATTGGCCAGATATATATATATATATATATATATATATATATATATATGAGAGAGAGAGAGAGAGAGAGAGAGAGAGAGAGCACCTGAGTTCGAACCCCGGCGGGGCTATGTCAGAAACGTGTTTCATCCTTCGCTTCACTTCATTACATTTGGAGGTCGCTCGGCCCATTTAGCCCACCTTGTGCACAACAGGTGCCGTTTATATTGTAACAGGAAGCGACGAGTAAAATTGGGCAACCCTGATAGTGGATGGCGGTTACTATTACACTACTACATAAAGTAAACAATGTTAATTCCTGGTTTGAAGTTAATCAGACGAAGATAAATCCTGACGAATGTCAAAATAGAGGATTCATCCGATAAATGTGGAGGGAATATTATATATTAATATATTATATATTAATAATGTCATTTGTATATATTTTAACCTCATTATTTTATATTCATCTACTTGTTTTTGTCGATTCAATAGTCCTTGTCACTAATGTTATCTGTACATTTTATCGACTATAAATAAATATATCTTACTCTTATTTACTGTTATATTTAGCATAAAGGCTGCACCGTCAAACTGGTACATCATTTAGTAAATTAATGTTTAAAACACATCCGTTGTTCTACGCTAGAGTTTGTAAATGATTGTTTTCTTAAATTTGGAAACTTGCTCTCTCTCTCTCACTCTCTCTCTCTCACACACACACACACACAAATATGTCATACACTAAATATTCGCCTTTAGTTATCACAAAACCAAACCATCAGAAGATAAACGCTTAAGGGTTATTTGGCATACGGAGTCACTATACGTGCACAGTCACTATACGTGCACAGTCACTATACGTGCGCAGTCACTATACGTGCACAGTCACTGTACGTGCGCAGTCACTATACGTGCACAGTCACTATACGTACGCAGTCGCTATAAGTAGGCAGTCACTATAAGTAGGCAGTCACTATACGTACGCAGTCACTATACGTACACAGTCACTATACGTACACAGTCACTATACGTACACAGTCACTATACGTACACAGTCACGATAGGAAAGCCAAATACACGTATTCGTCAATCTATTGGTTTGCTTTTAAATATAGGAGAATATACATTCGAAAAGAAAAGACTTGATGGTGAACAGATCCAAATGCAGAGAGACTTAAAAATAGCCACAATTCAGCGCCATTATTGGTCCAAAGTGCTTTTAATTAGGCACCAAACGCGAAAATTACTGATGTAATCGTTTCCGGAAGACAGTAATAACATCGGTTACCGGTATATAAGACACTAGACAAATTTTCTATCATCATCATCATCATGACCCCTGATAGGACATTGTGTTGTTGAGCACCTATATTGTAACATTAGCGTTCATCACCAGGTTAATACCAAACACTCATTATACAACTGTTCTACTTCCATAAGTACGGTCGGGTCATTCAGAAGAGGGACGGCGCCCGGGACAACTTAGGCAGTACGGGTTAATAACACCCCCTATAAATGGACCCGGCGGGGCCGTCACCACATAAAGTACCCCACCACCAGAACTTCTCGCACACCAACAGGTCCTCCAAACATTTACTACACTACTGGCAGTTCATCATCTACAAGAAATCCGGTTACCCACACGATTCTCACTGGAGTAATCGGCTTCGAACTGAGGGCTCCAAAATATTGGCGGCTGCCAAATCTGCCCACGATTCGCCAGATGGCGCTGTTACGCAACTGAGTTATTGAAGGCGTTTCCACGGGAGTTACATTTCAATCCACGGCACTGGTCGTACCTGGAACAAACGGACTGATTGTCTATGCGAAATGAGATGAAACATTCCTCAGATACAGCTAACAAGCCATCTTCATGAGATGCAATCATTAAAAATTAATCTTTAAAAATGTTAAATTGGATTTTCACTTAAATTTCTGACCGTTCGTTATAGTGGAAGAGTGAGCGTGTGGATGAGTGAGTGGGTGTTTACACCTAGGACATACGGCCAAGGAGTGACTCCTTATCCCTAGGTAAATAGTATATAGGAGAAAAACACTTGAAAAGGATCAGACTGCTAAATTTCCAAAATAACGTTGGTCTCCTACGTCCATATCGTGTGGGGGGATTAATGTAAACAATTTATATTCACAATAATTTATTTTTAAATTATTATCGTGTTGTAAATTTTAGACTTCAAACCTCACAAGATTTGTTAAGATGATGTACCATAAACATCAATATTAATGTGTTCCCGAAAACTCTAAAGTAAAGACTTGTAGGAGGTCGTGACCGAGCTTTAAATGTTTACGATCGAGCTAGTGTTTCCTCCTCTTCTCTGTTTATTAATTATTATTATTATTATTATTGTAGTAATAGCGATTTGCGAAAATCCTAGCGGGAGATCAATGCTTGGCGAGTATAACCTAGTTCCAATGCAGCGCCACCTGGCGAATTGGTAGCAAGGCACCTCACCGAGCTCCAAAGAAATTCAGCCTTAATTATATCTAGGGGCAGACCTCAAAGAACACCTACGACCAACTCTGTCCTCCAGCTGGGCAAGGAACACGTGACCACAGCTGCTACCGCAGAGTCCCAGCCCGGCAATCGGCAACTTGCCGTTGGTATTCGGCATTTTCGGGGAGACAGACAGACAGACACAGTACGCGGTAGACACCGACGGATCAGTATGGATTGCTGTGACATTCAGTAATAGCGCGAGTACAGCGTAAAGTATCGCCGAAGCAGAATGCAACACCTGTCGGGCAGGTGTTTACTTGACCCAAAGCGGGACTGTAAGACGGAACAACGGCCCCCGGGAAGGTCTGATGGTGTACAGGTTTTGAACTGGAAAAACGATATATTATTTGAAATTTATTTTCAAAAACTAGCTCCACTCTACAACAAGCCTTGTTAGGTTAATGGCCAGCTGTAGGAAGTCGTATATTATCTCGACAAACAACGATAACTATCAGTCGTTAACGCTGCTTACATAGTATAAATATGACCTAACCAAGAGAAACAAACACTCACAGGCCAGTGTTCAAATATGACAGCTATCTGTGTACATAATGTTGTATATTTATTTATAGTGCGTGTTCTAGGTTTTATATATATATATATATATATATATATATATATATATAAACGTGTGTGTGTGTGTGTGTGTGTGTATATATATATATATATATATATATATATAATAAACGTGTGTGTGTGTGTGTGTGTGTGTAGTGTGATATATATATATATATATAGACTTATATATATATATATATGATGGCACTGGCCCAGAGCACCAAGACCCAAACATCCATTGAAATCTATAGCTCTATAAAACTATATATGCATACGTAAAAAGTTTCGTTTAATAACGAGTTGAGTGATATTTTACCCCTTATGATCTTTTTTTAATTCCTGTTATTAAAACGTAATATCTTTACCCAATTTGAAAAGTGCTCAATCTTGTGACGTAAGAGGCTGTGGTTTGTCGGAATTTGGAACACCAGTATATAATATAGGATAGAAGTGCTACATGACAGTCGTTTACCCCATGATATATTACACGTAATTTTGGATGGCGTCTGGTGCAGCGACGCGTGTATTATTACATAAAAATTATGTTTCGTTGTGGTTCAGATATGGTGTCGGAGGCCCGAGTGGAGTTTCGAAATATGGCTTCGCGCGACGACTCCAATTAAAACCGAATACAGTAATGGCGTGTCGCTGATAGGAAACGCCAATAAATGTATAAATTAATAAACAAGTAGAGGTGACTCATCAGTTTACGGGACGTAGAATAATAAAATACGTATATCACCTGTTAAAGTCTAACCCAGCCTGATTAAATAAACCGGGCGCCTCCGTAATCTAGTCGGTAGCGCGTTAGATCACAGATCACTACCACCTGAGTTCGAATCTCAGCGTGAGCATATCTGATGGTTGTTTCATCTTTGACTTCGCTTCATTAGATTTGGAGGGCGCTCGGCCCATTTAGCCTACCGTGTGCACAAAAGTGGCCGTAAAACATCAGACATCATCAATTTAACAGACGTAGAATAATGAAATACATATACCACCGAGCGACTTCCAAAGGTAATGAGACGAAGTGAAAGACGAAACAACCTTCAGATATGCCCACGCCTGGATTCGAACGCGGGTGGTAGTGATCTGTGGTCCAGCACGCTACCGCTAGACCACTGAGGCGAGAGAGAGAGAGAGAGAGAGAGAGAAGTATGCACAAGTTAACAGCATTTTTCTACACCACATACGTCGTTTCGACTGACCTCTTACGGAATAAAAGAAATCGCGTAACAGATCAATTTTAAAAGTACCCGAATGGATGAAATGTTTCGCAAAACTGTTCAACGTTGTACGGAAGGACACTGACCTTGATTTCTATAGAACGCGGAGTTAGAAAGCGAGGCTGAAACGCAAATAGAAATTAGGCTGACAGCTATCCCGGTGTGTCAGTATAGGAGCTATAGTTTGTAACGGGAGTACACACGTCATCGTAGCTGAGGATGTGTTATGAATATTACAGAGTGTACACAACATATAATGTTAGATCGGTGTAATGTCAGTCATCGAGTCATGAATAGGACAATAACTGGTATAACAATATAAACTGTTCCACGCACGTATCCGCCACTCAGGGTTGGCGTGCTTTCGCGCGCGCGCGCGGGCACACAGAGAGAGAGAGAGAGAGAGGGGGGGGAGCGAGAGAGAGACACACAGAGACACACACACACGTGCCTATCATCACCTTAAGCCACAACAACTGTTCGAAAACATCAAATCGCCAACAGACATCCGCTGTTCCGGTGTCAGAACATCCCCCCCCACCAACACCACCACCACCACCACCAGAAAACATAAACTCGGCGGCTTAACTAGATATCGGATTTGAACAAATCTACGACGAGCAGCATCGTAATACCGTGAACGACTTGTCAATAGACTTTAAATGGCACTTCTCCAGCAGGTGTTATAATGAATCGGTCCATCTACGAACAGGTGTGACAAAGTGAATGGTGATAGAGTACTGGTGTGTGCTGAAGGCGAGAGACCGATAGAGAGAGAGATACAGAGTACAGAGAGAGGGGCGACGTTTTTATGTCCACGAGTGTCAAGGAAGCTCAAGGGATAAGAGGAATTCCTTACCGATAAGAGGGTAGCTCTTGTGTGTGTGTGTGTGTGTGTGGCGGCGGCGGGACGGGGGGATGGATGAATGGATGTGTGTCAGCATTGTGTGAAAAGACACTCCCTGCCACCGATAATTAAAAAATCCTGAATACAGCTCCTGCTCCACGATTCATGGGAAAAATTTAATCCAGAAAGGCGACTGCACAATGTCTCGCCAGTCCGGAAGTTGCCGTGTAACAAAACCAGCAACAACGATTCACCTGCAACCTGAGAGGGGGATCGGATAGCGCCATGGTTAGCGCTGCAAACCTCCAGGTTGTGGGTTAGAATCCGACTTATATCTGTCTGTGCGCGTGTGTGTGTACTGGCGTGCGTGTACGTGCTGCGACGAACTAGATATAAACTGTTAATGTCTTCCCACGATGTCACAAATCACGGTTTGCTGTCCCCTGATGAATCATCATTTACAATATGCAACGAAGAGGCCTGGTTTCCGAAAGATTCCCGCCCCTCTCCCGCCGACAAACACACACACACACACACACAACTTTAACCTATCCTAGACGTGTAATTATTCGCCAACGTGAACCAGTCCATTAACGTGGGGAGTGTTAATTAACAAGATTAACGGTTAATACAGGATAGCGGGAGAAGACAATTAACATAATAAATATGGTCAAATCGTCGGTTACATCATCACAATAATAGGATAAACAACAGGCTCTTCTTTAACTGCTGCACACAAAAACGGTTTACATCTGTACAAACAACAAGTTAGCCATAATACTAGTCTCAAACTACACACACACACACAATATATATATATATATATATATATATATATATATATATATACAAGGAGGCATGGGTAGTGATGAGACTTTACAAGTCGTTACTCTTGATGTACTCCCTAATGAATCATCCACGTGTCGTACTCACAATTAATTACTCCCTGTGCTAGCGATTTTTTTCACACGATGCTAATGCTAAAAAGGCTCAGATCCAGATGTGAGTGCAGTAACAGCAAGTTTTCTTTCGTTACCCATCGTCGTAACAGATTTGGACATATGATTGCATCTGAAATGCGTTTCATTTTCCATTCACGTTGTTATCACTCTGTCAAAATTCAGTTAAGACCGAATGACCCCAGAAAAACCTCTACGTAACACGCACGCACGCACACACACACAGACAGGCAGACAAGCAGAGCACCACAAATCATCGAGTACGAGACACATTCAAGTATACAACATTTGTCGCTAGGTGGAGCCTGTTACTGGAGCCGAAGTCTCTCATCGTATACTGAATGATATAAAGTTTTCGCAATCTCGGTCTATCGATATCTGGCCTTCTCTAATGGCTAATGAGTGGATCGTGTGATATAGTTCGTGTATTATCAGACTGAAGACAATGGCTAGTGTGGCTGTGTCATATTGGTGTGTTCTTGTACGATTCTAGGACAGCTCGCTGACAGCATCATCACCACCATCATCATCATCATCACCAGTAGCATCATCAGCAACATTATAATTATCATCAGGTACTGCATTTATAAAGCACCCTAATCATGTCAAGCGTGATCCAATGCGCTGAAATTGCATTCAGAATGCAGTAAACAAACACGCACGCAACCACACAGTGGAAGAGGCAATGAGCAGACATGCCGACAGACTTGCAACCAACCGGAAAATAGCGTACGCACGCACGCACGCACGAACAGACAACCAGAAGAAGAGCTGTTTCACTTACCTACGAACTTTCCACCTCGTAGTGAGGTAACTGACCGTACGTGACCCGACAAACTGTACCACAGTGCTGCCCTCTAGTGCCAGCCTCCCACACGTTACCGGTGCCTGAAAAAGAGACAACAACAAACCTATTAAAAACGAGACCATCACAAACTGAACGGTACAGCTGGAAAACACAGCCATCCGGAACAGCTGAATACCATGGACTGAACAGTGGCGATGAACACCGCCAGCTGAACGTCACAGGCACCTGTGAATTGCACAGGCTGAACACGATGCCCGATCAACCGTCACAAACTGAACATCACGGCTGAACATTGCTGATGGACGTCATAGGCCAACAGCTCCCCCCCCACAACCACTTCAATCAAATGTGATCAACTAAATATGAGCAATATTGTTGACAACAGATTGGACAACAAATTTGGATCTCTCTCTCTCTCTCTCTCTCTCTCTCTTCTCTAACCGACATCGGGCCAGCTGTCACGATCCAAAGTGACCGTCAGAGACATATTATAGATGGTTAGCTCACTTTTTATCATCATCTGGACAGTTGATTCTGCGGCATTTTTGTGGCGGGAAGTGCGAGAAAAATATAACAAGGTCGGAAGAGGCTCGGCAGGACGTGGGGGGGGGGGATTTGAGAGGTGTGCGGTCCCGGGGCGAAATATTTACTGGCTTCGAGCATACGATGAGAAAATGTGGCAAAAACCGCATCATCGTGAGCAGCTGTTCCTTTCTCAGGTCAGCAACAATAATGTCTGTGAAGGGAAAGACCGGACAAAATGCTCACTGGGGGGGTAATAACCACACAAACACACACACACAAAACAACACACAGAGAGAGAGAGAGAAGAGAGAGAGAGAAACAGAGAGCAAACTTTATCCAAACGCATTAAAGACCTCTTGTTAGGCAAGAAAAGTTCCCACAAATATCCGCTATCAGTGAATTAAATCAATCAATTAATTCTACAGCTCGATCCCGGCAGACTGTCACTGATATTAATGACACACACACACACACACTACACAGAGAGAGAGAGAGAGAGAGAGAAAGACAGACAGACAGAACACACACACACACGCACACACACATACACACACTGTATCAAGGAAACATCTACATTCGTGTTAGAAGAGAGACCATCAGAGTTCTAGGTTTCGGAGCCGTTAAACTGGAACAGTTCACTGGAAGAAACTGGATCGGCCTAAATGTGTGAAAACAATACCGAGACTTGAACATATATACACATACACATTACCTGACGTAGACAGTCATACAGACAGACATAAAAGATGGGAAAAGAGGACGATCAGAAAGTCCAAACTGATGAGGATGATTGATGATTGCTGTTTTACGGCCACTTTTGGGTTAATGAAGAGAAGTCAAAGATGAAACACCCTTCAGGTATGTCCAGGACAAGATTCGAACTCGGGTGGTAGTAATCTGTGGTCCAACACGCTACCAACTAGACCACGCAGGCGCCCTCAATATACTACTAAAGTCCGAGATAAAACAAACAAACAAACAAACAAACAAACATAAAGTCAAACCTAATATCATTCGCTCAGTCCGGAAATCCAGATTGGGACAGTGGTTAGGGCGCTGAGCTCCAAAGAGCCAGGCTCTGCATTCGAATCCGGCTCATGGCTTTGTTTGGGGGATATGTTTCCCCAGGTAGACCTACCGCGACCATATGACCCATGTGTAATTAGCGCCTTGGCTAAGACAACTCAACTATACTCAACTTCACTCACTAAGTCACATGTTAAAGTTGATACATTAATCGAGATATAAATTGCCTAAAAGTCTCCAAAACTACATTTCTTCAAATGACAACACAACAAATAATATCATCTTAATAATATCTACGTCTATTTCAGGAGTGCATTACTCTGACTGTACTCTATCATTACTCTAGCTATAATCTTGTGTCAACTAACCTTTCCTCTATCATTACTCTGACTGTAATATTGTGTCTACTAGTCATTCCTCTATCATTACTCTAGCTATAATCTTGTGTCAACTAACCTTTCCTCTATCATTACTCTGACTGTAATATTGTGTCTACTAGTCATTCCTCTATCATTACTCTAGCTATAATCTTGTGTCAACTAACCTTTCCTCTATCATTACTCTGACTGTAATATTGTGTCAACTAACCTTTCCTCTATCATTACTCTGACTGTAATCTTGTGTCAACTAATCATTCCTCTATCATTACTCTGACTGTAATCTTGTGTCAACTAATCATTCCTCTAATATTACTCTGACTGTAATCTTGTGTCCACTAATCATTCCTCTAATATTACTCTGACTGTAATCTTGTGTCCACTAATCATTCCTCTAATATTACTCTGACTGTAATCTTGTGTCAACTAATCATTCCTCTAATATTACTCTGACTGTAATATTGTGTCCACTAATCATTCCTCTAATATTACTCTGACTGTAATCTTGTGTCAACTAATCATTCCTCTAATATTACTCTGACTGTAATCTTGTGTCAACTAATCATTCCTCTAATATTACTCTGACTGTAATCTTGTGTCCACTAATCATTCCTCTAATATTACTCTGACTGTAATATTGTGTCTACTAGTCATCCTTTTATCATTACTCTGGTTGTAATCTTGTGTCTACTAGTCATTCCTCTATCATTACTCTGGTTGTAATCTTGTGTCTATTAGTCACTCTGTTATAATATTATAATAATTGATATAAATCCCAATACTTAATATCAACTTTGTAATTATAAACCATAACGAATTATAACAATCTAACAGATGGCAGATGATGCTGATAATACTAATAATATTAATTGATTAATATCATTGACTGTCACAATGGCGGACACATTTCTACATGATGTGTCATTAAGACCACGTGATGTCTGCCGCGGGAGAGTAACAGTGTAATACAAATATCCCCCTTTCTTTCATTCTCTCTCTCTCTCTCTCTCTCTCTCTTCTCTCTCTCTCTCTATATATATATATATATATATATATATAATCACGGTTCCTACAGCCAAGGAAATATTATTTTCCATGACAAAATTACCATTTTCCAGGACAAAGTATACAAGATTTAAAGGTAATAAATCAAGATATGTGCCAAAAAGCATATCATATTTATTCATTGTATGATCGATTATTGACATTTTTATGGTACAGTCTCCTCCTCACTTCTTCTAACTGTCTGATCCACCCTCTATTATTTAAATTTTAACTAACATGGTATATCAAGACCATGTACCTGTACACTTTTTCTTCGACAATCGAAAGTTTTCTTCTACAGGTATAATAATATGTATTCACTTTTTTGTGGATTTTTTTCACAGACAATAATTTTTCCAGGACATTTCCCGATTTTGTAAAATTCATGGATATATATATATATATATATATATATATATATATATATTGTGAGGTGGTGCTAAACATTCACTCAACAGTTTAATGCAAACGTCACAAGACATATTGTCTGCGAGTGCATGGGTTTGTGCATGCTCACGAGTGTGTGGAAACCTTTTAGCATCTTTTCCTGTCTCCGTCTGTCTGTCTGTCTGTCTCAATTTTGTGATGTTCGGGATCTCACCAGTGACTTCTCAGCCTGTTTACCTGTATGTCTGTATACGCAGCCAGACAGACAGACGGACAAATACCGTAATATAAATACAGATAGGTACATAGGCATGTAATCCGAAACCTTCTGTCTAATTCGGCTCCCAAACTGATCATTGCCAACAAACGATATCCCAGAGGAAGCAATCCGACAAAAACCGCAAATCCCACGCTTTTGAGTCCGGGCATCAAGACCTCGTTTACGACCGAGCCGTCATTCTACGCCCTGGGAGCCAGCCTCGGCAGATCATATCCCATGAGAGACTCAACCGTCGGCATCCTGTCTGGGAGCCGCACACTGTACGACGGTATTTGTTAAATAGAACCACTCCATCTGATTTAGAGCTTCAAACGTTCGTTTATTACGACTAGACAGGCGGGTTATAAATATCGATATCTATATACGATCGTAACACCCTGGCTCTCGGGGGTCTCCTTGGGGTGCGGAAAAAAAAGTGGCGACTGTCCACGCCAGCGACTTGCTTAAGGCTCGAGGCCGACACCATATCGTGTTCATTTCAATTATATATGTGTGTGTGTGTGTGTGTGTGTGTGTGTGTGTGTGTGTGTGTGTGTGTGTGTGTGTGTGTGTTGTGGTTCTACGGGGAGGGAATACTGGCTGGGTTTTCCCAGGACTCGCAACATCCTGGAGACGATGACGCCGACTATGTTTGGTAGTGCGCATCAGGAATGATATCAATTCAATTCCGGAATTGCTTATTTTAACAAAAAATGGAATCGGAATTGATAAATTTGAAATTGGAATTTGCTACAAAAATATTTAATCTACAAATTAATTTATCATTGAATTTTTTTTAATTCAGAAATATTTCTTCCATGACAATCCTAGTTGGAATATACACCACTCGGAGTACCTACTCATGGTAAAAAGTAGTAAGTAAAAAAGTAGGTGAAAACTGAATTGGAATTGATACATTTGGAATTGGAATTGATCAATTTGATGTGGAATTGGAATTGGTAAAATGGAATTGATGTCTGGTGCGCATCACCGTATGGATTGATGACTGTTTCGACCACAAGGATACAGATTAATAAAACCAGTGACCTGCTACCGTCTCGCATTTGAATATTAAAAAAAAGCATTTCATAGTCCAAATAACCATAATATCGTTGTGATATTATGATACATTCTCGTACACGTTTGTACAAGTTCGAGCTAAGAGGCTGACAGATTTGCGATTACCCCCCCCCCCCATCTTCCTGTTAATACATACAATCTGTTGAAAAATTCAACACCCATTTTAAAGAAATATAATCTACAAAATATTCCACAAACAACTAACACCCTCCAATCAGCAGGTGACGGAAGACCAGCAGCCAGTTGGCTGATTCGAACTTAGAAGCTCCCAGGTTTTGATCTACCACCATACCGTTTGAGCCACGATGACCCCCAATCCGAAAACACATTTCCGACGAATTATAAAGAGCCAAGCCATCACCAGTCGGACTGCTGTTAGCCGCTTATCATGACACATCGTGACACCTCATGACACCTCACCAAGACGTGTCACCTCATTTATCATAAAACAAAGTACACGTTTTGACAGTGACCTATTTTTATGCTCTCAAACAATCAACCTGTTGATGGTAATCTAACCCCTCCCATCATCAATACTCCATCCCCCACCACCACCACCCAAGGAGGGGGAGTTGACAGGGTTCTACTTCAGGAACATTGTGGTCGGTTTAAAACAAGGGACCAGACATTTTCAGCAGCGGGAGGGGAGGGGGGTTGTGTTATAAGTGTTTTATATCCTGTGTTCCCGTTTTCACGATTAATATCTCTGAAATTCACACTATAAGTAAAACTTTAAATACATTTAAAATAAAGCTTCATGCCCCTGGCTGGTGTAGTTTACAATCAGTAGATGACCGATTTGTTTAAACATGGCGCTGGCTACATCCGGTAACAGATGGTTAAGGTACCACTCGCCAGGTGGGTCTGACATTTGGGTGTGGGTGGCTGAGCCCATCCTCAGCCCAGATTTTGTCAATCTGATTATAAATGCGTCTGTATGTTCTACTCAGAGAAATTATTATTGAAACATCCCACATACGCAGGTTATACCAGGATTCGACTCCATGATATGAAGTCCATAATACCGTACACACCACCAACTATTTAGTATATTTAACCACCACTATGAATCAAATCTTACATAAACATTAACCCTAATCGTCTTAGCAATGACCTGCATAAATTCCCTCCCTCAAGTCCTACAGGAGTATACAATATCAGCTTTCTGGCCATCCAACACAACCTATTATCAACACGAAAGACCCCCCCCCCAACCTCCATCCATATCTGAGTCGACTCAGGCACTGAAAAGCTGAAAGAATATCGTCTAAATCTTTTTCATAACAGCAACAAGCAGGACTTGAAACCAACAGCTCCAGAAAAATGCTCGCCCACCAACCGAGACTTCCAAAAGACTTAATCAGTCGACGGCTAACTTCAGAAATATAAGACTCCACACATCAGATGTTATCTCTCGGCCTAGCATTGAGTAAGAGGCACCACACACACACACACACACACACACACACAGAAAGAGAGAGAGGGGGTTGCCATACGGCCAGTAAATGGTCTTCCGCTAATAATACCGATCGCCATGTACATGAATGACGAATAAGCATATCTTCTATATATAAGAAGCACATCTCCTCAACGAGCCCCGTAGGGTTGTTGTTGTGGATGATGTTGTTGTTGTCGTTATCTAACCAGAGACAGCCCATCCCCCCCCCCCCCCCGAACCACATCACTGGCAGCTGTCCACACCCGATCCAGTTCATGTCTAATTATGGCACAACCAGCGCATTAACGGGACAATGGTCTAACATTGATGGGCGGCCACTGATTACATCTGGCCCACGTCACAATCAAGAGACGAACAGAGAAAACGTCAAATCGATGACAGGCACCCACACTTGTCTTTAGCGGTTCTCAGAAGCTAGCTACTTAGATGAACTGGTTACAGAACAACATCGGCCATGCCCCCCCCTCCCCTCACCCACTCCCCGTCCCCGTCCCAAACCAAACATTCCGACGAAATCAAGGAGAGAAAGAGAGAGAGATGGACCAACCAGATGTAATCTGGTTGTGGCATGGCAATCATAGAATTGCCTGACAGCATTCATTAAAACACCACACCATCAACAACCCAACTCGTGGCCGCCGATAACAGGCCATTAAAAGTTATTATGATTCACCGGCTCCTCCCCCTCTCCCTCTCTCCCGCGGCTCAAAATGGCCGCCCGTTGTTAGGATCTTTCCGACAAGTCGTTGATAGCCGAGAAAAATTAAGCCAGATCGGGTCGTGTGGCCCGAGGTCATCGGCCATATTTCTGGACTTTGGAAGACACACGGGTACCTTGTAAAAACAACGGATACCATCCGTATTCGTGCGATCCCCCCCCCCCTCCTCATTACCCTTCAGTTTTTAGCCGCGCCATCTTTTACCGCCCCAGGAAGCGCACACCTAGTCGCGTGCTTTATGAAACAGTTTCTTTAACAGAGTGATTCTTTAGAGGCCAACACCTTTTTTCCATATGATCCTAATAAAAATGTATTTATTGCCATGATTAGAGCACACTGTAACTTATATTTACCATTTTATGTGTGTTTTCATTACAGTTTGCATTTACAGCCACCAATTCCAGCTAGCTCGCTCGCAGCAGAATATGCACGCATGCGCAGGGCTAGCAGACAGAAAGTGATGACGTTGCACACAAAACTGAGAAGAAATTATTCATTCATGACAATAGCAAAACCCACATGTTGTCGACGCCATTACACAACTCTTTTCAACCATAAACGCGGCGGAAATCGCCGAGTAAAGACGAACATAACCGAATGTTCATAAGCCTGACTTACATGGGTCGTGATTGCTGCTAAACTAAAGGTTCAAATTTCTGCGTACGTTCAATAGGCCCATTGCATGATGACGTCAAAAACCAAAACAAACCAGGCGCGCTTTGCATTGTGGGATTTATAGGGGGTCCGCTGAGCGACAATACCATGATAATCCCGCCATTTTAACCTTAAACGTCAATGTTCCGGATCTGTTATAATCATGCCAAAAACTAACTCTTGCGTACCGTATTGTCATGCCACTAGTAAGCAATATAAACATTTAAGTTGGCATGTGTTGGCCGCGAGATGAAACGCTGAGAAAGCGTTGGGTAGTTTTAATTCAAAATGAAAATCTGCGAGTCAAATTTTTATAATTACAGTGTCAGTGTAAGGAATGAATGAAACAATGAAAAGCGCAAATAAAGTGTAATTTACCAATATTATTATCCATCAGATCATAGATAATAATATTGGTAAATAAAGTGTAATTTACCATATTATTATATCCATAGATTAAATTTACCAATATACTGGACTCTATTCTAACAGTCTTTGTTATGTGCAGTGAATATTATTGTACTATGGTTTACAATGTTGAATACCACACTTTACTATCATTTATAAAGTAGCAATGACGGACGATTAGCATATAGTTATAATCTGATTTTCAGTTTTGGAATACAATTTTTCAACAGTGACGGCTTTTTCGGTGCCGAAGCAGAGTTAAACGGTACACAGAAGTTAGTTTTTTGGCATGATTATAACAGATACGGAACATTGACGTTTAAGGTTAAAATGGCGGGAATATCACGGTATTATCGCTCAGCGGACCCCCTATAAAACCCACAATGCAAAGCTCAGGCTTATTAAAATATAAACGCGCTGTAATATCATTAGCGTTATATAATGTCAGAGTTTATTTAAATTGAAAATACCAATAGGCTGGAATTAGTCTTAAGTACAGTTTCAATAAGGAATTGGACATTACGGGGGGCGAGAAGTGGGCAAACCAGGTAACTGTGTATTGATTACATAATATATCATAATATGTAATCTCAAATTAACTAAAATCACAATGATAACAGTTTTTTTTACATTATAATTAAGTTACACCCCGCATCTCCATCTGCCTGATGAAGGAATAATTATAGCAGCAGTTAATTATCACAAACAGTGGCCCACAGAAAAACAACAAAAGAAACCGATGCTAGATATATATATATATATAGAGAGAGAGAGAGAGAGAGAGAGAGAGAGAGAGAGAGAGGGGGGAGTGGGCGAAAGAGAGCATAAAATGTATGATAGATGAATAATTCTGTGGATAGCGTTCATACCAATGACCGGTCAGAGAGAGGTCAAAGATCTAAAGAGTGAAGAAGCTACCGACGGGGTACATTAATATGGGCGGCGTACGTTATCAGTCCCGACATTTATCGCTAGGAACACCGTACAGGATGATGATGATTACGATGATGATGGTAATGAAGCGAAGTCAAAGATGAAACACCCTTCCGATATGCCCACGCCGAGATTCGAACCCAGCCGATAGTGATATGTGGTCCAACGCGCAACCAATTAGACCACAGAGGCGTCCGGAACACCGTACAGTCGCTGATCGGGGGAAAAATCCCAACAGAATACCACGGTGTGAGCCGAGTTTATTTAAATACAATATGTATCTCGTGTGTGTGTGCGTGTGCGTACGTGTGTGTGTGTGTGTGTGTGTGTGTGTGTGTGTGTGTGTGTGTGTGTGTGTGTGTGTGTGTGTGTGTAGCGGGAGCACTCACGCACCCATGCACGCACCCGTTCAGATTTATAGCAATATATACCTGGATTTTTCACCACCAAAAAACGACCACACAGTTCTCATCATAATGATCAAACCGCGTGATTAAGGTTTACATTATTCATAATGTTACAAGAGAACGAATACACACACACACAGCCGTTAAGTGTATTAGGTGCTACCGTAGTAAAGTTAGTAACGTACTAGACTGTAGACCTTCAGGTTATAAGATCCCATATCAGCGTTTTTTTGTGTGTCTGTGGATGTTTCTTCAAATTTAGCTCGTCTTCCCGGGATCAATTGCCTGCCTTACGTTCCGGGTGCAGCCCGTACCAAGACTAAACCGAATACCACGTCATGTGTTTGTTATATCTGTGAAAAGATTCTGGTGCAGGGAATCATGAATCGTGAATACAATCTCTGCCACATCAGGCCACAGGTTGTATATGTGTCACCAGAAAGTTTGTGTGCGTGCGTGCGCGCAATAAATTTATTTTATCATACACTCGAACAAAGGATAGCAAATCACGAATGCGACGATTCATCAGTGTATGGTTTTTAGGCGTAAGTGTATAATTTTGGCATTTGCCTTGAAGACCACCTTCCGGAAGAGAACAGTCCTTAAACAGAGGATATCTTTGAGGGGGAAATCTTGATGTCTATAATCAAATAGCTTCCTAAAACGAGTGTTCGTCGGGACAGGTTTCTGTCGGAACATTCGAGAAGTAGACGTATAGCGTTTGCTATTCACCTAAACCTCTCCTACGCCTTGTTTCGCATGTGACCGTCCCACAAATGACACTTGTATAATTTGAAGGGTAAATATTCTCGGTTTGTTTCTGGATCAGCCTGTGTATCAAGTTCAGAGTTCACACTGTTGGCGAATGTCGTACAAAACCTTTAACTCCATTGTACGATAACTGCGATTTATTATATAAATATATATTTCTATTTGATAAAATCAGGATCTATAAGTGTTTATGAGTACATGTATATCACTATGGTATTTCGCCTCCGTGGTCTAACTGGTAGCGTATTGGGCCACAGATCACTACCATCTCAGTTCGAATCTCGGTGTGGACATATCTGAACGGTGTATCATCTTTCACTTCGCCTCGTTACCTTTGGAGGTCGCTTGGCCCATTTAGCCTACCATGTGCACAGAAGTGGCCGTAAAACATCAACAGTTACTTTTTTCCGGATTCGAATACCGAACAGCGCAATGGGAACGTTCTAATTCCACCAAGAAGCCTTTGGCCAAAATTAAAACAGCGCATTAAGCCTGCTCTTCCTGAAAATTTATTTCAACCGAACACTTTCGCCTCACTGAAAACAAATCAATTAGTGCAGCACGTGGGCTGTATTCGCGAGATAATTCCGACACACGCCCAATCGATATTTATATATATATTTGCCAGAGAAGACGAGGAAACTCGAACCAGAACTGCAATTAATGGTTCGAGATCTGGACACATTTTGTATCCAGCCTTCAACGGTTTAGATCGTGCTTTAATAAGGTCTTAATATCGGCTCGTGAAGGTCGGTCCCTCTGGATTGTTCCCGTTAATGAGGACGATTAACGGAATCTACCTCATACTTCTTCCACTAATGAGAAATGAAATAATACCATCGCCTGGCTAACTAATAATACGCGCCTCCGTGGTCTAGTTGGTTGCGCGTCGCACCACAGATCACTACCACCCGAGTTCAAACCTCGGCGTGGACATATATGAGGGGTGTTTCATCTTTGACTTCGCTTGATTACACTTGAAGGTCGGTTGGCCCATTTAGCCTACCCTGTGCACAATAGTGGCCGTAAAACACCAATCATCAACTAATACCGTCCTACGTAACCAAATAATCGAAGCCATATTTAGTTTGAATACATCCAGTTTTTTGTAGGGGGGGGGGTCATTTTCTAGAATGATCTTATCGCATTTAAACCAGACACGGCTAGAGTGTAGGTTATAATGGGCTACCTATAACGCTCAACAAGCCACGGCCTATACTCTCATAGAAGCCAGAACGCCAGTTTCGGGATAACGTGGTTGATAGCTGGAAGATCTCGTCTCAATTTGTCCAGCTAATCTCGTGATCGTCAAAATGGGATCACGATATCGGCCCTAAATACGGTTGGTACGTTAAGGTCGGTTCTGAGGTCTATGAGGGATGGAGATAAAGCGACCGTGGTAACTTGAAGCTGGTCCACTGAACGGCATTATATAACGCAGCAATACTGCCCGTTTTCGGCCTACCATCCATGTATCAATATGGTGGGTCTCTGTGTAAGCTATTTGGCCATTTCCCCGAAATCTCAATTTCTATAAAAGATAGAAAGATAAAGATGAGACCAAGTAGGAAGTAAATGCCTTAATACCAGGGTTGGCATATTTTTTACACAGACGTTATTAACACCGTTAATTAATGTTTATTAACGCCGTGTAAGAAACATTTTTTTGTAGTTTTTTACACTGACTTGTAAAAACCTCCATTTTTTTAAAAATGGGGCTTATAGTTAAATTAATAGTTAAATTATAACAATATAACAACATCTACTACAGCATGACTGTAATACATAAACAACGATTGAGTTAATAGACTAATCCCCATTATGATAACCCAGTATCCAGTCTAGTTGACCCTCACTGATGAACATATAGTTCCCTACATGCTTCATCCCTCGTATAAAGGTGTAAATCTTACTACAAAGCAATTAGACACTGCCAACGAATGGATAACTGCGAAAGACCCTAGTTTCGTGGCCTCGCTGATAAACTATCAGGCACAAGCATCCCCTTTTCCATCTACATTTCTCACCGATGTTGCTACAATGAATGAATGAATGAATGAATGAATGAATGAATGAATGTGGTTTTACGGCACATCCACACAAAAGGGCCCTCAGGTCTTATGGAGGAGTGCCAATTGAATTTCTAGAATTAGCTGTCAAGCTGCTATCATGCCGAGCTTCATCAGCATCAATTGAGTGAATATTTTCCATTTTTGGAAATATTCACACTAAACTGTGCAATGAAATGTGTTTGAAACTCTTGGGTAACGACGCTATTGCAAAAATATGTTTAATGGCATACACTAGGACCAGATTGGCGTTTTTTTATAAATTTTTTACACTTTTTACAATATTTTATGGTCAAACAATTTTTTACAATGTAATGTAAAATATAGGTTTGTTAAGGTAAAAAAAACCTTGCTTAATACGCTTATTACATAAACTTTTAGAAGTCATACAAAACGCATAATTTACTGTCTATTAAAATGTGGACCATTTTCAGTCAACAGAATCGAAGCTAATGCAACGGACGCAAAAATAAGTTCCTAACATTGTGCTGAAGCGGAAACATAATTCCTCACAACCGCTTAATTAAATAACTATATTTATATAATAATCTTCTATACCGCGAGTTCAAAGAACACAGACGATGATTCATGCCTGTACATTAACAATCAGATATTACGAACAGAATCGGTGTATTGTTATGTGGGAGCTGCGTCTTATTCGAAATGCTATTTTTAATTCAAATAAAGAATGTTAATATTTGTCTTGTCATAGTACATATAGTTGTCGTGCAGTAGGCAAATACCATTATGGTAGGCCGCAGCCCGACGTATACCCGTCCCGAGAGGTGTTTGTTCAAGACGCGCCGATATGAAATTCTTACCGAGATAAACAAATCCCAACAACAGTTTGTTAACTTTGGAACAGATGCACGTATCGTTTATTATGCGGCTAGCATAACATGGGGCCAACGAACGGGGGACATCCGTAGACGGGGCATTGTGTCGATATGTCGGAGAGACATTACTCGCTCCGGGTGTTTCGATTAGCAATTGGGACAAACATGCGCCAGTTTCATTCGAGGCGAGTATCCAGAAGTCGAGTTCTAGCATTCGCGGCAGCAGCAGCAACAACAACAAAGAATATTAGCACACAAGACAACAAGAAGTGAACATATACTAGACGTTATTTCTCGGATAAGACGGTGCCAACTGCGGGGCATATAGTTGGCGCTAATCACGTGACTACGGGCCGGCAGCTGATTGGCCATCGTCCCAGACTTTATTTTTAAAACGGAGGTCGCCCTCCATTCTAGTGGAAATCGTTTGACACAGGTCCCCCGTCTGTCTCACTGGTGGTGGCTGGTCGTAGCAGCCAGGTTTCACTGTCCAATGAGAGCGGCCTACAGCGCCGTCATCTGTCGCGTCTGAGTAACAGCGGCTTATAATAATAAATAAGCACAAACGTCTGCTCGACGTCACCAACCACTACATAATATAATAAGTATATAACGCTGGAGGGCAGATACCGTGAACTATATCTGGATTAAACGAATACTGGACCATCGTGATGACATGGTCTAACCTATGAAAAGTTGATCTTATAGAGGAGTTAAATATCCTGAAAAATAGGCAATTGGTGGAAATCAAGATTTTAATTACTTTACGCTACCGACACCCTCTCTCTTTCTCTCTCTCTCTCTCTCTCTCTCTATATATATATATATATATATATATATATATATATATATATATTATATATCATCATCATCACACAGAAAGTTAGCATTACCTCAAAATTGATTTATTCGACCAGCTACAAAACTGCGCTGTTTATAATTTTTTTCGCGTTATTAATGTTTACTTAAAAGTATTGCAATATATGTTTTATATTGTACATTACAGTAAGCGTAACAATTTTATGCTAAAATTTACTGAAGTGTGTTTTTGCAGTAATATAATCCATTATTATCTTTTAAATCACTTACAGAGTTTTTACAGACATATTATTTGTGGTATTATTATATTACATATTATTTGTACGGTGCCTTTGACTGGCTCCTGTTAGTAAGGGCGCTTTATTAAATATACATTAATATTATTATTATTATTATTATTATTATTAAAGACAGTTAAGACGTGAATAACTATTGTATATGGCAGAATTAACTACAACTAATATAATCAACTGTTTTAATTATCATATGGATAATATATACACACGCACCACCTATTAGTCAATAAACATTACTACACTCCTGTTGCTGACACCGTTCCTGAACTACAAACACTACCCTTCCATGGCTGGCGCGTGCATGGCTGCTGGTACATGCACAAACATCCGCCGGACAATCTCTCGCAAAGAAAATTAGCGAAGTGGCCAACCCCAAGACATACTTCGTGTATGTAATCTCTAAAACTGTGTTATGATAGTAGTTGATGATCCAGAGTGGATGTGACAACAGTGATGATACTAATATCGTAATATATTTTTTGAGTACGATCATTGTAGTTTGGTCAATCCCGAAAAATTAGACACACCTCAGCAATAAATCGATTCAATCATAGATAACCATTTCTAACTGACAATTACGATTGACGATCAAAAGTAACCTTATCTCAGCAAGTGAATCGATACAAAATACGCGAACAGGTAATTTCATTTCAGTCTGCCCCTTTTTAATCATTTACTACGCTTGACATCTAAACCTCAAACCAAAGGACTGGTTTATAATGTAATAGATGTTGTATGTAATTGGGATAGAATCGAGAAAGAAATCTCGGAGACAGAAAAATAGACAGTTTAAGATGTGATGAATCGAAACAACCTCTTTGAAATATACGACGAATACAAAAGCCGCAGAGAGGTGCTCTAATGGGTGGAAGCTATTTTTCAAATATTACACAAACTGATAGAGCGTTATTATAAACGGCTTACAGCATCATGATTATTAAACGACAACAACACCATTAAAATCAATCAATCGCCAACTTAATGGTATTCAGCAAGTACTGTGTGCTATACGTACATATAGAAATGTTTAATAAACTGGGTAACAGATGTTGTGGCCTGGTATAGTGATGATATCGCGGGGAAGATCATTAATAATAGAGAGAAAACATAATATGGGGATATATCAGATAGCGTGATTAATTGCAATTAACTCGGCTATATACAAGGCAATAAGATAGGGCATAATTTCTAACGATAATAACTGATATTATTTAATAATTATTCTACACAACGCCAACGAAATCGGTGTTACAAACAAGCCTCCTTAAACTTATATATATCCACCCAGGCGCACGTATGTACAGAGAAAAGCGCATATATATATATATATATATATATATATATATATATATATCAGGGGTCGAAATAGTCCGACGGGTTACCGCCAAATACGGGAATACCTGTAATCTTCGACAACGACGCCAACTTACCAAAATATAAAATAAAAATGACAGTGGTGGAGCAAATATTGGAGTTTATCGGAGAGAATTAGTTATACGTTAGACCAGTTTATTGTTAAAAGTTGTCATAAAATATTGTTCAAATTCAAATTTTGCCTTCAGCGCATTATTTCGCTAAACCTTAGGGCTATTTGTGAACTCCCAGTCTTATTTAAAGGAATGTGTTTTTAAGTGTTCTGTGCGACTGCCTTCTTAGCGAGAATGCGCATTGCTGATTTCAAGTAAGTCGCACACACACACACACACACACACAGGCTTATCTACCTAAAATGATAACCAGTATCTGAGATGTGAATATATGTATGTATATATGATAAAAAAATAACTGGAAAATAGAAAACAACTGGAAAATAGACGGATCCGCATTTCTTGTTACATATTTGCATTTGTCCGTTTTCTAACTTACTATAGTGAACATTATGTTCCATTTATACAGGCGAACCTATCCTCATAATACAGGTGTCACTGTATTTTAAAATACGACAGAGCAAGTCAGGTATCTGGTATACATACATAACACTATGAGTTCGGTTATTTAGCCTCGGCGATGGTAAAATGTGGAACATAAGGCCATGAGGCGACTGACTCCCTGGGAAGTATATCCCACAAACACAGGCATGAGCCGGATTCGAGCGCACAACCTGGAGGTTTGCAGCGCAGCGCTCTAACTACGGCGCCATCGGAAATATAGAAAAACGAAATCGGCATAAAATAGATAACACCAAAATAAGTTATGAACAATCTAAATATATTAACTGTTTACTGCAACATGGCAGTATTAAAGTATGGCATAATTCGGGTTGACATAACACACCCACACAGACAGACAGGGAGTAGTGTGTTGTAAAATATAACGACGTAATATTCTGTATTATTAAAATGGCCACAACGTAAACTAGCATATATATATATATATATATATATATATATATATATGAATGAGACCGACTGGTATTTGTGAAGCAATGCTCTTAACTGGGCCATCATTCATAAAAGCACAGATTCTGACGACACCATATGACCGTACGTGGCCAACAGTAAGAGTTACGACGATAGCAGCGTTAATAAGTGTCACCGATTCAGTGCAGGCCTAGTTAACAGGTAAAAAGTGTCTAGTTACCACATACATCAAATCAATAACAAACATTGCTTAGATTATGGCACATAGTGAGCTATTGATTGTGCCTATTAAACGGTCGAACATTACGTAAACAGGCCGTCGAGTGGGCTACTTAACTAGAATATAGAAATATTGGTGAAAGACAGTGATGGTGTCTGGAGTCTCTCTCTCTCTCTCTCTCTCTCTCTGTGTGCGTATGTGTGTGCGTGTGTGTGCGCGTGCGTGTGTGTGACACCAGTGGACGAAAAGAGAAATTGTGATTACAACATCTGGCCCATTCAACATGCGAGTCTCTTTCTCGGACAGCGATTTTTCCTGCTAAGACATATACGGTCTCGACACTCCCACGATTGTGTGTGCGCGCGCGCGCGCGCGCGCGTAGGTACGGGTGCGCGCAGACAAAAGCAGAACGCAGACAGAGACCGTCTCTGTCACCCAAACAGAGAATCCATGCCCGGAGCAAGGAAGTGAGAGAAAGAGAGAGAGGAGAGAGATCGATGACCTAATTTTAACCTATTCATGTACAAACATTGACAACAATTCTATGTCGGAGTACACAGAATAAGTCTATGGACTCCATTCTCACAGAACAACGGTCCACTCTACACGTAAATAACAATAACTAGAATACGAACATTATAACATACACGTGTGTGTTCTCTTCTGTCTGTCTGTACAATCATGTTATGTGTGTGTGTGCGTGCGTGCGCGCGCGCATGTGTTTCAGCCCTACTGTGTCTGCCTGTGACAAGAAACACACACACACACACAAACCATAACGCTGAAGAGCTTCCATTCAATACTTACACAACGCTATAAGTGATCGTAAGAGGCAGAGAACGACTCGAAACACAAAGAAAACTCGAATAATTCAAACCGAAATCAGAGTTTTTTCAACCTCAGAGAATGGAGAAGCTTCGCGATGAATGCCCCACTGCCAATGTTACACATAAAACTCGGAACCCGTTTCTTCTACACAGCCGTCTTTATAAACTGGCTGATGAAATATTAAACGAGAATAACACTGATAGATAACAAAACCAACATTACTGAAACTAATGTCAGAAAGGGGAAAGCAACTTGATGCCATAGTATTATAATATTATTAAAACCGTCTCTCTCTCTCTGTGTGTGTGTATATATGTGTGTGTGTGGGCGCGCGCCTCCCTCTCTGTCGTTCTGTTTCTCCATCCATCTGTCAGACAGGACCCAGTCAGTCGGTCAATCAGTCAGTCCGTCTGTCTCTAATGTGGTCTGTGTGCGCGTGTGCATGTCAAAATTTGCCTTTGTACGGAAGGTTCGGATCCTGGCGAGCGCTGCTGGAACACAAACACGCCGAATCTGGCGAATGGGAGAACAAACATGCGTTTCAACAGAAAGCGAACACAGCGAACGGCGATGCGTCTATATCATGGTTGATCTATCAACTGGAACCCTACGAAAACTGACATGTAACCCTATTACCCCATACAAAACCGGCTATAGGTGAACTAAGCGTTATAACAGCCAAAACTTGCCCCTCTCGATAATCAAATGTTCTCTCCGGGAAACTAGTTCTGATGGTAGTCCTGACAACCAACACAGAAGCCATCACTCCGTGGCTAGCCACTTTCCAGCATCTTTCACGGGCTGCGGATAGAACTATCTCCACCATCATGACACGTCTCTGTTTAAAAGGTGACCTCCATTTGGCGGCAGCTCTCCGGGAAAAAAGTTCCGGTAATCCACGTCACCATAAAGGTATCATATTACGGTGTAATTTATATGGCGCCCATTTAGCTCATCTCCTAAATCAGATCTAACGGCGCAAAGATATCTGAACCCTTCTTACTGAAGTCGCCATACAGCCACCACCAGAGATAACACTGTGGGGGGGGGACACGTGTGTCTACAAGTAAATGTGCGCATCTGTATAGGTACACCGCTTCTGTATGTTTTTGTGTGTATGGGAAGTGAAACTGTGTGTGCGCACATGTGCATCCACATGCATATATTAAAGAAATGTTCTTAAGCGCACGCGCGTATTTAAGGTTTTTCCTTCTGTCCGTGTGTGTGTGTGTGTAATTTTTCCACAAAGATACAATGTCCTAATAGTTTCCTGGGGTAAGTTTTAGCTAAATACAATTTCGAGCAATTTAGAAGATTTCTATCGGTGTCAACAAATCTCGTAACAACAAAACGTACCACGCACCCGAGATACCCTCACCGATACCTCCACAGTCCATACAAGTCCTGTGGCAATCAGACAGAATACAAACTAGCTAACACACAATATCCCGCTGATAATAAACCAACCAGGACAACACCTCAATCCTGTATATAATTCAGCAAGGATAGCCTTATCTGGATAGTGTCCCATTTCGCATCATGAAACAAGCTAAAGTTGAATATTCTTTATTCACAGTAATTAAATATATATCAACAACTAAAGCACTGGTTAAATGGGGTGAGATTGATGGATGAAACACCCTATAAATATGGACGACAATGGGAATAAGGAATCCATCAAGCTAGTTGAATCAACTATTTATTCAAAATCTTACAGACTGGGTTCCTGAATCCTGGCTAAATCCCCAAACAGACAAATGTAAAAATGCCGAAATAAACCACAGAGTAATAATGTTAGAAAGTAAACTTTTTATACTCCTCAATCCCATTTTTATATTGCAATTTTATTCGGTGGATTACGTTGGAAAATATTTATTACAGTTTCGATTTCACATCTTCTACATAACATTCATCAGAATCTTCCAGATCTGCCTGGAACAGCGACAAGTTAGACAAAATCATAGCATTACACATTTAACCGAGAGCTATTCATGCTGAGGTCTAATCATTGTCACTGTACAATAACTAAACATCAGATACCCAATAAGTGCTACCGAATACCCAGTTAGAAATGTCGAAATTTGCATATCATTAAAAACAAGACCAAACCTTGTGAACAGCGCCCCCCCCCCCTGAAACGTAAGAACACATCAAGAAACCATTCGTTATATTACGCCCTTTCAATCTCCTTTGGCCACCAACTGTACCACGAAACGAGAGCTTTTGCATCAAATCAACAAAGACACATAACTTGACCAGAGAAGCAAGTACTTGCAACAGTTAGTAGCTGGCATCATGGATGAATGACTCCATCGGATGCAAAAATGCAAGTGGGTTAAAAATTCCGTTCGAAAGAAAACATGAAAAAGTCTATTTACAATATTTCAGGATCGCCGATAAGAAAATAGATATTTTACGGACATTCATGTCGGTCGACTAAAACATCAGGTTTAAGCGTCAGCATCAGCATGGATTAACAGCTCAAACAAACAAAAAACCACAAGAGGCATTCTATTGGTATTAAACAGCAACAATTAATATTGGTGACTCTGCCCATAATTATGAGATCATTTCATTTTTTATTTGCACCATTATTATCATACAATCTTCTGCTCGTATTCTATTTATTTGAAAATATTTATACTGAGTGACCATTTACACCGAGGTATTCTCACACGCTGCCCGGGTATGGGTATTTAATTGTCAATGAAGGAACTGCTCTAATGTTTTTTGACACACACTGTTATGATCAACACGCAACATTTCCCCCTGGCTGACGTGTGAATCCCACCGGCATCTGAGCATACCTCTCGAACACACAGACCCACCCATCGGGTAAGCCAAACTTGTGCAACCAGCCGTAACCACTGTTAAATGTATTACACATTGGCACAAGTTCTGGAAGCCCCCCCCCCCCCACCCTTTCTGGCTAGGTTTCCAGTGCCCTATTAGGGATGGCCCCGTCAACATATGATGATCATCCATAACGCTAACAATTCGTTTGACGTGTTTGACGTCCAGCACTATGGAAACAAACAAGATGTACAGGTCCTGTCAATGGCCCAATTGGTAGGGCTCGCTGTTGGCAGACATCAAACAATAAAATTGTAATCTTTTCAATTTATTTCACTTTCCAAAGCCCTCCAAGCGCATCTTGTAGGTGTATCTTACCGCAGAGGTATTTTAATTAGTATTTTCTGACCATTATCTGGGCAAAGCGCACACCGCTAACCACCAATATCCAGTGTTCACAGCGACGGGACCCCCCCCCAAAAAAGGAACAACATTAACGGTCAACAAATGGCACACCCAATCTTCATGCATCGCTGTTTGCTAAACATTCATCGACACATTAACATTCTTCCTTTGACGAGAGTGCTCAGATTAATCTAGGACTGAAGCCGAACGATCTTCTTCACACTACACGTACCCCCATTAGATATAACAAAATATGATAGGCTGGTATGTCGTTGGTGGCGACTCTTATTATCTTTATAGCCTTTCGGTTAACACACACACACACACACACACACACACGTGTAATGATATTATCGTAGGCATGGAATGTAAAAGAAGCTATAGTTTATACCGGACGCCAGTGTATCTAGAACAAGCAATAAATATCAAACTACGTCGGATTAAAATTGGTCAGCGGGTCGATGGGAGAGTGAGTGAGTGGTTCGTTTAGCCTCCGCACTGGTCACACCTTTTTAGGGAAACATCTCGCAATAACGAGTACGAGTCAGATTTGAACCCACAACCTGGATGTTTGTAGTGCAATGCACTAACCACAGCACGATATGAGTGACCGTACTTAAATTGAGATGAGAAGGAACAATAGAAAAGTAAAACAAGTCTGTCTTCTCTATTAAACAGAGGGGGGGCTAGTATAGTACCATAAGTTTACTGCTCGGGTACTTCATGGCCTGAAAAGCTCGAGATAGGCAACAAATAAAGTGAAAATCTCCCGCCCCCACCATTTATTAGACACACACACACACATACACACAGAGAGAGAGAGAGACGCATACACATCGTTCCCCATCCCACAAGCTGACTCGCCCCATCATAAATAACCACCATCGGTGGGTGGCATCAGCTAATTTAACGGCAATTGATTATTATTTGCTGAGACTCAAATATAATATTGTGATTTCGCTAAAACCATATAAAAATATTACTTTTTGTTGTTTTATTATTATTATTTACTGAACATTTAAAACAATCCTTGCTTTTGTCATCAAACCAAATCAAGATGGAGGTCTTCTGTTGACGACTGTCTATCAGCATCTGGACACGATCTTGATTTGCACATCCGTAATACTCCTTGAACCCATAAAACCTTCGCTAAAGATGATGCCTTTCGTTTCACGAACATATTATCGTGAAACATTTTAGCGCAACTTGACTCCTCATCATCATCATCATCATTGATATATTAAGAGATTTGGCTGTCCAAAATACAGGACCAATAACAAATGGGATGTCCTTTGAATACACCGGACTGATCATCATTCATGAGTCTGACCAATGTTTCTTGACTACTGATAGCTGATGAAAATGTATTTTCTTAAAACCATTTGTCACACCTATCAGGGACATAATCTACCATCAAAAGGCAACTAGTCCTGCAGGACTAGTGACTTTTAAAATCAACTAATCCTTGGAGTACTGAACTAGTACTATACGTTCACGAATCCCAAAATACGTATGTCAGAAATCATCGCTCGCCCGACAAGATGAACTCAACTGAAAATCTACTCATCCTGTATTGCTTCTATTCGTCTCGGCCAGCGTTAATTTCGAACCCTGTGTATACACAAATAAACTTCTAACCGCCTAGCAAGTGGTTACTTCACTTAATACACCCGTGGGAAAACATCCCCCAAAGACAGGTATTAATCGGATTTCAACTCCCGAACCAGTGGTTTGCACTGCTGAGCTCTCTATCCACGGCGCTGTTGCGGATACCCCTATCTAGCGACACACTCGAATATTAATTTTCACTGCAACGGCTTCCGAACACTTACGGCGTGTTTCTGATAATCCCGTGCTGTATTTTGCGAACATTCTGCAACATGAAATAATAACCACCCTAGATATAGGCAATCCAAGTGATAACCAGCTGGTGAGAACTCTGAGCTGACTGAATATTGTGTACCAACTGGATACGAACACTGTAACAGTACTGTTCGAATAGGTGACGTCGCATCGACTTCATTTGAACTGACCACGTAATTAGGCTCTATTGTATATAAAACCTCTCCACAATCCATAATATTAGTATTATGTAATATTCTATAGTACACGATACACGTTTTATATACGAGTAAGCCATATCCAATTATTGCCTCAGATTACGTGATAATGAAGAAGTGAAACAACGGGGGTATGTTGTCGATTGACAAGGGATACCACAAACAGGGTTATAACATAGTTAGTGACAAGTGATGACAACAGACCAGGGAACTTGTTTGTCACACACACACACACACACACACACACTTTAATAATATAATTATATAACGGAATATTAGCGCAGAACTGTATCCAGTTGACACATCCGCCATAAAGTGATTGATATGAAATTATACAAGCATACGCATGCGTAATGGGACGCATCAAAACCAACGGACAACAACAATACAAGCCTCAAGAAGGTAAGAACGAGAACCGTACCTGATCATTTCCAGTCAGCTTGGTGTGTAGTCTGTGGAATTCCAGCCCCTTTCCCTCCGACAATCATCGGCCAACTTATCACACACGTAATGTTATATGCAACATCAATATAATCCAAAATAAACTATTATACCCAAATGCGAGTAACAAATTTGACACATTCTATTTACCGCGCCTAAATTACTTTATCGTCTGATCAATAGTTATTTTGTGATAACTTTTAATCAGATCAATAGTTATTTTGTAATAATGTTTGATCATTATTGACCTTGGTAATCGACCACAACAAGGATGATCCCTTCAGAGGGATATCCAGTTACCGTTCGGTTCATTACTACCACCTGTCACCACAGTACATCGCGCCGTCACCGTTTCATTTGTTACTGTTCTGTGAGCCTGGTCACATCTGGGACACGTCGACGGGTGGCTGTTTCTTAGTGAAACATCCCGCAAACGCAGCCAACGATGGGATTCAAACCCGAACAAGAAGGCTGGCAGCGAGCGCAGTGCTCTAAACACGACGACATCAGAATACCTTATTATTGTGCTGAATGATGATTGGTATTTTACGGCCATTTTTGGGGCACATGGTAGGCTAAATGGGCCGATCGACCTGCAAAGCTAATGAAGCGAGGTCAAAGATGAAACGCCTTTCAGATATGCCCATGCCGAGATTCGAACTCGAGTGGTAGTGATCTGTGATCCAACACGCTACCGTTAGACCACGGAGGCGCCCATATTGTGTTGAATGGTTACTGTCTAGGACCATCAGACAGATCAAAATGTAACCGGATAATCTTTATAATAATTTCGTCAAGATTAAATTTTTTTTTAATGAAACACTTATCATATTTCAGCTACACACTTCATTTAAAATCCTGTGAAAAAAACTGCACTCAAAACACAGCTGCCTATCGGAATACCAGGTGCCAACTTGGGAGGGGGGGTGGATGGCCAGGATGAAAGACCAGATTCTGGACTGTAGAGGAGTTGGTTCGGATCTGTTAAACATTAACTGGACATAGGTCACTCCGGAATACGGTACGTCGGTAGGAGGAATGCGGTGGATGTGGACTACACTCCGCAACCGGTTTGGCTCGTCTGGTATAGGCTGTATTCTTAGATCAAATCGGCCTGTTTCACACGGACTGTACTTCTTGGCGCTACCTCTTCGAATGAAATCGCGAACAGGAAGAAACGCGAACCCCCGAATAGGAAAACGACTCAACCGGGTTAAAAAATAAATCAAGCCCCGAAAACGAAAAACGCATCAGGTCCTGAACGTGGAAAAAATATTCAACCTGAAGTTAATGATCTCGAGCTGTACGTCAGAAAAGATTTTTTTCAAACCGAACAATACATACGAGCTGAGTAAAATCTAGATTTCTCCGGCTTAGCATCGCAGCATAAATAATGATCAAGTACCTTCAAGAGTAACGTAAACATTAAGCCCTATAGATCAACTCTGGCCAGCTGAATGTTACATCCTTCTATAGCGGGACGTAAATCTGTTCTATCGGTGATGTTTGCTGAACACCTCAGGCCATCCGCAACGGCCATTCTATACGATGACAGATGCTATGCAGATTTAATAAACTATTATTATTATCGTTGTTATTTTTTTTATATATCGTATTAACGTAGCATCCTTTCCACGCTGAGGCCTATTCAACAGCACTTCACACGTCCAGGAACACAAAAGACCAGCAGCGGCCAAGTGGAAGCAAACGACGAAACCGTAACCTCTGAGTTCTTTCTCCACCTATTTGATAACATAATGTGCTCATGCATATCATAGCAAAAAAAACCACACACACCGAATATTAGTATTTATATATTCTATATTAACAAGACAGTCAATGATCTTTATAACAGCTATAAGCTGCCCCTATCACATACAGGCTTAGCATTATTTCAAACCAAAATAACCACAGTAACAAACTCAATGTCAACAGTGTTACAACTGTTTAAAGCAAGACACCACACAAACGTGGATTTGTATGGTCTGTGTTCTCCCAGCAATAGCTCCAGGTCAAATTGGACACCGAACCCTTTACAGTGACTGCTCTAATTACTAAACCATTATAAAATATCAACTCTTGCTTGTCACATCCGTAAATAAGGTCAAGATATCAACACATAGTAAAGACTGTGACCTTCAACTATCCTTCCAAAACAGGAGGACGAAAGGTCAAAGGGATAATGGAAAACAGGCCGATAAACGTCATTGATTCTGCTGTTTTCAAAAGAATAACATTTTACTTTTTAACATGTTGCTAAGTGCTGAAATGTAATTAAATAAATATTATATTACCTTTGAGTCACAGAAACATATATTAACAGGGTTCTGGCTTAGATACCAGGTGGGTGGAGACAGTCAGAACATTTTTGGATTATGTACTGGATTGTTGTAGTTTATATGTTGAAGAGTTAAGGACAACATGATTTGTAATGCTTTAGACATATCTAGTATCCAGTGAATATATTTTCAGTGGCATATACACACACACAGATATATATATATATATATATATATATATATGCATATATTAATATTATATATATAATATATATATATATATATATATATATATAATATATATATATATATATATATATATATATATATATATATATATATATATATAATATAATACAATGATGTGTACAATAATATTCATTAAACATCGTGAAAATGTAAACTGAGTAACCAGTGTAGTACATTTAATCATTCATACTTTCCCACTATTACCTAAACAAAATTGCATGATATGTTGAGAAAATGTGGAAATGCTGTGATTATATTACCAGTTTTGTGTACACTTTGTAGTCAAAATGAGCCAAGTGACCTCCAAATGTAATCAGGTGAAATGAAAGAAGAAACCCCATTCAAATATAACTAGGTGGGGATTTGATCCTAAGCACTAGAGGTTACTGATCATAGAGACACCGATGTTCAAAAACTAAAACATAAAATTCCTTTAAACATGGTGGTGAAACATATGAACTAAAACAAGAGAAAATTTCCTCAAACCCAGTTCCAACTTTTTCTGCTAGACATCAATTTACAGCTGAGTGTGTAATTCCCGAATTGGAATTGATTATTTAAAAAAACTGGAAAAGGAATTGATAAATTTGGAATTGGAGTTTGCTACAAAAAGATTATTTCCACAAATTAATTTACCATTTAATTTTTCAATTCAGAAATATTTCTTCCACAACAATCTTAGTTGGAATATAAACTATTTGGAGTAGGCATTCCAAGTACCTACTCATGGTAAAAAGTAGTAGGTAAAAAGTCGGTGCAAAAAATGGAACAGGAATTGATCAATTTAATGTGGATTGACTAAAATTGACAAAATGGAATTGACCCCATGTCAGATTACAACACTGAGGGCACATGGCAGGCTGGATGGGACAATAATAAAATATATGGTCTGAACACTTAGGCCCAGATTCTAGCCTCAGTCCGGAACATCTATAGCCAACAACAGTACCTAATCAGCCACACGGCAAGATGCCCAGATAAAAAGAACATGCAAGCACTGGGTGGGTATGTTATACTGTTATGCGTTATTAGTTTTGTTGTTGTTGTTGTTGTAATTATGCTGCTCATGCCCACATTTGTTCTGTGATGCTATTGTATCCGTACCTCCACGTTTATCAGCCTATATTTAACTTCAGATGGTATGATATGCCTCCTTTGTGTTGCGTGCTGCCTAGAAGGGAGTTTCGTGGCTACTGGCTTAATCTGAAAGTTTGAATGTTATCTAAGAGATTCGGTGGCATAGTATATGAATAACTGCAATTTCCTGGGACAATGGTGTGTCCATTGTTGTGGGAAAGGACCCGAATCAAGGAATATAATTACCTAGAAGGAATGGCAGGAAACGATACAAATAGATTCTGAAAAGTTACACAGAATCTAAAAAAGGCATCCCCCTCCAGGGACAGTATAAATATAAAATGCAAAACGAACGATTTCTCATTAAAAAAATTAACATCAAGTAATAACAGGCTGCTCTTAACATCATGTTACTCAGACATAGTCATCATTAATAGTAACTATACCATAGCAGCAGTAATTAATTACAAGAGATGTAATATATTAAAGTTTCTGTTATATAGTGCAGGCAAACTTAATGCACGTTATACAGCCCTAGATAGTAGATATCTAGCTAAGCTGTTGAGACTGCACTGAATATAATCCTTAATATAAAAACATGTCAGATGACCATTCTTAGGTAACGCAAACAA
The DNA here is from genome assembly GCA_025642065.1 of Paralvinella palmiformis. NCBI lineage: Eukaryota > Metazoa > Annelida > Polychaeta > Terebellida > Alvinellidae > Paralvinella > Paralvinella palmiformis. The sequence goes on from JAODUP010000036.1 coordinate 551,564, forward strand.
CGAATTACAACACTCGATAAACTAGACTCTTCAATAAGCTATTATTATTGATACTGTATACTGACTGTTTTCATCACTTCAAGTTCGTTATCTTCCATAATAATAATAATTTGCAACATGTCCTACGTAAAACTTTCTGTACACAGACGACTTAATGGGCCAAGCAACATCATAAGGTAATGAGGCAAAGTGATAGATGAAACACTCTTCAGACTTAACCCATTCTTTTTTGTGATGGGTTAGTGGCCAAAACACGCCACCAGTTAGGTCAAGGACATGTCCTTCATAATCGTTTTTTAAACGTATGATCTATCATACCATCACAATCAGCACCATTGTTATAAGTGCTTTAACTATTAAGTTTATTCACTTATTCTTAGTTATTGCCATTATTGGGATTGGGGACTTGACTCCCTAATATCTAATGACGGCTGGTTTAATGAGCCCCTCCCTTGGTTAAACCCACGTTTTAACCTGAATTGGACTAAACCACCGTTTTGGACAAAACTGGGCTAAACCGGTTTTCCAGCATAGTTCATCACTGAATGATTTGATGATAAAACCAATAAAATGTGAAATGTACATATATGCTTAATATAAAATTGATCCATATTACTGAAGCTCGGCACTGGTCACATGTAAATGCGGGAAGGGGCGATGTTTTCGAGAAACATCCCACACTATTAATATAAAGTACATAAGTAACACTCCATTGCAATAACTGTACCAACAACACACTAACAAATTAATATTTAGATGTTGATCATTCTAGGTATATAGCACCACAACATCACATAGGATGACTACTTTCTCTATGCCCAACTTGTTCTTTAGCAGTTGTCATATTCCATCAGAACTCTGTGATACGACCTGAATATAGGGAAGTTATCCAGGTGTCGAGCTTATTTTTTGGCTATTACGATTTAGCTGCATTGAT
>JAODUP010000036.1:557500-697500 GCA_025642065.1 Paralvinella palmiformis
CCGGCCACCAGGTGGACTAATTCGATATATTATACGGTAGTCTAGCGGTAGCGTGTTGGACCACAGAGCACTACCACCCGTGTTCGAATCTCGGCGTGGGCATATCTGAAGGTTGTTTCATCTTTGACTTCGCTTCATTACCTTTGGAGGTCGCTCGGCCCATTTAGCCTAGCATGTGCACCAAAGTGGCCGTAAATCATCAATCATCGTCATCGATATATTTTTTAGATCAGAAATAACCTCAGTGGCTCATAATGTCGTCAATGATCGACCAGATCAGATGGAATTGTCGTCCCAATAGGTTATAGCGAGAACTCAATATAATGAAGTTGCATTAAATATCGATCCTGATTAACAGTTGAGAAGTTTACATGGAAGAAACGAAAAAGCAGGACACTCGGGAAATAATTCGTGGCTTTTCGCATCGAAAACATATCTTTACATCCTTCGTTCATATAATTATCCGTGAAATGCAGCATAGTATATTAGTATTCCCCAGTCATAGTCCATTCCTTGACGTGGTATTGATGGGGGGGGGGTATATCTCAGTGATCCATATAGCTATGCCAGCATGAGCTACGGCTTCTGTTAGTGACACCCTAGCTGGACTGGTTAATGGGGTAGAGGCTAGACTGATATGTATCCAGGGCGAAGTAATGGCGCACTCTAATAGACCACAATACCACCACGTATCAACACTCGTCATGACTACATTTCTGGACAATAATGACACGATCGGTGCTCGTCCCGTGATGACTCGCCGGGCAGGTACAGCGCCGGGCTCCCTACCTAGAGGAGGCCCAACCTCAGCTACTGGAAGTCCATCCCACCAAGGCTGCATAAACCTACAGCAGTTGAGGGACAACTACACAGGAAGTAATCTACAGAGAACGGTATCGTTTATAGTCACTGCTGGCCTCGACGTGTAGTCGACAAGCGAACGAATACGAGACGAAGAAGAAGGCAAAGGTTGGTTTTTGAAGTTGAACCTCGAAGGGATTCACGAATAAATCCTGCGTACCCAGTGCGTGTTTTTAACTGAAACATATTTGGCCTTGACCGTTCCGGTTATGCCACTGACATAAAAGTTTTCTTTTAGGTCAATGGGGTTATGCTGTTATAGCACTATTTTCTTGTGTGTATTGATGGCAAGGAAACCCGATACCACTTTTTTAAACTGTACTAGTCGTTTGAACAGACGACTAAATAAATATTAAAAGTGTATTTTGTGCGACGTGGCTAATCCAGGGCATTTCCCAACCGATATATTTGGATTGAGAATATTCGATATTTAGACAACCACGTGACTAACACGTGCAAGGTAACAAACATCCCATAATAATGACCCTAATAGTTTAGCAGACGATGTACACAAAATTATACACTCACCAATCGCCATCTATCGCCAAATTACTGAACATTTTATCGAGATCTTCATCTGATACCTTAAACCAAAATATCAACAACATGCGTCATTAAGTTGCAAGCGAAGGATGGGGGGGGGTCATATGACAAGCCACGTGATCAATAGATAAGGAATAATTGTTGAAATTTGATGTTTATAGATAGCAAACGTTGTAATTGTCAAAGTATCCAAATAAAGTAGTATTTGGCTTTTATCTGAAAATAGTGTACACATATAACCACGACAAATAGATATGCAGGCCAATCATTAGACTCACATGCACACACAACAATAATTATCTTCATCCAGGCAAAATTTTAAAGAAAATTTTTGTCCAAATATATATATATATATATATATATATATATATATATATATGTGTGTGTGTGTGTGTGTGTGTTTTGTGTGTATTGTGTGTTTGTGATGCATTGAAGAAATCAAATAAATCATATTGGCTTTTCCTCCTCAAATATATGAATGTACACATATATAAGTCCTAAACGTTGATATTAAGTCAGGTCCAATCATCAGCCTTTAAGAGGGTAGACAATCTGCTTTTCATACGTGACAAATAAATCAAACTCAAAACATATAAATTGTTGACTGTTAAAAGGACAGCACGTGTATACTATTCTAAACGAATTGCCTTCCAAAAGGAATTCAGAACAGAATTTTATACACACAAAAGAGTTACCGGTTCTCCGATTGTTTTCATAGTCCTACGAAGTTCGGCCAATGAGAGCTGACCAGTAGAGTCGCGATCAAAGACACGGAATGCAGAACGTAGTTCATCAGCACTACCCTGTACACCCCAAGGTCTTCTGGACATCAAATCTACGAACTCATGAAACTCAATGATACCGTTACCTGGATGGTAAGATAAAGGTTATGGGTGCGTTTTGATGGTGTTGTTTGAGCGTTATGACTGAATTATACGTTCAAGGTTATCATTCATTACCGAGTTTAAGAAGCTGATAGGTGAACAGATAGACATTAAATCATATACGTATGAAAGGTAGAGATACTGACAAACAAACTACAAAGAAGGCACACATACACACACACACACACACAATTATATACCATCAGCGTCTATCTCCGATATTATAGCTCTAAGTTCAGCTTCAGTTGGATATTGTCCCATAGCCCTCATGACGGTACCAAGTTCTTTAATTGTATTAGTCTCGTCTCCATTTTGGTCAAACAACATGAAAATACTACGTAACTCTGTCAGTAAAAAGGCAATAATATCACATAAGAAGTAAATTAATAATAATAATAATAATAATAATTGTTATATGGTGTCTCATTCAACTTGAGTTGATCGAAGGTGTTTTAGATTGAAAACATAATTAAAACATGTTCTGGCTCATACAGCACAAACCTATTTGATAAATAAATACACTAGTTTATAATATTATAAAATAGGCTAATTTGAATAGAAGACATTTCTTAACTTGCTACAAATTTGGTATTATTAGGCAACTTATTCCAAAATCTGGGCACTGATGATCGGAAAGATTCTATACAAGTTGTTTTCAGATAGCAGTTATAATGCATTTTTATATAGCGCCAGAACCAGGTAATCCTGTTCTGAGGTCCCGTACAGTATTATTATCCCTGAGTCAGACCTGTTTCCACGCAACACACATCTCAACTCCCAAGGGAGCATACACCTCATGCTGCCATTAAAGGTGCAAAGCGTTACTCACGTCCATCACGTCCTGTCAGGTTCTCATTTATATGGTTGAGTGAACCAGTTGCCACATGACAGCATTGCAACTTCTGGAGCCTCGAACACGCGACCTTTCGGCTACGAGTCCTACGCTCTAACTAACTGCGCCATAACGACCCCAGAATAGTTAGATATTATCTATAAAGACAATTTAGTTTCTTTGACCCCGACTCGGCCAAACGTTTGATCTCTTCTGGATATTTGTTTATATTTGCAGGAACTCGGATACGCGATGACTGAGATGTGTGGTGTGATGACTCAAATCTATATGTGGTGATTTTATGTGGGTCGGGGCTGAATTATGTTATGTCAGGTATGTGATGTGACGATTGGGGCATTAAATTAGATGACTTATATATATATATATATGATGTGATGATTTGAGGCACATGAGGTGATGATTGAAGTATGTGATATGACACAATTGATGTACGTGATGTGATGTGATGGTTTGACGTATGCGATGTGATAACTGAGATGTGCGATGTAATGAATTAGGTGTGTGGCATGACGTGATGATTCAGGTATCCGATATCACGATTAAGGTAAGTGATGTGGTAATTGATGTGTGTGTGTGTGTGTGTATGTGTGTATGTGCGCGTGTACGTGCGTGTGTGTATAGCTCATGTTAGGATTGAGGACTGCGATAACTAAAACAAATGATTTATACAATATTTCATGACATATTTTATGAGTGGGATATATCATGATTGAGGTATATGAGAGCTGATGATCGTTGCATATGGATGTACACCTGTAGGTTATGTCTCAAGTATGTTATGTTCAAAAACAAGGAAGCCAACTTTGAGATCACCTGACTTAAAGAAACACCTTCCAAAAACAATGCCAACAATTCACTACCGCTACTTGCTCATATGCAGGGAAACATACCTAGAAGACCATTTGAATGATTGAGTGAGTGAGTGAGTGAGTGAGTGAGTGAGTGGGTGGGTGGATGGGTGAGTGAGTGAGTGAGTGAGTGAGTGAGTGAGTGAGTGAGTGAGTGAGTGAGTGAGTGAGTGAGTGGTGGTGAGTGAGTGGTGAGTGGTGGTGGTGAGTGGTGAGTGGTGGTGGTGAGTGATGGTGGTGGTGAGTGGTGAGTGGTGAGTGAGTGGTGGTGAGTGAGTGGTGGTGAGTGGTGAGTGAGTGAGTGAGTGAGTGAGTGAGTGAGTGAGTGAGTGGTGAGTGAGTGAGTGAGTGGTGGTGAGTGAGTGAGTGAGTGGTGGTGAGTGAGTGAGTGAGTGAGTGAGTGAGTGAGTGAGTGAGTGAGTGAGTGAGTGAGTGAGTGAGTTATTTTAACCTCTGCAGTTACAAGAGTGCAATTCCCTTGGGCAGCACCACACAAACAAAGGTCTGAGTTGGATTCAAACTCAGAAGATGTGTGTTTGCAGCCCAATGCTCTAACTACTATCCCCCGCCAGAATACCTTGATATAATTGTTTAAGTGACCATCAGAGATAACCTGAAGGTTGACGATATACAGTAATACACTAACCCAAAAGGTTGGGGTATTAAGACATATGTTATCATCTAAAATTAATTATACACAATCTTACACCAACAGGAAGGATGGTGTATTAAGAGATATTATCATCTGTAATTAACTATATACAATTATACATTAACCCTAAGGTTGGTGTATTAAGACAGATGTTATCACCTATAATTAGCTATATACAATTATACACTAACCCGAAGGTTGGTGTATTAAGAGATGTATCATCTAAAATTAACTACGTGTATATACAATCATATCACAACCTGAAGGATGGTGTATTAAGAGATATATTATCATCTGTAATTAACTATACACAATCATACACTAACCTTCAATTTTCTCGTCAGATAGCTCTTCTGGAGCCTGCAATGACGTCATAAATGCCACTTTATGGAATGAATGTTGATAAGAAAGACGATGACGTGAAGGTCGTCTCCAATCCGGATGATTACCGCACGAAAGACAACCATGGTCACCATTATTGACGTCACAGATTGACATCTCGACAAAACAGCAATACAACAAACAACAACAACAACAACAAAGGATGAATCGAATTAAAAGAGACGGTTTGATCCAGAACAATTCCCTAGCGTGCGAGTATCGTTTGACCTCTCGACAATGGCGTATTATTGGCCTCTTCTGGATGCACAAAGCACAATTGACTCATTGTAACAACATATTTGTCTATGACGGCATGGGGCGACTGTCGTTGTTAATGTACGACTATTGGGGAGGGGAAGGGGGGACGTTATGTTAAGTAATAATTTATTAAAAAAAACACATCAAGTTAATCTTTGTTTTAATCTCGTTGTTAGAACAAAAGTTATATTATCTGCCCTCGGGAGGTTTGGAACAACACGCAATCCCGAATGATGGCAAAACATCGATACTGCTCGTTGTTGTGGTCACGAAATGGCGTTTTATCGCCGGGATCAAGTCATGCAAATTGCGTTGATGACGTAAATTAATTACGCGTGACACGTATTCACATACCTATACACGCACTCTGGCACTGGTGCGTGTGGAAAAGAAAATCGGCAGAAATACTCGAACACGATTATGTACAACGTTGATTTTGTTGTTATATCATGATATAATTGTGTTGTTTATATTGGGGATGGCCAGCCAGACTGAAGAAAGAACAACTCCACCTTGGAATATTACATTTTAATAAAAGAAAAATAGCATAATTTTCTTAAAGAGAAGTAACAACATTAAAGAGCCCAACTCCCTCAAGGTCGATCGTTGTGGACAATCATATGTCATTATGTATGTTTTCTTGACTTGACAATACCCAATTTTCAACAACATTTATCATCATTTTAATACTTTCCTTTGTATGGAAATAACCGAACACGATTTGTTCACCTACGACCTGACCTATTTTACTTCTGGCCTACGTTAACGTTTATGTAGCTGCGTATGGTAAACAGAAACGTTCGCCGGCGAACGTTTATCAACTGAACATAGAGAATTATTGATATTGGTGCTGCTATGTCTGATCAGATAATTTGATGATAAGTTAGTCACTTCCCTACAAACTCTCTGTCATTAATATGACATAAAAAATTTCTCTTTCTACAAAGCTCTGTTGACCTTACATATCTTGGAAAGGGATATGAGGTTCTTTAAAGTGTTTCTTCTCGGCATAATGTTTTGAAACAATTACATAAGCGCTCGTGTAAACACACACACGCGTTCACACACGCACGCACGCTCAAAGTTTATGGTGAAGTTAAAACAATTAATTTATAGCTCACCTAAATATTCTATATTAATTAACTCTTCATATCTACTTATAATTAAGCTCTAATTACCTTATTAGACATGATAAGAAATATATAGCGCATCTGCTGATATCCAAAGATCTTGATCAACACTTGTCTTGTTAATACTGACAATAAACACCTCGACCATTATATATATATATATATATATATATATATATATATATATATATATATACTTTATAGTCTACACGTCGCAGTAGACACTATTTACCGAATGATCCTCACTTAAATGTAACCTGTTGATCTTAATTATCGAACGAGATCTATTTCTATTGAGTTTGGTCAACGAAGCGTCGAAATATTGGAATAGAATAGTGGTGAGGTAAATACTTCAACAGAACTCAATCCTCTATCAGTCAGAACACGTCGTCAGTGTTGAGTGGGTGGATATTTTGGGTGGTTGAGTGGTTGATTGAGTGAGTGAGTGAGTGGTTGAGTGAGTGAGTGAGTGAGGTGGGTGATGTGAGTGAGTGGTAGTGAGTGAGTGAGTGAGTGAGTGAGTGAGTGAGTGAGTGAGTGAGTGAGTGAGTGAGTGAGTGAGTGAGTGAGTGAGTGAGTGAGTGAGTGGGTGGTTGAGTGAGTGAGTGAGTGAGTGAGTGAGTGAGTGAGTGAGTGAGTGAGTGAGTGAGTGAGTGAGTGAGTGAGTGAGTGAGTGAGTGAGTGAGTGAGTGAGTGAGTGAGTGAGTGAGTGAGTGAGTGAGTGAGTGAGTGAGTGAGTGAGTGAGTGAGTGAGTGAGTGAGTGAGTGAGTGAGTGAGTGAGTGAGTGAGTGAGTGAGTGAGTGAGTGAGTGAGTGAGTGAGTGAGTGAGTGAGTGAGTGAGTGAGTGAGTGAGTGAGTGAGTGAGTGAGTGAGTGAGTGAGTGAGTGAGTGAGTGAGTGAGTGAGTGAGTGAGTGAGTGAGTGAGTGAGTGAGTGAGTGAGTGAGTGAGTGAGTGAGTGAGTGAGTGAGTGAGTGAGTGAGTGAGTGAGTGAGTGAGTGAGTGAGTGAGTGAGTGAGTGAGTGAGTGAGTGTAGAATTAATGACACACCACTAAACAAAGATCATTTGGTGTCATCTCATTCGACTTGTAAACATTATTTATATATTTTTTAGTAATTAGGAGGGCGTCTTCAATATAAACATCGTACTGATAATATCGCCTTTTCCATATCGTATCGGTTTTATTCTTATTTAGTTGTAACTGTCTGGTGTTTAGTAAATCCCAATTCAGGATTCGAGCCTCTTATAACAAGTCCATTCTAAATCTTGTAGCTATCTAGTAGCTACAATGTGTGAATGTTGACAAACGTCGTCCATTACGTAGACTTCGCGAAGTCGACTTTCTGGAAGTCCATCAAACATATAGACAACGAGTCGATATGATTGGCCAACTTGGCTGATGGCATTACTGACAGTACCAGTCTGATACCATGATATTTTTATTATATTCACTATTATTTCAAGTTGTTATATACAAGTATAAAATCACTTTAGATACTAACATCGGTCAGTGACGTATTCGTTGCTATAAGTAATTTAAATCCAAAAAAATCCATTCTATTTACTTAATATAATTTAAGTCCCAAGACGTATATCATGTTTCCCATAAAATCGATGATGTTTGCTATTATTTATATAATTTAAACGATAATTTAAGGCCTTTTATTAAGGGATGACATAGGCCAAGCTAGGATTCGACCGCACGATCCGGAGATCTGGAATTCAGTGAGGTACTAACCAGACATGGGGTCAATTCCATTTTGTCAATTCCACTCCATTCCATTTGGTCAATTCTAATTCCACATCAAAATTCATCAATTCTAAATTCAAATGTATCAATTCCAATTCCATTTTACAAAAAAAATTACCTACTACTTTTTACTATGAGTAGGTACTCCAAGTAGGATTGTCATGGAAGAAATATTTCTGAATTAAAAAATTGAATGGTAAATTAATTTGTGGATTTAATTTTTTATAGCAAACTTCAAGTCCAATTCAAAATTGATCAATTCCAATTCCATTTGTTTTTATATAAGCAATTCCAATTCCAAAACCCCATGTCTGGTACTAACTGCATTGCGCCAGACCGAGGCTACCACATTAATAATAACAGTCTCTTTGATTTTGTGTCCTGTGACACAAGTCACGTCAAGTCAAATATATTTGATTATACTGACAAGTGGATACAGATTATTATTATTATATACCATATTTATATAGCACTCTTTTCATAAACTATATCATGTTCAAAAGTGCTTTACAATACAAGACATATAAACGTAAAATGTTAAAATGACATGAATAATATATATTAAATGTAAAATAAAATATTACAATATAGTGGTGATTAATTTGTTTGACGTAATAGTATGATTTAAAAAGACAAATAAAATAAACTTAATCAACTAAATTAAATTGTTATAATATACTGATATAACAATATATCGAACTGCAATTAACTAGAAGATAAAAATAGAATATAAACATGTTATATATACACATTATTAAGAATGACTAGATTTGTTCAATGGCTATAGTGACCTCTGTTTTTTTCTCTCCATTATTTAGCTTCAGCATACTCTGGTGCATCCATGCCTCGATTTCGATTAGGCAGTTCTCAATGCGTGTCAATGCTTCAGCCTGGATGACATCATCTTTTGGTTTGAATGATAGGGAAAACTGTATCATCCGCGTAGAAGTGGTGTTGCAGTCCATGACGCCTTATGACGTCACCAAGGGGCTTTGTATAGAGTACGTAATTTTTCGGACCCAGAACAGAGTCCTGGGGAACACTGTACTCCTTCGATGCTGGCAATGACAATTCACCTTCAACAGAAACAGTTTGGAAACGTTAGCTAAGATATGATGTCAACCACGCTCGCGGCATACCTGTGATACCAAAGTGTTGCTCCAATCGTTCCAGTAGTGTTTGGTGATCAATGGTGTCAAATGCTGCGGACAGGTCGAGCATGATAAGCACAGACACGCAACCCTTATCCGGAGAGTCCACAATATGGTTATTAACCTTGATGAATGCCGTCTCTGTTGATTGGAACTTACGGTAGGCAGACTGAAGTGGTTCGTGGAGACAATTTGACACGAGGTGATGCTCTATGCGGGCATCCACAACTGTTTCCAGGATTTTCGAGACAAGTGGTAGATTAGACACTGGCCTATAGTTCTTCAATATCTCTGGGTCCAGACCAGATTTCTTCAGGAGTGGTCTTCAGGAGTGGTCTTATCCTTACATTTCGTCTCTTTCTTTGCTTTCCTATTTACAAATCTGCGGCATCTCCATGGCCGTATTGATAGTGCGCTCGGTCAGATACCTCTGTAGTAAGTTTTCAAAGATCAACATTTAAAATTTCGCGTATACATCCATGTCTCCTACTGGAATATAGAGCATTTCTCTGTCGGGTATTTCTTGCCAATGCAACTATTTGTTTTCGAATTATCCAGAATTTGTGTTTCTTTTATAGCCGCTTAATTCGAACAGGGTCACGATCGAGAAAACATGACCGTGTTCACCTTCCAATGTTCGTAAAGATCTACCTCAGACCAGTCTACAGTTGCTGAGGCAATACTCCGTTGAGTTATGTTCTCACAGCGATTATGAGCCCACAGTAGAATCCCGGAAAACACAGCATCCTCATTCTATACGTGTACAGCCTTGTTATCACATCTAGTCCCATTTGTGGCTTATATGGGCACAACATCATCAGTAATCTTGTTTTCTATTTTGCACATTATTCTGTTGTGTCGTTGAATAGTTTCTAGCAAACGCCTCAGAGCTCGGTGTACATAACAAATTATGTGTACAATATAAGGAGTTTTAAAAGCTCCTTTAAAGTTTTTCATAGAATTGAACTCAACCATAAATTAGTTCCATTGTAAAGAAAACCCGATATTTTAATCGCTTATGTCTCAAAATACAACCTTCCACGTTAAGTCACGCTGTAGAGACACAAGAACGTATGTGAAAAATATAGACTACCTGCTTCTAACAGCTGAAAAATACTGATTTAGCCAAATATACAGACGACACAAGCCGGAACAAATAAATCATAACAAAATATAAACAAATCTATACCGTGGCTATAATGGTATTTGATACTGGCAGTGACAGATCTCATCTGAGATGTAAAAATGTTTGTTGTTACATTAATAAAACAACGAGACATTAATACTTCCAAATAGGTTCCCTGCGTCCTCATATAATCGCTACAACAATAAATCAGTTTTATAACAAACACATCGACCTCAAACTATCATACCTACGATTTAAATTGGTTAATGAGGAAATTAAACTGTCCGAAAAGAAATACCAACCACCAGCTACTGATCGCTGTATGATTTGCTTACCTAAACTCCCACAAACGTCCCCCCCCCACCCCGATCACTGACGAGGCATAATTAATGTCTTTTGAAAAATAAAGTTTGGATCCTGTATTTTCTGTGTTTACTATATCATCTCTAAATTTATTACATATTACATATTTTCAATGAAATTGCGGCGTTCTATGTTTTCTTCAATGGAAATCCGGATTAATTTGATATAACAAAATCTATTTGTCCCACACTACAACGAAACGAGGATCCGTTATTACTGAACAGAAATTCATACAATAGGAGATTATATTTTGACGAAAATGGCCCTACAGGAAATTTACCTTATACACAAGATACACCTATATTCAAATGTATTGAATGGTATTTTTACAAACAAATGATGATGATGATGATGATGATGATGATGATGATGATGCATGTAATAGGCGATAATAAGAAACATTTACATCAACGACTGTGGGCACAGTAACATATCTTAAATCACGGAATGTTACCACTGGCACCGTCACATGACACGTAATCGTTGGTGTGTAACCAAGGTATTAATTAATCATTCTCATCATTCTATTCCTGTTCAGTGAATAGGAAAATTCAACTCTACAAGACTATTTATTTTGACGCGGTCAGAAAAAAGGAAGGTTGAGCAAGAGTAGACTTATTTCCTGAATCAATGAGCTGATCAATATATAAAAAGAAAACTATTTGTGTCGGTGTCTAAACTGAGCGGTACGATATAAAATTAGCACGAGGGTCTTATCGCCATCAGTCAAATACATACGACACACACATTGACCTAAATATAAAACTTTTAGGTCAGTGGTCACACATGTCACAACGTAAATATTAATCTTAATTTAGAAAAAATGTTCTTATTTTTGTGGCGAGCGATTGATTTTCTTTGCCGTATAGTTTACGCGATTAACTGAGTGAAAACGGTCAGCTTTGTTTGCCGGGTACGATTTTGATCATGGTAAATGATGGTTAGCCACTCGACTAATACAATAGTTTCGGATAATTATCAAAAGTAACAGACTCCCTAAAACTCAATCCATAACGCTGCGTTGCGGATTTTTGAGAGAGAAACAAAAAGTAGAAACCGGAATCAGCCAGTCATGATCGACGGTTGCGCATGTATTACTTTGATCCATAACGCTTACAATCGGAAAGCCGATGCTTGGCTACGCAGTCAATTGGTTGAATAGCACACGGACAATAAATATATCTATATTAGGTAGAAATTTATTAGGCACAAATTCATCACATAAGTAATAATCCATGAGTTCAGATTACGCAAGTCAGAAACGCAAGATTTCTCCATGCACGTGAAAATTCTACCCAATGAGTACATCCAATTCGCCAATTTATAATCCTGGTGAACTCAGCAGCACAAACTGTGCCCTTCATCAAAACGATCCCACCTGTCACTGGTGTGTCTATAGGGTTGATCAAATTAAATGTTATCCCTTTTGGATAGTAATGTATATTACTGGTGTTTCATCTTTGACTTCATTCCTAAACAATGATGAAGCTTTTTACTCTGGTATAAAACACATTAGAAGCTCCACGGAGAGCCATTTGGATAATAAAACACGTCGTTTTCATGAACACATACGCAGGGCGCCCCCGTGGTCTAACTGGTAGCACGTTGGATCATAGATCATTACCACCTGAGTTCGAATCTCGGCGTGGGCATATCGGAAGAGTGTTTCATCTTTGACTTCGATTCATTACCTTTGGAGGTCGCTCGGCCCAGCTAGCCTACCATGAGCACAAAAGGGGCCGCAAAACATCAACCATCATCATCATCATCATCATGAACACATAGAGCTACAGCTACAGACTTATTCTCAGTCTTCAGAAATCATCAACCAATAGCGGATTAACACAGGCCAACGAATCAGGAGCGTGCTTAGCCACGTTGAGCAATACACCAAAAACACGGTTCTGCGGCTATTTTGACCCAGTTCTAATGTTTGAGTAAACAAACGCAAGCGGTGCACTTTTACCATGGGTTATGATCCCGACACTGTATAAACATCGATGTATGAAAGTATGTTCATAAAAAAAGATTAGATTTTCAGTTAAAATGAGATATAAAGTTATCATTCATACAACCATATACATAAATTATTCGTAATTGTTTAAGCGGAATCTACGAAAAATAATCAAAAATTATACTTATGGGATAGTCATCCCTCAGTTAAATGTAACGGTTTGGCACATATCTTACATTGTTTTGATTGTATTATTGTATGAACCACCACCATCCAGCGCTATAATATATACAACACTATGTCATAGTGACGTAAAAGTGTTTTTACAATGATAAAGGTCAAGTGTGCGTGCTAAATTTATAGCATATATTAATAATAAGATGCAATAAACATCAAAATAACAAAATAAAACGTGAAAACAGTACTGTTCCAATGGCCATCTGCGTTTATTTACCTTCAGTCTAGTATTTGCACGGGGCGTCCCCAAACGCCGTTACCCACAAATTTAGGCGCGGGTGTAACTGAAGGATGTTTCATCTTTCACGTTCGTTGGCCCATTTAGCCTACTTTGTGCACAAAAGTGGCCATGAAGTATCGAACATCATCAGACATCAGTCAATCTTTATAGATCCTGACAAATAGCATTTATTAGCTGGACACGGCAGTTTACGTGACAACTGCATATTGGAATTAGCTCGGCAGATGAGATCATATATAGGACTTGCCGATCAGTTACAACATTGTCGGAGAATCGGAGTTAACTAAGAAAATATTTTTGTTGATTAAATAGGGCTCAAAATATATACTATAAATATTATTGGCTAAATACACACACACACACACACACACATAGAGAGAGAGAGAGAGAGAGAGAGAGAGAGAGAATATATACTATACACACACACTACACACACACACACACACACACACACACACAGAGAGAGAGAGAGAGAGAGAGAGAGAGAGAGACCTACACGCATTTTGAAAGCCATAGATGAGTTCTTATTACGGATTAACAATATTAGGTATTATGTCCAACATACTGCAAGTTATGGTGATGTACAAACGTGGCAACGTTTATATGCGACCAAATATTTCACGTGTGTTGTTTATTCTCAGGCTTGATGCTGTACCTCAACTCTACATTTCTTCTCATTTCAATTAGAAACTATTTCTCTATTAGAGTCGTGATGGTGTAGTTGTCGTTGTTGTTATTGTTGTTAATGCTGAAACTAAAAATTAATTATTAAGCACCAACCGATTATTGAAGGCCAACACAGAGAACAGTCCAGAAATCTCAACTAATCAAGACACGAACAAATTAAGAGGTTTCAGATCCGAACGTGATCCGATAACACGAGATCAACCGCAATGAAAGCCCGTCAATAAAGAATATCATCTTCTGTTCTGCAGCTTCTCAGAGATAACGGCATCACTTTCACGTACGCATCAATCTCCCAATCAACCAAATAGAACTTGGAAGATAAGATAATAATAGGATTGGTTGGATACAAACAGTATGTAGAGAACGATGGCCGTTGTACGGGTCGTTTAGAAGATGCGGCACAAGTCTCAGAAGATGTATTTTCTGGACTGATCCAGTAAATACCGTTGTTTCTCCGGACAGATAATTGGGATGGGATTGTTTTAATAAATCTAGGTGACGGCATATAAACACCTCGTGTCAACTATGATGACGTGTAATCACGTGGCATACGATGTAATTACTATAACTTACAACTGTTGATGTCACGGGACATTGTTTTGAGTGCGTAGCCTCTCCTAGAAAAGCGATTTGCATCACGTTGCACTATTGAATTATTTTTAAAGGTGAGATTTTCTGTGGTCAGCTTCAGCCAATGAATGGTATATTGAAATAAGCGGTGTACCATGTTTGAATTCTGATATACGTCTTTTAATTAACACGAAAGATATCTACTGACAAAAATACTCAGCTGAACAATGCGTTTTTATAATTCCAAGTTGATGTGATAATGATTTTTATAGCTATTTAGGGGCCATTCATATTTAGCATTATTTTGACATGGGAACAACTCATGTATGATACAAACAAACGTTTTTACGACGCTGAAAAATTATGAAAAATCGAAAAGCTATTTAATAGTTAGCTCGTCCGTCTTCACACTGATAAACAAGTACACCTTCAAAACGACTACTGGCACCAGTAGCGATTGAATCATTTCAGCATTTATTTCCGTACACTTTCAAGGACGAAAGTGTAGGTTTTAAAGATCCTAAGGGCAGTCACATATGTATACTTGAAAAGGTTAATAATTATCTTCAATATCTACATCTGTACATCTTCAAGGGTGAAAGAAAAAGTGTGCTTCCGAAAATGATGAAAAATGTGGATAGTCCCTAAAGGCACTTACATATGTATACCTATATATTTTAATATTGCTAAAATAGCTAAATAATTAAATGGCAGTAAGCTTCATTACTTATGCCAGCTTCCGATGAACGGAAGAAAGAGAATCACGCCATGATCATTAACATGGTTGTTTTTTTATTCTCACACAGTCAATAACCAATATTGTTTCCTCAGAAGACAGATTGTTATAGCGGGAAGGAAAAAAAGGATCATGCGTTCGTGATCTGACGTCAGGTGATCTGCCACGTGATCTCACGTCATCGGTTCATTTACATAAATCTGACAGCTCGGCAGATGTTTCTTGTTACAAGAGTACAAAACAATCTTGATAAAGAATTTGAGTCAATAGCTTTATTTAACCATTTCAGTAGCATATGAAGTTGTTTGGATCAACTATAATGTAATATTCGTAAACAAAATTTGTTACAAACTTTTGTTTGAGTGAATCCTGTCTACATTTTTTAGTCGGGTAATACAAACAGCTTGTGTTAAGTGACGTCAAATTTCAGGAGCATCCGGTCTGTGTCTGGCTTCAAAATGGCGGCGATCATAAATGAATTAAAGTCAATTCACCAGCACTTTAACCGGGATTATTTAATATATGGTTGATCGTGTTCGTATTTTGACATCACTTATAATTTGTGTTAACACATTTTTAACTAGATCCAAAAAAAAATCACACACACACATAAAAAAACACAAACACACACACACACACACACACATATATATATATATATATAACTAATAACAGTGTCACTTCAATCCACTTTTAGCTACTATAGGTTCTGATACTGATGACAGTGATATCTAAATCTATAGGTAATTATGGAGTGCAGTTAGATTTTGTTGATTGCTGTTTTACGACCACTTTTGTGCACATGGTAGGTTAAATGGGCCGAGCGACCTTCTAAGGTAATGAAGCGATATGCCCACGGACAGAGATTTGAACTGAGGTGGCAGTGATCTGTGGTCGAAAGCGCTACCTCACCTCACAGATACAGGTAAATAATAGGATCAAATCTTGACATATTATAGTCTATAAGCCAATGTATAATCCAGGATCATCAGCTAAAAACACCTCACAGATACAGGTAACAATAGGATCAAATCTTGACATATTATAGTCTATAATCGAACTATCTATCTAATTCAGTTGTCGGATCAAGGTGCGTTAATTTTTGGATACAGTCCGTAAACGAAAACAGAATCTAGAGAAATGGGCGCTAATTTAAAAGGGCGGGAAAAACTATTTATTGAATAGAAATTACTCGTGAAAAAAACTTGTATATAATCAACTAATATACTGTATATAAGAAAGTTTGGGGAGATCTGTGATATCTAAACATCTCCATATTAACCAATATATGAAATGATTTTAGCATAGTATGTTGAAGTTTGATGAATTAATTATCCCATCTTTGGGCCCTGTTGATGATAATTACTGTTTGTGATGAGATCAGGTAATCGTTGGCTGGGATTTCCCCTTTAACTTGGAATTAATGGAAGCCATTTTAACTCTAAGTTGAGTAACTATGATAAATGGGTGCATCGCTCGTTGACGTGAAAATTAAATGAACTGATGACTATCTGTTGCCAATGTTAGCACCAGCATCTCGGCAGGCTACCGATAATAATAATAATAATGATGATGATGATGATGATGATGATAATAATAATAATAATAATGATGATCCTTTTATTCTTGGTGATATGGACACCATATATCCCACCGATACAGTCCATATAACATTCTTAAGACCGAGGCTTTAAAAAAAATTAAATTATCCAAACATTAGCAAAAATATCTTGTTGAAATATGGATTCAGCAAAGGCACAGCTAAATTTATTATTATTATTATTATTATTATTATTATTATTATTATTATTATTATTATTATTATTATTATACCACATTTACATAACACTTTTTCTATAGTAGTGTATCATATGTTCGAAAGTGCGTTACATGTAAATTAAAATTGACAAAAATATTAAATTTTAAGTGTTATATATCAAATGTTTAACAAAAATGGACATAATACACATTATTTAAAAGCGAGCGCCTAAATGTTAATTAATTGTGAAAGTAGTCCTTAACAGCTTTTTGAATGTACTTATTGTTCTTATTGTCCCTGATGTTGCTGGCAAGTTCATTCCACGAACTCGGAGCAGCCTGATTCAAACACCTTTTACCGTAAGTCGTTCACATCCCAGATGTTACTGATGTCAGCGAATTCTGATATCTCAAAGTTCTACCTGGTCTGTATACATACAGCGTGCCATTGACATATGTTGATATGATTGGTCGTTCAGAGCGTCATTTGTGAGTGCCGTGGTATTGTATTGGATCCTGTAGCGTATGGGTAGTCAGTGAAGTAGCTTCGTGACTAGAGTGATGTGGCTACGGCGAGATGTTCTGGTGGGTAACGCGTGCTGCTGTATTCTAGACACTCTGTAGTTTCTCTATCAAGTTATTAGGAAGACCGTGTATCGGGACATCACAGTAGTCCAAACATGACGTAACAAGTCCGTTCGCTGGTGATTTTGTGGCTTCGTAAGACAGGTGGCGTCCGATGCCACCGATCTTCGGTAATCGACCATACCTTGATCTGCTTACAGCGTTCACCTGTTGTTGTTCCATGGTAATGGTGGAATGGAACAAGACGCCTAGATTCCTCACACACGATGAGTTGGAGCACCGAACTGTTCCTAGACTTTAAGGATCTTTTAGTAGACGTGAAGAAGAAAAAATGACTGGAACGAATACCACGTCGGTGACCTTCGTATTAAAAAATAATATAGTTGTGATTCGTTGGGTAAATATTATGATGTAATAGTGTTACCGGATTGAGTATCATATACTAATTTATTCCATGTCGTACTTTTTTGTTTTTCCTGTTAATATTAACACAATATTTTGTATGTTATTTTAGTTATTGTTCCACGTAGCACGATAAGTCATAAAACGTGTGAATACGTAAATTGAGCACAACCTGTTTGTTCTTTAAAAAACATAATATGCCATAAACTCATTATACCAAGCTAAGAATGCTGAAATTGAACATGATTACAGGGTTAGAAGCCAAGACTTTCACAGTCCATTAGTCCACAGGGCAAATGGACTGCGATATATATTAGCCGAACGTAGCTAGGGTATGGTAGGGGTGTCGGCGGGCATGCCCCCTGGGATTTGTTTGAAATTGGTTAGCTTATGAAGCAATCTGGGGGATACCATCTGGGCTCCATCTGCTTTTGAAGCTCCAGGCCTTCAGTCTCAGTTAGTTATTGGTTGTGAAGCGTTGTCTTCTCATGGCAAACTATATTATGGCGTTTCAAGGTTACGTTCCCAGTGATAAATGTTCCATTCTTCCCATACTGTTTCCATGGATCACAGTACAAATTTCAATTGGTATATTTCAACCATGTTAACTCCTCTAGCCAATACAGCTTAAATCCCCTCATCTGGGTTTCTTCATATCCCCCCCCCCCCCTCCAGTTTATCAGACTTACTATTTTATCCATTTCGCAATGGGTTTTTTAAAAACAACTTTATCCATTTTTCATTCATAAACTGCAAATTTATGCAATTTCAGTCACAAAATCCTGACTGGTCAAATAGCAATGCAGCAGTCTCAATCAAATATGGTAATATGTGTAAGACATGAAACAGAGCATAAAGCATTTTGATAAAGGCTGGATATTTAAATAGCGGGCCCCCCTAGTGGCTCCTTAAGACGCTTCGTCATTGGCTGAAACAGGTCGCGAAGAAGCCAATCATAGCGCTTCGTACACGCGACCCAGAAAATCAATCGCGACAATTAATGGCACCAGCTTCTTGTGAGTATACAGGAACATCTTCGCGATATTCTCCAAAGATACCCACCAACAAATATGTGTATTAGCTCGAGAGTAACGGGCTAGCGCTTATTTCGAACCCTGGATTATAGTATCTGTCTACTCCTGTTAGCCGTCCATTAGCTCTAAATGAAGTCAAGACACAAGGGATGTTGGAGTATATGAAGAATCCGATAGTATCGAATTCTTGCTACACTGATCCGATAGATTGTTGTAGAGATGTGAATGACTAAAAACTCGGGCGTCATATACTTTAACAGGCTAACTTTAACGTGTAAACATTAGTTCACTGAAGTACAATTGAATAAAACTCCTTTCTGTGATAATAATCGATACCTCGTTCTTCCGGTTTTGCGTTCCAGCTAAACCAGAAATATTAATCAGCTCATCCGAAAAAAATATTTTGAACCAGACTTCACATTTCATTTAGCGTTTTTAAGATGTAGTCTCATTTACGTACAAAGAGGTCAACATGGTGAACTCCGGTGGTCTAGCGGTTAAGCACCTTGCACTTTGTGCCAAGGGTCACAGGTTCTATTCCACCAAGAGGTCGAAGCTTTTCCAGGGATTAATTTCTCGGCTCACAACATCGTGGGTGGGTGGCCACGTTAAACGGCGCTGCCGTCTCCACTGAATTGGTTAAAATACACTATGGGAGTGATCACCCTCGGGGTATATCGGCTACATCTTTCCGTACTGCTCCCCTGTTAGTAGTCAGGAAAGAGATATGAACAACCACTCAATAAAATGGGCCAAAACCAAAACAAAAACATGGTTGATCGCCTTATGGGCGACAATCAGGTTTGGCGTGTACACTGACAGATCGGAGATAGTGCGACAGCGCCGATAATGTAGATGAAAATACGCACCGGACTGCACGATGGGGTGCCAGTCTAAATGGTACTATCATGGGATCATAACAATTCTAAGGTTTATTTTAAAATTAATCTGTGACCCCCCCCCTTGCAAACGTTAATATTACACAGTTAATTGTCTGTTTTATATTAAGACCTGCCTTAAAAGTCGATCGTGCATTACTAACGGTAGGGTGTTGTGGATCCGCTGAATAACTGATCCAGTGATTAGAACCCTATAATTATAAGATCAATTTGGCCGCATCTTTCTCGTTGTCCTGCTTGTCAGTGGGCCCGGCCCGTGTATGCGTGTTCTGAAATATTTAGTTTTAAATCTTTGTACTATATAAATAAAAATATCACAGCAGTGAAATATATTTTATTTACAATTAAATTTATAGTTTTAAATTAAGTATATAAAATAAACTGCATTTTAGATTAGGTATAAACAAGATCAAAATATTTATGTAATGTATTAATGTAAAAGTATTTATTAATTTTTCTTATTATTTAGTGTAGTTGTTAAATTTAGTCAATATACTCTGTAATAGTCAGTTTTGTAATTGTTTATTTAATTAAATGAAAAATCAGTGTATTATATTTACTATATTTGTCATAAATAGAGTATCTATTTCTAGGAATTTTTGTTATATACAAACTCTTTATTTCATATTATGTTTATATTCATTTTAAATATTATTTCTATTCGAGATGTATTTATGTTATCAAATGTTTTTCTTGATTCGGTCATACAATTTAAATAATTGCTGTAGGCTGCCTCGCATCTTTTTTTCCTTTAAAAGGACCACATTGGAAATAAATGTACGTTAGTGTGTTTTATGTGTTATCCTTGGATATTTTTTATATATGTTATTTGTTTTGCATATATATCATAATCATGCATAGATATATTCACCAAATAAACTAAAATATCAAAATCAACAGCTGACACAAAGCGACACGGAGACAACTCGGTCCGTGACGGTTCGACCCTGACCGAATCATCTCAGATGAAGACAAAGCGGACTTGGTCGCGCTGTTTGGATGTAAGCGTGTCACATTTATGCTGAACAGCCGGTGACAAATGAAACCGGCCCCCAAAGTCGAGCTTCTTCGACAACTAAACTGTTCCCGCCAAATACAAAACGTCACCAGTCTGTAGAAACGTCTAGAGATGCGCAGTTGGGTCAGGAAGCGGAAGTAGTCACGAAATGTAACGCCAGCGACACATGTTTCAGGGAAGATGGCAAATTTTAACAACATTGGGACAAATATTATTTGTATAATACTACACTATGTCTTGGTACTCGTTCAGTCAGAGACCAATGACTATATGAAAAGGGAACATTCATTGATAAAGCCATATAGTGGTAAGGCCAGTTTGTTATTATTTGGGGCTGGGCAACCGTCAATTTAATTTTTACGTTTTATCTTCTAGATCTACGCACAATCAGTGTCACATCTAGATCTAGTGACTAGATGTAGTCGTTTAGACTATCAGGGCACGAAATGAGCCTAAAATATTCCATACTGACCATAGCAATTTTTTTTATGCAAAATTAATTTCGCATAGCAAATTATATTTTTACGTAATGTTTTAACTTTAAGATTTTAGATTGTCATTTCAACACTTGTTCAAAACAAAACATCGTCACATGTCTATAAATAAATGTACATTTTATAAGACAGGTTTTAGTGGTTTAGGTTACACTTGCAGCTTAGCTGCTAGTCTATTAATAATTTTATACTTTGAAGTTTGATTATTCAATTTGAAAGAGCTCTAAACCCCTTTAAAATGACACAAATATCATGTGATTATGTTGAATATTAAGGGAGATGTTACATTTTCTATTTACAACGTTTGTATGACCAGAATTTTATGGGGGGTTTTCTCTCACTAAAATAAAAGGCTAGTAACCTTCTTAATGTTCAAGATTTCTGGAACGAAGATGGATGACAACTAGTTTCTTTCATTTTCTGTAACTGGAATAAATGACAGAATTAGGTAGATTTTAATTACCAAAAGAAACTTTTAGGGCTTTTCGCTAAAATGCTATAATAACTTACTTAATAATAATAATAAGCAAGATTCTCGATTAAATCTGGAATGAAGATGGATGACAACTTGTTTCTCATTTCAATTAATATTAACGGCAATAGAAGACAGAATCTGTACTGTGGTAGATTTTATTCAGCAAAAGATAATTCACAGAAATAAAGTACTCGTTGTAACCTGAGGACTATGTTTACATAGTGAGATCATTCAAAATAGGGTCTGTAGCCAACTCAAAAAACCGACATGTTGCGCCATCTTCTGACCAGTATGCCACAACACAATTACTTCCTTTGGCTTTCAGTTTTTCCATTTGGCATTTATAAAAAAAATTGGTTTCCTTCAAAAAACACTTAAAAACTTAATAATCGAACCAACAGCTTTCTCTGATTTGCTTCTACTTAGCATCAGAAACCTCAATTGCAGCTATGTCGATAGTTTTTAGTTTCTTTTCCAGCTTTTTTCTTACAGCTATGTCTCTTGTCTGCCATATTTCAGCTTGTCTTCTAGATGCTTGTAACTCCTTCTGCTTCTTTCTTCTCTTAGATCTTTGTTTCGGTCCTATTTGAATGGCTTGCATAAGATATCATATAATGACATCTATTACTGTAATGTTAAATTGTTTTGGTATTGATAAATTGGATGGTTGTATGGTGTCATGTGAGCCGTAGTTCAATTATTCACACCTGTGCTCATTGGATATTTATTTCAGCCCATTAAATATAGTAGTATTAAGAAAACGTAAAGCAGCTGATTCATTTGTTTGATCTTCAAGTGTCCTCTTCCTCATTCAGATGGCCGATGGGACATCATGGGCAGTGCCATAATTACAAACAACTTTGTGCGATTAACGTCGGATCATCAGAGTCGTCGTGGCTCAGTCTGGAATAATGTAGTGAGTATACCATCAGTGTCTGATTAAAGTGTTAGAATAATAATGGTGTTATAATAATTATAATGTAGGTGAATTGTTTACTAATTGAACTATGTCCTCTTGTCTTTTTGCAGCCAAACAGACTTCGTGACTGGGAGATGCATGTTCAGTTCAAAGTACATGGTAAAGGCTCAGATTTATTTGGTGATGGCATGGCAGTCTGGTATGTGAGAGACAGGCTGGAAACTGGTATGTTTTGACTATATTTTTGACAATGGTAATAATATGTGACATGTATGTAGTGCCTTGTCCAGCTAGATAAGTTGCTTTAAGATGCTTTACAGTATTATTATCCCAGACTCAGACCTGTTTCAGTCCAGCACACAGCTCAACTCCAGAGGGAGCATACAATGCATGCTGCCATTATAGGTGCAGAGTTCCATAGCCATCATATCCCGTCAGATTTTCATTTTTGGCGGAGAACTAGTCGCCGCATTGAAGCTCTGGAGCCTCAAACCTACGACCCTTTGGTTATGAGTCCTACCTATGTTCTAACTAGTTGTGCCATCACGGCTGAAGAGTGGCGTGATTAAACCATTTTATTCTTAAATTACACTTTGTCAAACATTATGGCATTAATGGGAGGATTTCACTTTTTGTAATATCTAATAATTTACACTTAGAGACTAAGTTAGTGTAATTTTGTGTATATTTATTTCAAATAATAAATAATGCTTATATAGCAATTTTTATTATGTCTTTTAACTGCTGTTTGATGACAACAGTGAATTCTTGTGGTTTTCCATCTGATTAGGTTTAAAATTAAGAAGTTGGTATTTACATGTGATACAAAATTTAAAACAGATATTGTTTACAGAAGTGCATTTATATGTCAACATCTCAGCAGCAACATAACTGCTGGTCCAATTGGCCATACAGATGTACTACGTGGGTATAAATCCTGGCCTTGCTTTGTCTGAAAGCCAGTTCATCTTTCACTTGGCCTCATTTTGTCAATCACCTTCACAAGAATGGCTATAAAATAGAAATGTTTCACATTTTTCCAGCAGCGATGTGAAATTTAAGTATGGAATTACGGAAAATCCACATAGGACAAGAAGTTTCATATATAAAGTGAGGAGAACGAACTGATCTGTAAACAGAATAAAGCACCTTGTTACCTTTTCTCAGTTTTATATGCTTCCGTGTATTAATAAAAACAGACTCTTCTGTTACTGGCTAAATTTAGCTGATCTCCTTTACCGTGGCTTATGCTGACATACCATTGCAAGTTTTTGTAGGGCTTGGTCGTGTTGAGATTTTTTCTATCCCTCTCATAAATTTACTTACAGAGTTTAGAATTTGATCGTTTGATAATCACAGTGATAATCAAGATTAAAACTGATTTCTTTTCGTTGCATTTTTAAGTTTGTTGCCTTGACAACATATTTAATGGTAATTACACGTTTGTTTAAATTAGTCAGAGGATTTTTTGTAAAAAAATTATGGATCCTAGCAGAATTGTAGAATTATTTTTATCAACAGCTTATACATATCATAACTAGATGAAAGTGCTAAAATATAGTCATATTTGATCTAATAATTCTTCTCCTTTTATTCAGGTGATGTGTTTGGGAGCAAAGATAAATTTCACGGTTTAGGAATATTTATGGATACCTATAGCAATCACAATGGTCCTCATAATGTAAGTGGAATTTTGAATTAAAAATCTAGATGTTTTCTTACTTTAGACAGGAGCACGTTAAATCATGAAGCTGTTTAATTCTTAAATGCAGCAGATTCTAGTCTCTTCACACTGTACTATTTGATTACCATTTAGTGGCGAGGAAGTGTTGTAATCAGGAAAGTTAATCCGATGAGTAGTTATTTACGTATGTAGATAGGTTTCCAGAATTCAAGATTAAATTTACCTCCTAGCATGGACATCCGTACATCTCAGCGATGGTTAACAATGGCACATTCTCCTACGACCACGACAGAGATGGCACACACACAGAGCTGGCTGGCTGTGAATCACAGTTCCGAAAAGTCCCACATGACACCTTCATTGCCATACGTTATGAGAGCAACCAGCTTACTGTAAGGATTTCATTTAGTTTTGCTCACTAAAATTTGTTATTGTTGTGGTTTTTGTGCGTATTGTTTGATAATGGAAAACTGCAGTGCCAGAATGTTGGATATTATTTGTAACTTCATTCTAAATGAATGTCTGATATGTTGTATTCACTAGGTATCTACAGATATAGAAGGGAAAAACAATTGGAAAGAATGTTTTTCAGTAGCTGGTGTTAGATTACCAACTGGTTACTATTTTGGTGCATCTGCAGCCACTGGTGACCTAGCAGGTTAGTTAACTGTTGTTATGATAAATCTGATTAGCCTGAGGTAGCTTAAAACATAACCAATAGGTCATATTTATATCAATATATCCAACATTACTTTAAAAACTTGTTAGTGTTCTCTTAAAGTTGTATACTAAACAATATTAGGATTGCCTTCCAGAAGAACCCTACTGTATGTATCTATATCAGACATGGGGTCAATTCAATTCTGGAATTGGATTTGATGGGCAATTCCGGAATTGCTTATTTAAAAAAAAATGGAATTGATAAAATTGGAATTGAAGTTTGCTACAAAAAAAATTAATCCACAAATTAAATTATTTATTTTTTATTCAGAAATATTTCTTCTATGGTGATCCTACTTAGAATATAAACTATTCGGAGTAGGTATTCAGAGTATCTACTCATGGTAAAAAGTAGTAGGTAAAAAGATTAGGCAAAGATTGGAATTGAATTGAAATAAATCAATTTGATGTGGATTTGGAATTGACTCTATGTCTGATCCTTATTGTTATACGTTTGTGGTATGCCACAACATATCTGAAATAAAATGGTTGATAAAATTGACAGTTTTAGAAAGTGTCCAGTCTGGATTTATTATTGTATAAACTATCAGTATGTGTATAGTTTGTTTATGTACAAAAACTTTTTGTATGTTTACAGATAATCATGAAATTATATCTATAAAACTTTATGATATCAGCGATGATTCTAAGGTGAGTAACTGGTAGAATACCTGAATATGATGATTCATAATTGAACTATTTTTTTTACATTATTAGGATAATTAAAAAGATACAGTACAAGTGTTACATTTATTTATTAATTCTGTTTCTTTTTAATATTTTAAATGCCTTGGAGAGAAAATAGTTTTCTCGCTTTTTAATTTTTTGAAGGATGTTGAAGATGGTGTAGACTATAGCCGTATTGAGCCATCAGCAGATTTTTTTGCTCCACCAAGAGGTTGGTAGTCAGTTTTGAAATCGTTATTTTGTTTCACAGTACTTTTTTTTTAAAGAGCGGACATGGGTTGAAAAACACAAATATCTTAATATATACATACACTGTGACTCTATTCAGAATTACTACAAACACCTTTTAAAATTTATGCATACAAACAGAAAAAAACTTTAAATACAGTGTGTTTGTGTGCCGGAAGCCATTAATTTCTATATAGTGGATTTGATAAACAGAATTTACTGGGGATTAATTATTTTCAGGCAGCACAGAATTTTATTTTGGTCAGTGAGTTACATTTTGGGGGAGAAGTGTTTGTATTGGTACTAAAAATATATCTTTTATAAAATGGAAGAAATTGGGTGCAGTGGCTTTTCATATTCATAACCATTGTGATGGTATTTGATGTTGTGTATGGTAAATATCACACATCCAATTCTTCTTATGCTGCGACATCTTTCAGTTTGAGTGATAATGGGAGCGAGTTCTTCAAAATTTCAACAACTGTTTTAATCACTACCATTTAATCAGCAGTGCTAGTTGAATCTTAATATGTAGTCCTGTCGTTGTTTTCATCTGATACCAAACTTAATTTCATCAATATTTTACAGATCACATTGAAGATCCAAAGGGTTCGTTCCTTTCATCAAAGATGACTGGAGGTCGCCTGTTTATTATCATATTCTTGGTCATCATTGGTTTGGGGGTATGCGCAATGGTTGGATTCGTCATCTTCTCAAAAAATCAAGAGAGCTCCAGGAAACGTTTCTACTAGATCGTCGCGCGTGTCACAGTTCATGTCTCACCGTCATATCATCATTATATATTTTCTCCAATGGAATGATGCCATTTCAAGAAACCTGACGGTATTATGCCTCATCTTTATCTGCTTCTTCTCTGGAGGATCATTGTTGTATGAGATTTCATCTTTGATATTTGGATGATTAGAAACTGTATGATGATTTGTGGCCTGACATTGTTGTATGTGTATATATATATACTGTGTGTGTAGTGTAATATGCACAAATCCAGGCACAGCCACCATATCGCTGATGTTATTTATCACACTGAATAATGTCAGACACACTAAGACTTAAATGAAAGGTTGGATTGTGATAGACACCGATATTCTCACTCTCGAACTATTGTTTTTGATAACCTGTACTTCAGATGGCTGTTACTTCTTGATAGCTTCCTGTTTTGTTCACATGAAAGCCCTGAACTTGTATGGGCAAAGCCATGGATGAACCCACTGATTCCCGTCATGAAAGATTTAAATTTTCATACGTCCATACCTTTAAAAAAATGAGAATCCTGGCTGCTGTCCGACAACAGAAATTGTCATCTGTTGATGCATTTACACATATTTTGTATAACATTTGAATGGATCCGCCAACACCAGTTCACAGACATTTGATCAATCTCTTGCTATGTTTTTGAGGGAAATAAAAGTCTTGATATTATACCACCACATGATATAACACCACACCCACCTCATCACGTCCTTATTATACAGTCTGTCTGGATTACGGAGGGAATTATTTTCATTCTTGCACCAGTACATGCAGTGGAAATTATTATATTTTAGCTCCCTCTGTCGGTTATATTCACTTTGTTTATTCCTTTACGAGGGCGGTCACCTAAACCAGTTTTGTTTTTGTGCTTATCGACTATGCAGTGATCTGCTATTGACCATGCCTGACGTGGTTGGAATCATTAAATGGTTCTGGACCCACCTGGAGTAATCCTGTTTGTATATGTGTTGTCATTTTTTTTTCTGGTGTAGGCTCTACATTGTTGTTAGCTTGTTACTGTGTCTCTGATGAATTGGGGCGTTTTGGCTGGCCCCTTGGGGTTTCTGTTCACTAATTGCTTGTCACTGTAATTCATTATTTGCCGATTCGATGTGGCTTGTGTATATTTTCTTGTTTTTATTGATTACTTTGTATCTACTTATTTGTCATGTGAACAGTATAAAACATAAAACAGCATTCATGAAACATAATATTCGCACGGTTGTGATGAAAAGGTTTTTGGTCAAAAATAATGCAATACTTTTTTTTGTGATACCACTGAAACACTTGTTGTAAATGTTATAACTTCACTTTAACCATTCTTAAAGCGCTAAAAGGCAGATGAATTTAGCTGAAGCCGTTTCATCGTAGACAGTGCGAGTAAAATGTGAAATGTTGATTAAACCCTCAGGAAAAGACTGGTGCATGTTTGTTCAAAGGCTCCTGATCAGTGTCCATTAGATTAATACATTATTGTTATTTTTAGTACTAGTATTACACCGAGAGATTACTAAACCAAACTACTGGCTTTTTTATCTTCATATATCATATAGTTTTAATATCATCAGCTATAATTTGCGGTAACATTTTGTGCTTAATTTCTTTGAAAAACTGTATACAATTCATCTGCGTAATGTAATATCAGTATTTTCATTATAGATTGCACAGTATGGAATTTTTGTTTTCACTGACAAGCCTTGGTTGTTTGTTTGTGTGTGTGTGGTATGTGGTGATACTGGAACAATACAATAAAATTGGTCATGATTTCTCTCAGCTTTGTGATTGTTATGTTTTGGTATGAATGCTTTCACCATCCCAGACATGTCCACATCTTGAAACTTAAACCCACTGAACACGTTTATCCTATACGACTTTTCCGATAATTATTAGAGTAACAAGCCACAAAATGACGAATAAATGATAATACCTGCGGTGGGAGCGATTTAATGAATAGTTTTGAAAATGATAATTCCTATGAATATCTTTAATTCACAAGATTGTGATATATATACCAACATGTTATATATACAAATATATTATTTACGAATGGGGCGAGTACTCGAAACGTTTTCTACACCAGGTTTTATTTATGTGGGCTAAGGCACCGATCGCTTAAAAGAACAGGTCGCCGTCATTTCAAATTTTTTGGACAAATACAGCTATGTTCACAAGAGAAATGATTTGAAAATGATTAATAGACTACTAATGGTCTGTGCACGCTGCTATTTTGAAGCTAGACTAGGAAGCCCAGAATACCGAAGTCACTCGAAACAAGCAATTCGACCGAATCCGGTAGAACCCATTTAAAGGCATGTCAACAAGCGTTGGCCAAGAATAATTCCAGTACAAAATGGAGTGATCTCGCTAAATTTACATCATGACCGACATTCACTTCAGCCATACAATTTTGACCCAACGGAAACATCACAAAATGATGCCAACTGTTTCGAAGAAAGCGTGGAGGAGAACTCTGTCTACGTGTACTCCTGGCCCAGGTGATGTCCGAGCACTCGACATTTCTCATTCCCGCCTTCAGGTCTGGTATCCGGTACAGCCGTAATGACGCCCCTCGAGTAATCTGGATTATTTCCTTATATCTGTGATATCAGGTATAGTTCATGATCATTTTTGTTTACTATTATAAGCATTACACATTTAAGTAATATTATCGGAGGGTGAACTGTCCGTTTAAGAAGAGAAAGGAATCGGTCGAGAGATAGAAAATTTATTTTCATATAAAATATATTACGCAAGAACATTTTGTACATGATGAATAAGAGTGAGATTGACATCACAAATGTAGACACCAGGTAAAACATTTCTAGATATATTTACACAAGTATACACACCTGGTTGCAGCATCTACATTCTAGGTAATCGTGTCCATTTTATATACAGATGTTTGGAAGATAGATTTCATGCAATGTCAACAATACTGGGCTGTGAAAATATTGGGAACTATAAAACACTAGTTCGCAAAACGAATGGAATGTGGAGAATTTTTTTTTATAATTGATATGGAACTAATGATGGCAATTGGTCCACCTAAAATATGAATAAAAAGGTGAAAATACTCCTTATGTCGGTAACATGATGCAGAACCTAACAGGTATATCGAAAACATAACAAGCAACACTAAAACATCAACCATGTTCATAGCACCATTGTTGTTTTAATTAGAACAAGTATTGTCCACCACTTGGTCCCTGCTGACCATGCGTGTACTACGTACAAACATGATACAGTGCAAAAATATATATTCTGCTTTGAAATAAAATAAAAGAAGGTAAATATATAACACTGGAACATTTTGAGGTGGAATGTTGGGGGCAATTACGACATCTTGTAAAAGCCAAAACTTGTGCCGACTGGTTGGTTTACAAACATTCTGCAGTGGGACTATAATTTAGACATTCTCATAAATGACCCCACAGACAGTACAAGAAAACTATGACGAGCAACTGGTTTGGTGCCGCCCTCTGTTGACCAGCAGTGACACAATCGATATTCCTCATGCGTTCCATGGCTCGAATAAATGATGGCCCAAGATAGCTGTTGTAGTTCTGGCGCTCTTTGGTAATTTTTACCAGTCGTACTGTGGAATCTTGAAAGATTAAGTCTTTGTAGTCGGGCATCGGCGAAGAGAACATGGCAAAGTCCTCGTTGCTAGAAAACAAAATGAAATATCACTAACTGCGAGTATACTGAGTGACGTATGTCTTACAGTCATATTAATGCAGAACATCACTAAAGAGCCTAAAATGAATGACATAAAAACTGCAAAACCTAAACCTCAAATTGTCAACGTTTGACTCAACGGAAACATCTTTTTCTGGTCATCTGTACTTACGTGTCGGATGCAAAAAATTGCTGTGCATAGTTTATCAGCGTCCAGTAAACCTCTCTTTCTTCTTCCGTCTTAAAAGCTGGACATAAATTGTTCAACATTAATGAAATACTTAAAAAATTGACAGAAAATCATAAGAGATGTATTTGTTTGGTAAAAAATATGATGAAGAGCATTTAAGGACTCCGATAAAAGATTGGTGCTTTATTTCGCTGTTGATATTATATTACAAAATATAAACAAGTATTGGCAAAGTTAATAATCATAATAAAATCTCTCCCTTCAGGAGTAACGTTTTTCTATATTTTATCAACCCGAAGATGTTAGCAGTGCTGCACTTTGTACTTACAGGCAGTAACAATAGCATTAGAGGGTACTTTGCCCATATTACAGACATCCCACGAGTCAATGTCGGCCCTCGTGCCATCATTACATAGTAACTCGTAGTCGTCGGAACGTCGATTCCTCGCCCATTCGGCTTGATTACGTCCATCCGTATTTTCGCGGGCTGTTGTGTGCTTCACGAAGGCAACATCACCACCACCTGTTGACAAGTGGAATGATGACATCATGATTTTTAAAAAGGATACGAGTACAGTTTAACAAGATATCAACACAAAAATGAGACCATGGGCCTGGTACAAACTCGTAAAACACCATCTTTCAGGAAACGACATACAAATATAGAATAATTCACTAAGGCTGATATTTTATTTCTCAGTGGAAAGTTTCAATTATGTTTCAATTAGAACCAGTAAACTAGTATGGCCAACTGACCAACATTAAAATATCAGCCAAAAAGATCTCACCTTGCAGTTTTGGTAATAGTATATTAATTTATCAAAGGTACAGTAATATCAGTAATAAAAATGTTTTGATAGATTAAAGTTAGTGGACATTGTTTAGATGAGATTTGTATTATTGTCTATCAGGATGAAGATTTATACCTAATTGCACAATATATATATATATATATATATATATATCAAAATCATTATTGCAACATTGAAAATAAAACTCACGCTCAGTTAAACAGCGGAATGCTCCACTGTTACCATAGTATAGTTCAAGGTCATTACGCTGACATCTCTCATAGCCACTTGATCCACACGCTTCGCACAGATTTATGGGATTGGTGTTATAACGGTTATACTCTTCCCACAATACTCCTGGTATACAACTCTTGCTAAAAAACTCACCTGTAACATAAAAACTTTGATGATATTGATGTGCACACACACACACACAAGCAGAACCTTTTATAACATGCCTACTTCACCAAGAAATGTGAAATTGACCGAGCAAATAAGAAAAGGTAAATTATACCAATGATTAGATTGAGAAAAGGCGAAGAGTAACCATTTTGACATAACAATTTAATACCTTTCTGGATAAAAATCAGATAATACTATCCAGTTCGATATCTGAAGAGCTTTATTTTTTACGTAACACCAGACAACATCTAGACTGGTGAAATTAAGATAAACGAGCGCAACACAGTTCATAGTTACCAACTGTCCTGTAGATGTTACAGCCCTTGACATGAATCTGAGCAGTTTCAATCAGTTTGTCGATGGGAATTATCCATCCCGCTGCTGTCTGTACTGCAGAGTGACAGGTTCGGCGATCTGTTGGTGAGAAATGAATGAAAGAAAAAATTAGCGCTAACTAAATACTACAGCATCTGTATAATCAACCGCGTTGGTCACTGTTAATTTATGGAATAATCAGTAAATGATCTTTCAGTACTGTTTAAATGCAGGCTGCATTATATTAACTGTAATTTATTACTATAATGGCTTGATTTTATATTTATGGTTAATGAAAATACTAATTGCTGCAGATTTCTGGCTATGATTATATCAGAAAAGGAAAGCTCCTATTTAGAACTCGCACCCCCTCTGGAAAACTATCAAGACCAAAACCAACAAATACAAATAAAAGATCAATTTTCCCATCAGTATATCATCAGTTCAAACATATCAAAAGTCTAGATTTTTAAGTTTTAGCACATAAAGTATTAAAGACAACATATCCCATAAAGTATTTATTTTGTAAATGTTAAAATTATATGGACAAAATTACTTTGGTACACTCGGGCAGATTTTGCTGAAATCTAAAAGATGAGAAAATGTTTCCTTAATTTATTGTTGGGAATAAATCGAACTAATTAATGCTGAAAAATTAATTTGCAGATCTTTTCATATTTAAATAGCCATGTTTTAACTGTAATAATATAATAAATATGATGATGTCCTCACATTTTAAGTTGAAGATGGTCAGATAGGAACTGGTTTTACGTGCAACCGCGACAGCATAATATTTTGCCTCGTCATAACCGCTGTAATCTTCCGCAGCTATTGGGACCAGGTTGAAATATCTGTAATGGAACATACATAAATTACATAATATTAAATGTCTTTATCATTCAAACATATAGTTTCATTATATTTAACTGGAATGCTTGAGGACATAGACACATGTCGGTTAGAAGTAATTCTGTGGAGGCCAAAACCTCATTCAATCAATTATAATAACAATCACTTTTATTGGCAATATTAGTCACTTTAACACATATCTTGTCTGCTATATACAATTTATGCATTTTTGTGGGTATAAACATTACAACAAGTCACTCTGAATAGGACACATCATGTGGCTAATTAATTATGCAGCAGAATATGTCAGTATAGTATACAAGTATTACAACTCTGACTGACTAGACACGCACATGATTTTTGACTAGGAAATAAATTTCAGCACATCCATAATTAAAATATCCACGTATTGCAATGACTTTTCTGATCAATAGAATTACAGTTCCGATCAACTTAAAATATTAAGTGGCTATGATTAGTTTTAAAAAGGAATTGTATATCTGTAGGGTTTTTCCCCATGATATCCTGTTGGGGTTTATAATGTGTAACAAAAAAAGAACAAATGCATGATGACTATGTCTATATATATTATATTTTGTGAACTCGTACAGTTTGTTGCACAAAGTGACTTTGCCAGACAATTGAAATCGACTCTTGATGTACATACCCTTAATAAACCGCAGTTATCGTCTTAACAACACTGACTGATGTGTTATTAGTGTATGGATAATCCAGAATTTGACACAAAATATTTTGACCACTATTTACTTGCCACATTCGTTCAAACGCTTCATGAGGAATATATATATATATATATATATATATATATATAAACTGAAATGAATTATCAGGAAATTTGCATACTTGAAGGACATCTTTATTATCTGGTTAACCATTTGCTGACAATATCAACTTAAACCATGATACTCTCTTACACTCACACGACTTAAACCTGCAATAGCACAAAGAGCAGACTATCCAATTTTCAAAATTCTGTTTGGTCATTTGACCACAAATGGGATTCACGGATGAGCTCTGTTTATAGACCAAGTGAAACAGTCATTTAGAAAGATTAGATACAATATATCTGAGCTTCAACTAGGCACAGACATGAACAAAACAAGGATGTAGAGGAACAACTTCACATAATTAAATTGTGTACACACACACACACACAGGTTTATAGTATTTCCAGCTGCCAAAGTTATTTGTATTTTTTTGTCTCTTCATCTGAATAAAAGGAATATAAATTGTTATTAAGTCATCACTCTCATGGCATCAAAATACAAACGAGTGCAGGAACGAAAGGCAGAGCTTGACAAAGGCTAGGATATTTGAGTCTTCAAATAAATAAAAATCAGGCTCCACGGTTAGTTATGTATGACGTTAACAACTTACTTTCCAGCCACATAAACATCGGCGGCATCCAACGTGATCAAATCAGCATCTCCGAAGGCGATTTTGTCCATGCAGTCTCGGACGCTGAGCCCCAAAACACAGTTCAAATCAGGCTTCAGCCCCTTTGCTGTGAAGGCCATAATCATATTTTCACATTTGGACATCTCATGACGAGATATAACACACCATCTTGCCTGCTGGACGGGACACATGTTTAACACAAGTAGGCGACGTCTGTGTTCCTCTCCTGTGTAACAAAGTGTTTATTTCACAGTTAATTGTATGTAACACCTATTCATCTTGTTGACACACACACACACACACACTTATAAATAATAACAATAATGTATTTGTTGTATGATACTGTCATACATATAAAACATACTTTTCAAATGCACTGAAGAAACAAGACTACTGACCAACCCAAGTGTAATACGTATTCCTCGAGCCATCACCAACTTCTTCGACATCCTTCAGTGACATGGTCACATCTGTAAACATCAGGTCATGTTTGCCGTAAGAAACTGACACAAACAGGTTGAAGAGATCACTGTTCTGACCAAACACACCAAAATCCCAGTCCATTAACTTCAGCAACATCTTGAACTGGTTGCGTAGCGCCTTGTCACGGATCGCCGATGTCATGACAATGTGTGATGCTATCGTTCCCCAGTTACAAGTGGATGCAGCATCATATGGAGCCCTACGTCCATCTGGACAGAGTAGTTCAAAATCCTGTGGACAAGAAAAAATTATATTTAGTATTTATTTTTTGTATACTTTTGCCGACTGAAATTGACAGTTCTCCAATTGCTGAATCGCCATAGCCAACGGCACATTGTATATGACATGATGTATTTGTACCTACAAACCAATGTTTAACAACACCTTCGAGTGGCACCTGCCAGTAAGTGTGCTTTATTAATTCTACATTAGGCCAATGTTTTTTGAATACTTAATTTACGGAAAATTAGGGTCGGTCAGTCAGGACAAAAAAATCACTGAAAAAAACAGTGTCGGTCTAAAAAAACTGACTCAAAGTTCTAGTTTCCGAAACATTTTCCAGATTCGGCACCCAACCATTTACAAATGCCCCATGACACATATTTTGGACAACTCTGGTTTATGTTTCATTTTTACATTGATATTCAAATTGAGTTTCACAATGATATTCACCAGCGTGTCTGACTAGACGATCGTCTGACACATAACGATGTTTTCTACATTCGTTTAGTTAAGACTTGATAATCTCTCCAATAGTTTTATTGTTTTCTTTAGATTGTGAATCATCAGCGAAAAGTAAACAATAGACATGTCACTGTCAACCTAATCCGATATGGTGACAGGTCAGTATTAAAAAAAGCAATGGCCTTATTACTATTGTTTCTTAACTAGTTCAGACA
Organism: Paralvinella palmiformis; assembly: GCA_025642065.1. NCBI lineage: Eukaryota > Metazoa > Annelida > Polychaeta > Terebellida > Alvinellidae > Paralvinella > Paralvinella palmiformis. Next base: position 593,427 of record JAODUP010000036.1, read on the forward strand.
AAGGGCCAGCCGTAATTATCACAAGTTACTCACCCCTCATGTTAAATATAATGATTAAATGTTTTGCTCAAAAATTACTACTGGAAGCATGGATTAAACAGCATTATGTAGATGGCACCAGTAGCTATTTTGAAGGGCTTTCCATGTCTCGTACTGCGAAGATAGGCGAGTGAGTGATTAATGGGCACTTTTAACATTCAAAGGCATACGTTCGTGTCACAATCCCTGCCCCAGCATACAGTTTGTACCTGAAGGTAGATGCTGATTTGTATGTGGTGTGTTGCAAGAGGGTCTTTAATTGCCCACTTTTTCATCTTACTTTATGATGACAATTAACATTGCCTCACGGGTTAGAACATGGGACTTTCTTACTCAAGGTCATACTGCATGGAAGGTCAGTGGTTTGAATCCTGGCAGTGGGACTAGAGTAGGAACAGTTATTTCATCCAACCAGGCAATTGGTAAGGTTTTTTCTGCCAAATAAGCCATATATTGTACAGTCTAAATTTGTTAAGAATTAGTTCTCGTCATGCAGCAGTAAATTATAGACCATATGCGTCTCCCTCATTTGAGGTAGGCTAGCCACATTAAACAACTGCCATTTCGGCCATTATTATTATTAACGTGGTCAGCTACTCATATTCACCACATATACCCCCCTGCTGAATAATAAAATTCTCTGTTCTAAATCAGGATAAAGGAACAACTGCACATCTATATAAACACATACTGTCGGCAGCGATGTACTGTTCTTGGTGGCCTGTGGTATGGTGCTGTGTCGTACAAATGCCACGTCACCATCTCTGGATTCCATACAAATAAAGGCGCCCATATAACCAGCATACGGATCGTTCAGACTACAGTAGTTCTCTCCGGTACCAACGCAGTTCTTACACACTGTAACCGGATTGTTACCTGTCAAAATATTGAAACACAACTATTAAAGCGATACAGAACTCTCAACACATTAAAATGAGGCTAAATCATCACAGCGAGTAACATATTTATAATAAGGTTATAATAAACTTTGTATATCACCTTATACATCTGTCATAATATTACACTTTGTTATGTAAGAAACAATACAATACGGCCAGACATTATACGTTTATAATTTTGCATCCAATTCTAATTGTGTTTCGTAATGAACTTATAAGACAATTTCCATGAAAAATATGTAAATAAATGCTTAAATATATTATTTATTCCTGACAAGACAAGCATCTCTGACCATCATAATCTGTAACAAACGAATTAATCACAAAATCAAGCTCCATCAATTATTGTTCTTCAACAGTGAAAATAATAATGGGAACGTTTCAGATAATTTTTTTATATTATTAATAGTTTCATCTAAAATTTCTTTTCTGTGCCACAGTTCTAGAATATGATTAACATATAGGGTGCGACAATACCTCACCAGAAAATCATGCCAGTATTTACTCTAAACAGTGACTGCAGTAAAAAACCTGTGGATTACACGAAGTTGTAATGAATGGATCGTGTAGGTGATACAAATAGCTGCTTAATTCAATACGAAAACATACCGAATGGGTTGTAGTATCTTGCCAAGCCGCCAGGAGCACACATATCACCAAAAAAGGCAGCCGCCGACTTAACAGGAACATTACATTCGTCAATCGGCATAATATCCTGTTCCATCAACGTAGAGACGGGGTACACCCACCCAGCTGCACGACCGACACCTGAACACAACATCAAAGGAAAACGATTATGGCATGAAGGCTGTGAAACTCATAACATAATGTGAACCGTGATAACATGAATGTTGCTATCATGTGGTTTGGCCAACATTTGTAATAAAAAGGCTTACACACACAAAGAAACCATAAACAAAATAACCCGAAACGTCCATCTCTCTGATTACTATATTTTTCAAAGATTATCCATATAACTTTCACAATTCATGTTTCACAAAGCTATTGGATAACAATATATATATATATATATATATATATATATTATATATAAATCCACACCACTATATATTTTTGGCAGTTACATGTAAACATACAAAATACCTATTATGAAAGAGTTAATAAAAAGTTCTGTAGTAACCAGCCACAAAATGCCAAACAGAAATATTATATTGGGTTTTCTGAGAAAATCTACATTTTTCAAAGATTATTTAATGATTAAAGCATATATCTAATTTGAGGAAAAACTACATATAATAAATTAATTGTAAGTTCACCAAACTGCATTAAGCAGCAACAGCCCCAATTACATGTCTACCTTACACTAGGTACTTTCTTCACTTAACAGTGTGGTGAGCATGCAGTGATATATATGTGTGTGTGTGTGTGTTGAATAAAGATCAAATACATTGACTAAGATGTTAATTTGAAAATCATTTGCTCAATTATGTATTTAGTATAATTTATTCATTTGAATTTATTTGATCAAAACACATTACCTGGATGGCAAGCTTTCTTTCCTGCCAGATTATCAAGTGAGATATCCGGGTTATCCTTTCTTACAACAGCCACAGCCCAGTATTCCAACCCTTCTTCACCACTTCCTGTAATATTAGGGATATAATTAATATAAAATTGCTGAAAGACATCACATAAAGAATTATATAAAATATTATTACAAATCCATGTTTTCTGGAAAATAACCCTGGTTACTGGAATACATGTAAAAGTAGCACCAACTCTGAGAAAACACATACTGTCGGCGATAATTTGAATTTACGTTTTTTAATCAAGTTTATGGAGGAAAACCTTGCATTAGATCGCGGAATTTTTTTTTTCTTAATCAACATTACTAAATTACTTTACAATTCCAAATCAATACATTTTCCACAGACCTAGTTCAGACAACGATGAGTTAATAATCTAAAATGTTTTTATTTTGGTGATAATTTATCGATTCCCATTTTTTCTTTCAATTCTAGTCCTGGACTAGACTATATATATCTAGTCCATACATCATTCTTTCTAAGTATTATTTTATTAAGTATCAACTTCAACAAATTAATTTAATCTGAATGTAATGTAGTATTGCTACATAACACTCAGATGCCATAAAACATCATCGTTTCATTAGCATCACTATACAAATATTTTCCTACAATCACTTGTATGAAAAAACCCATAAATATTTAAGGGCTATGTTTGGATACACAAATGTCTGCAACTTATGAATTACCCAATGGAACAGTAAAATATAGGACTACATATTATGTCAGTGGAACATATACAGCCACTTTTGTGCACATGGTAGGCTAAATCATAGTAAATGTGCTGAGTAACCTCCAAAGGCAATGAAGCAGAGTGAAAGACGAAATGCTCTTCAGATATGCCCTCACCAAGATTCGAACTCAGATGGTAGTAATCTGTGCTCCAACATGCTATCAGACAGACCACGGAGGAGCCCAGAAAATTTAATATATTTCACCACATGACTGATTGTGTGTAAATCACTCTTTGCTCGGTTTATTTGACTAAATAATATTTTTACCGAGATTCCACATTTGCTGTAAGAGTGGACATATTTTTGTAAGGGGACACGTTTTCCGTTTCAGATTTATTTTACTTTAAAAACAGTTTACACGTCGCAGTCATTGCGAAGATAATTAGGTGCCATATTGTTATTGATACAAGCCAGCCACAGCTCGCTGTCTATATCGAGCCATGACTGAGCTCCTAGGATCGTCCCTTAGGCCAGGTTTGGTGTCCTCCCAGTAAACAAAACCAAGTTACCGTTGAGATATTTCTCGGCCACGAGAGGCATCATGTTGTAGAACTCGCCGCCCGTATAACCCATGCCAGGTTCTAACTGGATGAGGTCAGCCTCGTCTCGTGATATGATCTCCATACAGTCGAACTGGTCTTTGCCACGCACACACTTGAACTCGGGTAGGGCGTCGTACTCGTAGGACCAAGGAGGATACGGACGGTTTGCGGCGACGCGCTTGGCAATGGCCGACACCAGGTCCTTGCACTTCTTCTCTTCTTCATTATTTACCACACACCATCTCGCCTCTGACGGGAAAGAACAAATTATTATAAATATAGAAGATAATAAAATGTCAATTTGCTATCACCCTGTGGAAAACAAAGTCAACTCAAAGTTCAAAGGTAAATAGTTCTTTAGAAGTATTCCACCTTCCACAGAAACAAAGGGTTATTAAACCACGTTTAAACAGAGTAGTTAGCAGTGTACCAACATGAGTTTATTTGAGATGATGATGACGATTGACAGCCACTTTTGTGCACATGGTAGGCTAAATGGGCCCTAGAGTTTATTTGAGAAAGAAGTGATGTAAATACATAGATTCTTGGCAATAACTGTTGCCAAATATATAGTTTCGGTCTGGTTTTTTTACAGTAGTTTTTTAATGATGATTTTGCTTCAAATTGGTTTTTGACAAAAACTTGTCAATCCTGTGTAAATATAAGAATTACCCTTATTTATGTCACGTAATTTGTAAATATACCATAGTGTCCCCAGATCGGGAATGAACATTTGTAACTTCTATTACCATCCTGGAAGTTTTATTAAATAAATTATAATGTTACATTACAATAATACAATAAAAGGGGACATTAAAATCAAGCGCGTCAAACACAACAGGGGTGTGTTCAATACCAGTTATAACTGTAGCATATTAACAGATTAACACAGATACAATCTTTATTGTCAATTCTACTCCACTGAGCATATGTTAAACATGTTGTGATTGATTATTTAAAAAAAATTGGAATTGATCAATTTTTAATTGGAATTTTCTACCAAAAAATTAAATCCACCAGTTAATTTTTTATTCAAAAATATTTCTTCAATGACAATTCTACTTAGAATATAAACTACTATGTATTTCAAGTAGGTACTTGGAGTACCTACTCATGGTAAAAAGAAGTAGGTAAAAAAAGTTGGAATTGAATTGATAAATTGGATGTGGAATTAGAATTGACTCCATGTCTAGTTTGAGAGATTGGAAGTTGTTTGCAAAAAGTGATCAATATTACAAAGAGAACAGGGATCACTGCCGCATTGTGGATCATCCATCAAACAATCAACCTATAATTACCACAGCCTATTGGGATACCAAAGCTATTAACACATTTCTAGAATATAGAAAGGGCAATGCCTATCCATTATCAGTGAGGAAAGCTTTGCTTAAGGTAAATTTAACTTCTTCAATCAGAAGAATTAAAAGTGAAAACGAAAATAATACAAATTTTTCAGGTCCGTACTATTGTAATAAAAAATATTGTGAAATGTTTAATTTATTTGTTAATCATATTATTTATTGAAAAGTAAATGATTACATTTCATATTTGTCACCTAAACTAAAGCTAAGCCTGGCTAAGCCGAGGCCAAGGCGAAGTTAAGACAGACCGAAGTCCTAACTCACTTAGTCACTAAGTCTAAAGTACTCTATTCCTTTGAGTTATTAACGACATGCTTGTTTTTACTCAGTACTTACCTCTTCTCAGTTGACATAAGACATTCGTCGTCAGACAAGCCAAAATCAGCAGCCTAATATACAGGTGCATCGCTGCTTTTAAATACTAATACTTTACATTAGCTGTGGTTCGTTTGTATTTTCACCTGTAGAAACCGAAGCACACCCCCAATTTTTACACTTGCCGGAAACTATTCCGCCACTATTATATTCCCCCTTTTATACGATCTTAAAGTTTAACATTTAAACTATGTACATTATATATGTACCCAGTACTTCAATAAGATTAATTAAAAATTGTAGATAAAAGTAACTCAATGACACATCATTAAAACCGCCAAGAAACAGTGTGTGTATTATTGCGCCTCCAGGTGTGTAATATGCCTACTAGATTTAGTATACAGGTGTGTTTATAAATGTTAGCCGAAGTGCGTCGATATCATAACGTTGGGCTACAAATAGTCAGCCAGCCATCGACCGTTATGATCTACCGCTTTTTAGCCAGCAGTTCTGTGAGTTTTGTGCATTATCTAGCGTTATTATATTTGAATGTAGACCCTTTTAATAAATCATGTAGGTTTATCATTATTAATATGATTATATAGTTAATATAGGCCGACCCTTAAGGCTTGACAGTTACTGATAGAACTTCGGAACCGTACAATTAATGTATGCAGACAAACGAAGCTGACTGTATTACAGTTATAATTCTATAATTAACTTGTTTTTTTAAACTTTTTGACAAACATTCGCTATCACTATATACATGCCAATTTTATTCGAAGTCATTTTCGTCGAGCCACCGTGGCCCAATGGATAAGGCATCGGCCTCCTAAATACCGATGAAGCGCAAAATTAACAGCGCTTTGGGTGAGAAAGCCGGGGATTGCGGGTTCGAGTCCCGCCGGTGGTTCAAAGTTTTTGCTTTATTTTGACTCTTAAAATTACACCAAAATTTGTGATTTCACTTCGATTTACTGCGTATTAACACTGGTAATTTTATTTTTAATTTTATACTATGTAAACACGATTAATCCATTAGCAAGGTAACCTGCTATGGGGCGGTCAAAGATCCCCTGAGACAGTGACCACCCTGGGGGTATTTCTGATCGATATTTCCTCACTGCTGCCCTGTGAGTGGCGGAGGAGTGTTCACACCTTCGATCGTGTACGTGTTGTCTCTGTTTCGTGATTGATCATAGATCGTGAAATTAAATATATTAATCAATCAATAGGCAACTCCGTGCATCATTGTATCTATTTATGTACGTCAGAATCGAATCTCTTGAAATAGACGATCCAGGGCTGTCACCCCAAAAACACGAATTCCAAATGGATCAATCAGTTTTTAAAGATTAAAAGAAAATCAGAAATACCTCTTAACTGACTATATGTACAGCGCGTATGGGACAATTTATGTGTATAAATGCCACTATAAAATTGATCGAAACGTGTTACAAATTAAGAAAGATTGATTCTATGCTTTTACCAAATCGTATAACATATGGTACAAATTCATTTTGCATATCAAGGTGCTAAATTATGGAATAGAATAGAAAATATAATGTCAAAACACTTGAATTTAAACACTTAGAGACAAATTTCTAGTTGGATACCAAACAGTTGTGGACGTTCTGCCTGCACGTTGTTTAAATTACAAAATATTTAACATTGTATTACGAATAGGCTGGCTTTATTACAATGAACAAATCTTAAAATGTAAAAACCTTTTAAATATCGTAACTGTAACGTACGGGGTTTGTCTCCTGACAGCATTCAATAACTTTACATGGAATCATCATGAATATTCGGTAGTATCCTTTGATACCTTGATACCAATGTACGGAATATAGAGGCGCAGCCTGTTTGGTAATTCCGGTCTTGATTGGTTATCTACATGTAGGTTACAAAACTAGTCGAATCATGGTAATCTGAATTTCTCCCCTTGCCAAAACTTATCAAGACGAGACTTAAACGTGTTTAGAGTTGGGCTTTCTACCACCTGAGCTGGGATCGAATTCCAGTCGTTAACCACTCGCTGGCTAAACACACTCTGTCTCATTCCTATATAGTCTCGCTCGTGACTTTGCTGTCTTCTGGATGTTCCCTCTGGTATTCGATCCTGCTGTCGGTGTAAAATCAACTCAGCTTCAAGATCACTAGACTCAAACCTCTACACTCAAGCTGGCTGTTTCATGCATTTGATTTTGCTACTCGACAAACTGCACGGTGTTCTTAAACACGCCATTATTTCATATTAAACAGATCTACAGTATTCAGATAAATTCCCGAACACTCATTACACTGGTCATTTCGACAAACTGCACGGTGTTCTTAAACACGCCATTATTTCATATTAAACAGATCTACAGTATTCAGATAAATTCCCGAACACTCATTACACTGGTCATTTCGGAAGCTGCGAGTGTTGGTTGTGAAATTAACAGGTTACGCCAATTTGATTCATAGCCAGAAGGCAATTGTCCAAGATTTGAGGGGATATCGCAAGTGAAGTTATTTGTGTGTTTGTTCTTTGGTATTGTCACAAGTTAATAAACGGATCGTGCGCTTGATTATTTGATGGGTAGCTGTTACTGTTAGAATTAGACTGTAGCTCTGTACTTGTTTTTATTGCCGGTCGAGTAGTGTGGCACTGATACTAGACCGGGCCTTGAAACACTGGTTCCGGTCGAGCATTAATGTCGCATATATATATATATATATATATATATATATATATATATATATATATTGCAGGTTTTCTTGTGTAAGACCGCCTCTTTGGCATCATGGGTAGAGCTTGAGACAATTTACCTATGGCTTTGTTCATTCTGTGTGGAAGGTTGCAGGTTCGCGCCTCGGCCGTGGCACTATAGTAGGGAGGAGTTTTCCAACCAGCCAGTCAACTGGCAAGGTTTTCTCCACCGAATATGTCATCTATTGTAAATTCTAAATTTATTTAGAATTAGTTTCCGTGGGGAAACTATAAATTACAAACCATATATTCGTCTCCCTGATTTGAGGTTATCAGCCACGTTAAAACAGCCATTTGGGCCATTATTATTATTATTATTACAGCTACAGTATTTGCTTTCATGAACATGTCGCTTCTGAAAGTATATAAACTTGGAAGCAACGTGGTACCTTTTTATTAACTGACGTTAAATAAAAGTATTTGTATATACAAGTATTCATCCACGCACACAAATATATTAGTTTTCCCACCCGTATATATGTACTTAATTTGAATGGCATATACGAAAATAATGGATCCACAAAAGAGGGTGTAAAGTAGGAAATCTAACCCAAAAGTATGAGAAAGTAAGAGTAAGCGAAATTTAGCATGGAACGTAAAATGTGGTTTGAGCACTCCCGCCTGCCTCTGATAACAATGATAATTATAAAACGCACGGCACTGTAAGCAACTAGAGATGTTGTCTTTCGTCTATCACCACTATGATTATTATTTTCGTATGTTATCGAATAATATAATAATTTTGACGAAATATTTAATTAATTAATCGATGAATAACGAAATTTGGGTTTTGCTATTTTGGGCAAATCGCCGACTGCTTATCGTTGTTCTAAGTGGCCGGAGTTTTAGCGCCATCTTAGCATCTCGATAATGCTGTTTTGTAGGATTATCAAACTATGTCGAAAGATGCTCTAAGTTAGAATATGCGATGATAATATAATTGGATAGATAAGATAGAGGCATACTTGTTACAATGCATATAAAACAGGTATGATAGATCAAAGAAACACGCAGATCTTCGCCATTTGCACGGCTGTTCAATCAATGTAGTGATTGTTGTTATTGTTTTTCAAATCATCAAATGTGCAGTTGATTCTTTCATAATTAACTCCCGATATCAGATTATGTTTTACACTTATGTTTTTCATTCTAAAAATTAAATCTGACTGGTGTAAAGATTTATGTAGAAGGTAAACAAACATGACGTAGCCAAGTGGTTTTGTTAGAAGCTGGGACACCGGGTCATTTGATAATTTTGACCAGCCTACTCATCATGCTACTGACTAGATGATAGATCTACTCTAAAGTAGAGACCCGTCTACTTTCGTTTCCAATCATACCAATGCTAATGAGAAGCCGCGTTGGGCCATTGAGATCTACCAATATCTGACCCTTGTATTTATTATGGTCCCCTCCTACTTTCTTTCTTTCTGACCAGTCTAATAATCGACTGAGTCTAATCAAATGTCTGTAAATAATGACACGCTGTCACTGAGCCTGAGAAATGAAGATTTCTCTCACTCACTTAGTTAGGTACTTTCATAAAACTAACTGTTACTTGGTATTTTGATAAAAAAAAAATTATTCAACCATAAAGAGATCAGTTTCTTGATCTATAACACAGCATGTACAGTTTGAATTATGTCGATCGGTAACATGTAAAGAACATTATACACATTTTAATAAGCTGACTATCATGAATTTATGTTACCAATAGACCGATCCAGGCGAAATGCGTTGCATCGATTACCAACTACGGTCTCACGTTAGAAACAGCTATGGCACCCACTGTTGATAGGGGATGGCAACTTTTCACTAACAGTAAATACTGGAAATATTTCAGCAAGTTATTTCATATTACACGGATACTGAGACTAGTATTTCAGCTTTCATAAGGATTTAACACAATATTTATTAGGATATAACACAATGATTGAGCAGACCGATCTGTTCAGATGAATGACACAGCTAAGCCTTCGTTATTCATGTTGACTAGTAGGGGATTTTTAGCATGGGTTTCAATGAATTAAAAACGATTTTAAAATTAAACTTAAGTTTAATGAAGATCTTTTAATATTTAATGTAAAGGGTAATTCGCAAGTTTTGGAAATATTATTAACACCCTTGATATTTGCATGTAGTAAACTAAACATTGCACGAATGGCTGATTCATAAAATAAAACAGTTCACTTTTAATACAAGATATCATGCATAAATACCAATTTTACAATAATAAGAATCACCCATTGAATTATAATCTACATGATCATTGATTTTATCCATTAGCATCATCACGTCAGATGGCAAAGATTCTACAAAAAAAATAGTTTGAACTAGACAGGCCGGACCGTGATAGCCATATAAATTGCACTGAATGTTACTTTGTTTAGTGGCATATATCTCTTGGATGAGGTCTGTGCCATTCCCATTAAATGCAAAATTATGATCTGGAGATCACATACTCTTAATGTCCATAAATAAAATCCAAACATAGATGGTAAATAGCCTATATACAGCTTTTCAGTAAGCCATTTATTGGCCACTACACGCGTAAAGTGCCAAGCAATGCAGTAATTCTCAGACTTCTAACCAGAGACCATAATGTGAAAATTTAGCCGCATGGTGGCACCAGGGGTAATTGAATCGGTCTGTTACTTTTTATTAGCATTGCCATAATTGTCAATAAGTTTTTTTTTGTCTTCAAGTAAAACGCTTCTTAATCTCCAAGGAATTTATTACTAAAATATCAACACCACATTTTGCGGCCTACGGATGAATTAGTGCGCATAACTGTAAATTATTAAAAAGTTCTTCTTTGGAAGGAAATCAACCGGTGACATTAATCTTGTTGTTAGATGGTTATTTTGGGGAGTAAAGAGCATCCAGACATCTGCTAAATGTCAATGTCAAATTGCAAAAGTTGCCATATTTTGACCGATAAGTAATCGGGAGCCGAGATAAAGTTGTTTATTTACCATAAATGGCAGTATGGGATTATGTCATAGAAATAAAGTGGCAACAAAAAATTTCCCAAAGGGAGTATCCCTCTTGGAGCCTTTTCTGAGGAGCGGTCACAGTTGCCCATTACTTTTTTATGATGTACAGTCATGATGTTTATGAGAGTACCTAACTTAGTATAGTAAATTCTAGAGTCTAATTAGGAGTGTAGCTGTAGGTATCCCAACTAAAAACCTTGCAAAATAGCATGTAGTGCCATGTTTCATAAACCATAATTATATAAGGAATATGAATATTGTCCATATATTTAAATTTTCTGTTAGCCATTAATATATAGAATATGGTTATTTAATTTCACAACCCCTTGTTTATTATATTGAAGATTGTGCAGTTGTTTGAAAACAACATGTGTTGTTTTCACAAATGTTCAAAGGTTGTCAAACCATGAAAATACAAAATGTGCAAAAATTTTGTTAATTTTCAGAATATCATCCTGAACTTTTAACACAATGTACAAATCATTAAGATACAAACAATAACAGAATGCTGACTAAATTTATTTACACAAATTGTTACCTAAGTCACCAATGTCTGCTGAAATGTTAAAAAATACTCTAATGGATATAACTTCTGTGAATATTTTATTTATGACACAGAATATTTATACCCATTAGCATTTAAAACTACCTCAATATCAGCAGCAAAAACCAATTCACTCTGAACTTCAGCAACATTATCTGTTCTTGGGCATCTGTATACAGTCTGTAACCCTGTTTAAAAACTGAATTGTTGCCACCTCTGAACTTGTCACTTCTAACACAGTGCCAATAAAAAATCATCCACATATTCATATGCAACTGCAACCCATGAGCCCTGATTCAGGCTGATTGTTAAACGTAATTGTATCTGATGTCTTGCATTTTTTTAAATTTTGAAAGTTATCCGATTCAGTCAAAATTAGTTTTCTTTGTTTGGTTTGGGTGAATTCTTGGTCTAAGTCAAAATCCATCACTGTACTAGATGTTGCATTTATAATCCATCGTGGGTTCAGCATAGGCAGCCCATTGGAAGAGCAGCCTTTTTAATCTTCAATCTTGTGACAGCTGTCCAGCTCCAACTTCAGTTGTAACCAATAGGTCAGCTGAAGCTATATCAAGTTGGCAGGGAAGGTCGTTCATAGCCATGAACACTGACCGGAATAAGTCCAGTGTACCACCAGCTGAAAAGCAATAATGAATTGTTCTTAAATCACATATCATATGTCACTGACATTTACTATTTAGTCAAATTGAGCCTGACACTGTCACTGATTCAGTGTATGTGTACTGTATTTATTCATATAAGTGTTATCACCAATTACAATGGATTTACTTCAGTGTAAACCTTTTTAATTTAGATAAGTATATTATAACAAGCACTGAATGTATTTATAATATAGTGAACTTTTAAATAAGGTGACAAATTTGTATGATTTGTGCAAGTCTGAATAAGCCGAATTGTATATATCAATTTATTATCGCCCAACACAAGCGGTACCGAAAAGCTCCAAGACAAATGACAGATGACCTGCATTTGTTTCTGCCATATCCTTCATTAATGCTATTTCTTAATACAGTTTACATATTATTTACAACATATGAATGATTGTATACGCTATTTTTTCTGTGGGTTGTATTATATCGATATACTAGGCATCTAACTTCAAAGGTAAATATCTTCAAACCTACTTAAATCTAACTAATTCGGTGGGGGGGGGTCGCACCAGCTGCAGTGACAACACTTCCGAAATGCACTGGTGTTCTTCGATAGGCACATTGTTTACTGGCATGGCATTTACTGAATACACATTCAATGTAATAAACATGCATACTCATTGAAAGAATAGACTCAAGTTTTCAAATACATAAAATTTGTTGATGTAGTTCAGATAGAAATATGAAAAAATGTTGGGCAAATAAATGGTAAAACCAACAGGTTTAGCATCTGGACGTGCCTTTGTACGTATCTATTGGGATACCTAGTAGCTGTGTCCAGGGTTCCCATGATGGTGTTAGCATTGTACTGGACTGGATGATTTCGGATTGAATCCTAACGTCAGATTGTTTGCAGAAGACATGTTTTATCCCCACTTAAGTAATCTCAAATTGTCCTAAAAATGCACAAAACACTCGGGGCGCTGTAAGTGTAAGTCCCTGACTGCTTGTGGCTCAATTTGCTCTGGGATTTTCTTTCCTGCTTTCCAGCGTTTTGTTTTATTCCCAACAACCACTCTCATACCTGCTTTAATAATTATAGTTAATGTGAAAATAAAAGCTGTGCAAATAAAATTTTAATATGAGTAGCTTTTTGTGCTCAGGATAAGGTTGCTGAATTTAAGTCTTCAACTGTATTAATATATATATATATATATATATATATATATATATATATATGGACTAATTTTGTACTTGATAGGTGATTATCCAAGGTTTCCGAAGTTACAGGGATCAGACCATCATCGAACCATTCAGTCCACGTCATAATGTCATAGGTAAGTTAGTTTCACTAGAAGTTTCTTCATAATTTTCATAAAATATTTGGTTGAAGCAGAATATGATAATCATAATACCTGCAGGTTTGTATGCCTCGTTAGTTGTTATAAAATTATGAACAGGTTTAAAACATCTTTTGTGGCCTATTTGGGCTAAAATCATATAAATTGTTTTAGTTCAATGAATCATTTAGCAACTGTGATAACACTGTTATCACCAGAGTGGTAAGTTTGAGAAGAACAATATGGTTTGGAAGTTGTGGAACATTTTTTTTTCAAAAAATTTGGGGAACTTTTAAAAATATTGATTATTCTGAAATTAAAATAGGTGATTTTCATCTGGAAAGTGCTGCAGTTATCATTATTTTCTATTAAATATTAATGGTATCATGTTTATAGTGAGATAATTCGTAAAAGCAGTGAGTGTTTAAGTAGATATGGTAATTCAGTTTAATTAAAAACTCCACAGTACTTGATGTCAGAATAAGATACAGGTACCAATAATTATATTCATAATTGGCATTACAGTTTCAAGTAGACGGCAGAGGAGATAACGGAGCAGATTCTACTGTTATCTGTCTGATCCATGAATTGTACTGATATTCAAATTTTGTGATAGTTATACTTGACTTATTGCTAATTGATTTATGAAATATGACTGTGATTAATCTCAGCATGATATATTTTCATTGCACAACATATTATTTTTTACATTGTTAACCCTTCAAATTCTCCAGGTGAATAGTTAAATAGTGTCATGGAAATTTGTGAGAACCTTTGATGAGATATGTAATCAGTTGCATATTGCACTCCAGAATTATAACAACTAAAACAGCTATGTCCTCGAGCATTATGGAGCTGATTTCTAGATCATGTCTAAAACATATAAAACAATTATTTTAATATTATTCATATTTCTGTTTCAGTTGGAAGAAATGGATCTGGAAAGAGTAACTTTTTCTATGGTAAGCTCCCTCTGTGTGTGAGTGTGTGTCTGTGTTATCAGTCACATCTTTAACAGTATGAAGTTTGTACTACATTTCATTTTATGGCTGGTGGGTTCCCACACAAATCTTCTCCATTTTATCCAGTCTTGCCCATCTACATTATTCAGCTCACGCTCTGTCATAACCTTCTCCACGACCCGATTCCACCTCATCCGCAGTCTTCCTCTACCTCTCACACCGTCTGCCTCATATTGCATAGTTCCTCTTCACCCAGTCACCATCATCTTTCCGTAACACATGTCTGAGCCACCCCCAAATGATTCCTCTTAACAACTTCGGTCACTAGTCCAATCCACATTCTCTTCACCAGTTCTATACTCCACCTCCATGCGCTCCTTCTCTGGCAGGACTTCTCCAGGAATTACCTTCAGATTCCAGCGATGTTTCCTGTCCTGCTTATTTTGCATCAGGTTCTTATCCTTCTTGAACTGTGTTCCACACGCAACGTATCCAGTTAAGTCTCCACCAATGTATTCGTAATAAGAACCGTATATTAAATCTGTTATATATATGTGTGTGTTGTGGGGCCAAACATTTACAGGGTTCGCACAGGTCCTTGAAGACCTGGAAAGTCCTGGAATTTGAAAATTTGGATTCCAGGCCTGGAAAGTCCTGGAATTTGGACATTCACAAGATCTATATTTCCTATTATGAGCATACAGGAATTCTGTGTTCATTGGAAGGTCATTGAAAATCCTGGAAAGTCGTGGAATTTGAGATGTCAAAATGTGTATGAAACCTGATTTAAGTAATTCTTCGGTGGCTAATACAGTTTCTAGATTTGTCTTCACTCATGGCTTCTGTAGCCATGATTACTGATATCTCGAATGTTGTGCATAAATTAAATGTTTTTAATTGTTCAAAACATCGTAATAAGATTTTAAATGGGCCACTTGGACGTAGTAGCCACGTCACTGATTAATTTCCTGGTAGATTACGCATGTATTCTCAATGTAGGCTCACTGAGATTGGTGGCTTCATGTAAAGGATCATGCACATCCTGGCATGGTGTGTTAAATAAACACACATGTTGATGACATCAGTACACAGATTTGACCATCTAGAAGTATTGTAAAAATTATGCAGAGAACTGAATGTATGGCGCTGATTGCTACTAACGGCCTGAAATTATACAATTGAAATATCAGTGTATCGCAATTTCTTTTCAATTAGTAATATCGTAGTTCTCATACATTTGAATCTGTTAAATGACTAATAATGAGGAACTCTAATTAAAAAGGAACTATATATGTTTGATTATCATGAAGCTATTTTATAAATATTTTATGGAAATTACCAGAAGAGTCACAAATCTTGATGTTTATTAGTATGACTAATTAACTAGCTAGATATGATATTTAATGGTTGTATTAGCATGGCTGATTTTATTTTATTTTCCACACAGCCATCCAGTTTGTTTTGTCTGATGAGTTCTCCCATCTTCGTGAGGAACAGAGACAAGCTTTGCTTCATGAGGGGACAGGACCGAGAGTGATCTCAGCATTTGTGGAGATCATCTTCGATAATGAAGACAACAGGATTCCTGTAAGTATGTGTGTGTGTGTGTGTGTGTTTATATATACATATATATACTATAATACTCTTCACCATGGTGTGATTTATTCTATAGTAAACACTGTTTGGAATTAATATAATTAATTATTGCAACCTGCTCACTGGAATTAAAAATCAGTCTTCATTTGCCATTGCTCTACAGATTGACAAAGATGAAGTCTCCTTGCGGCGTGTCATTGGCTCCAAGAAAGATCAGTATTTTCTGGATAAGAAAATGGTGACGTTAGTATTTCAAATCTCTTACCATTATGTTCCCTTTACTGAAACCTGATTAATTTTGCTTTCAGAATACCGTAGTTATGGTGGGACTAAATGCTCAAACAATAATGTACGGGTCATAATTTATCAGTGGTAAATATAAATTTATTTTGTTATATGTTTTGTGTCCTATTTAAGTTCAAGTTTGATATTTCCTTTCAGTAAGAGTGATGTGATGAACCTGTTGGAAAGTGCTGGCTTCTCTCGTAGCAATCCCTATTACATTGTGAAACAGGGAAAGGTAACATTGATAAACCTTTTTATATCTAGCTGTCCATATTTTATTTATTGTTCTGTGATGTTGTTATAGTCAATTGGGTAACTTGGTTTTTCTGTGTTTGTGCACACCAACTGATCCAGAATTTATTTCTTTCCAGATCAATCAGATGGCCACAGCTCCAGATTCCCATCGGTTGAAGCTGCTCCGTGAGGTGGCTGGGACTCGTGTCTACGATGAAAGAAAAGAGGAGAGCAAGGCTATTCTTCGCGAGACGGGTAAATTGAATTTGAAATGTTCATCGGCATTCTGTTGTGGTTAGGAGACTGTGCTACAAACCTTAAGATTGGTGGTTCAATTCCAGCTCATGCCTCTGTTCATGGGATCTGATCATCACCGAGGCTAAATGGCTAGACTCGACCAAAGTGTTCACAAATGGCATGTTGTTGTGTAGTCATAGGCAATTAGACTTTTATCAGTTGTTTTTATGGTTTGTGTTATGTGACTCGGTGAGTATATGCTGGCAAGCAAAATTATCTGTTTTAGATCGAGTTTGTACATTGCCAGGTTGGATCAGTGGAGTTGTTTATGTTTTTCTGCAAATCAATGCCATAAGATGAACTTCTGGTATGTGAAGAAGTAAGCATCCACAAAAGATGTGTATATGTGTTCATGTATGATGGATGCCAAATATTGGTTATTAGGAGATGACATCATTATTTGTTTGTATTTTCAGAGGGCAAACGAGAGAAAATTAACGAACTACTGAAGTACATTGACGAACGTCTTAACA
Source organism: Paralvinella palmiformis (assembly GCA_025642065.1). NCBI lineage: Eukaryota > Metazoa > Annelida > Polychaeta > Terebellida > Alvinellidae > Paralvinella > Paralvinella palmiformis. The sequence goes on from JAODUP010000036.1 coordinate 610,957, forward strand.
CCCTAGAGGAAGAGAAAGAAGAACTGAAAGAGTATCAGAAATGGGATAAAATGAGGAGGTAGGGCTGTCTTAGTATTGAGGTTTTTTTTGGTTATAGTACATGATATCTAACGCATGTATATCCATGTGCGCTTGCACAAGTGTACACAGACACATGCATTGTATCGCACACACACACACAGAGTGAGAGAGACATCTGTTTCAATGAAATGTGTTCAACTCGTCAGGTCACTGGAATACACCATACATGAACATGAGTTGCGTCAAACGTGCACCAAGTTAGAAGCTTTGCAGGACAAACGCGAGAAAAGTGGAGCACAAAGTCACAAGCTGCGCGAAGAACAGCAGCAGGCAGCAGATCAGATAAAGGTGGGTTTGTTGTTGAGGATCACAAGCTATTGTGATATTGTCTGTTGTGGTCAGTGGTGCAATGGTTAGAGCAGTATACCACAAACCTCCAGGTTGTGGGTGTGAATCCGACTCCTTCCCTCTGTTTGTGGGATGTGTTTCCATAGGGAGGCACCATCAGCCATAAGTCTCACAGGTGACCAGCACCGAGGCTAAACAACTCAAATTGACTCAACTTCATTATGGCTGTCAGTTTAATACTGAAACTTAAATACATTCTTATTTACGGACGTCTCAATTTTATATAAAAAACATCTGAGATATTCACTACCACAAATTATTAGCACAGTGGGTAGAGTCCATGTTGTGCATTTTAATCAGATTTAAATGCCTGTATGTGGGATGTTTTCCTGGGGAGTCACTTCTTGGTCATATGTCTCGAATTTGATTGGTGCTGAAGCGAAACAACACTCACTCACTCATTACTGGATAAACATCTTGCATTTATATTAATAATAATGTTCTAATAAAATCTGATTCAGAAATATGATGACTAATTGTGATTATGATCCATTCCATTTGGTTAATTTCAAATGTTCAAATCCATTTTTACCTACTATTTACCCTGAGTAGTTACTCTGAATACCTTACTCTGAGTACCAGTTTATATTCCAAGTAGGATTGTCATGGAAGAAATATTTCTGAATTAAAAAGTTAAATGGTAAATTAATTTGTGGATTTAATTTTTTTGTCGTGAACTTCAATTCCAATTCCAAATTTATCAATTCCAATTCTATTTTTTTTTTTAAAGAAGCCATTTTGGAATTGGAATTACCCATCAATTCCAATTCTGGAATTGAATTGACCCCATGTGTGTTATGATGGGTTAAAAAACAAATCAGTAAAGGTATAGCACTAATGATAACTCCTCAGTTAGTATTAATTTTGACAGCACAGTGTCGCATTGCTAATTGTGGACTTGCGCCAAATTAAAACCAAAGAAGATTAATGCCTTTATTATTATTTCAGGCCATCAGCAAAGATATTCGTGAACACAAGGCCAAGACACAGGCCTTTATTGACGAAAAGGAAGTGTTGATGTCCGAGCAGCAGGAGCTTGTCAAACGTAAAGCAAAGCTAGAACTCGATATTAATGACATGCAAAGTGAGATGGATGGTGACCAGACTGCCAAGGTACCATTGCATAACTTTGGTGATATGCTGAAATTTTTAAATGTATTATCAATATATTTAGGATACATTATGTTATGTCTATATGACACGTTAAAATTGTGTGGATGATAAGTGGTTTATTTGTCACGGTTTTTGAAAGGTGGTCAATAACTGCTGGGACATTGTATTTCACATGATGTATAACCGAGGACATGTCCATAGTCGATTTGATATTGTTGCACTGCACATCTCTGGATCATGGGATCGATTCTCCTCATAGTTACTTATATCTTTGTGATGTTTTATTCCACAGCAAAAAGCTTTGTCCTGATTCTCGCATTATCGTAGGCAGTAGTCCCTAAGCTATATGTGACCAGCACCGATGCTAAGAAAAGCAACCAATCTCACCATAATTGACTCTTAAAACAATTGTTTGCTTGCTTACTCTTTCAAACCAGAAAAAAGCTGAGATAGAATTGGCGAAGTTGGATGACCGCATTGCTGTGACTAGAGATAAACTGGAGAGCATAGCACCACAGTATGATGGTCAGAGACAGAGAGAGGAACAAGCCGCAGCACAGTATGTATTATAGTGATATTATATACTCGTGACATGTGGTTAGTACTGTATAATTATATCTGGTGTGGTTATGGATTTGAACTAAGCACCAAATAGCTGAAAATATTAGGTAATTTTTTTATCTACCCGCAGGTTACAAGATTTTCATTTTGGGAGGGGGTGGGGGTTATATAATCATCAAGACTGTCAGGTTACGATTGTCAGACAACAAAATTGTTATATTTAGATAGCCGTAAGCTTCACATGCCAAACTTTTACTAGGTGACAAAATTCTAATACATAACTAACTATTATGATGTCAATTCGATGGTAGCACAACTGTAATTATAAACTTTTGATCACTACTAATTCTTGTATGTTCTTTGTCATGATAAGTAATGCTCATCAAATGCAATTCTAAGGTGTTGGCTAAAATGGGAAAATTGGCTTCATGTTTTCAGGAATCTTTATAATAATTAGTTATGGTTAATCACTGCGTGAAATAAGGAGATACGTACTTTTCACTGAAGGGCATTGTTAATGGCAATGAGAATGAAAGGCATGATGAATTTTCAGATGATGTTGTTAATAGTCAAGATGTTGCTGTGTTAAATTATAAACGGGAAGTTGTTTCAATTTACAGTAGTGCAATTTTTCACATGAAACATTGAACTTTGTTTTGAACATCAGGAGGTTGTTCCAGACTATAATTTGTACACTGATTTCTGGTAGTTAAACATAATACATCCTATAGTCTGGAAAATATGGTAATTCTCTCGTATTTGTGTTCAGCTTTTAGAACATTTGTATAGCTAGTTGTCCATTTAGACAGGCATCATATGATGTTTAAGACAATTTTGTGGTGCAACAGCCAATTGGAGGTGTTGACATTTTGTTTATACGTCTTTTCCCGTGTAGTTTGGTGTGTAATATTTCTATATCGAGTTATTCAGCAATGAGAGAGTGTAATAAAAATGGCTCACATTTATTTTTAAGACTGGCACTGGCAGAACAGCGTCGAAAAGAATTATACGCCAAGCAGGGGCGAGGCAACCAGTTTACTTCGCGCGAAGAGCGAGATCGCTGGATCAGCAAGGAGCTTAAAGCGCTGAACAAGGCCATACGTGATAAGGATGAACAGATTCGACGTCTACGTGAGGATCTGGAAAACGACCAACAGAAAGCTGAGCTGCTTGAAGGACAGATTAAGGTGAGGTTGTCAAGATGGCAAGTTAACGTCTTTTTGTCGTATTACCTAAATTATATATGGAAAGTGCTTTTGTTAAGGTGTTATGTTTGGAATCATTGTCGGATTATTGACGAAAGATCTCGTCCTTTGATGATGTTTGTCATATAATCATTTTTATTATGTCGGATTATGCGTATCATTTTGCGGGGTTTTTCTTTTATGTTGAATTTAGGAAGTCAGCGAAAAAATTGAGCAACATAAGGAGATCATCGACCAAAACAACAAGTCATTCTATGAGATGAAGAAACAAAAGGACTGTCTCCAAAATGAGAGGAAGTTAGTTTTTTTTTTTTTATTATGTAAAATGAGTCTTCTAATAATCCCTTGTTCAGGATTGCTTCATTTTGGCGAATATTATATAGTATTGTTTCTAACTAGGTGTTGATTGTCTGTTATGCTGTACCAGGGAATAGCTCCTGCAAGTCAAGGTGTCTTACTATTATTGGTTTATTTACTTGTATACCGACTCTACTTTCAGTGTGCTCTGGCGCACTGAGAATGCGATGCAGCAGCAGATTACTTCGCTTCGAGATGAATTGAGTAAGCGTGAACAAGCATTACGTTCTATGACGGGCAAAGCCATTCTGAATGGCATCGACAGTATACAGAAGGTGTTGCAGTACTTTAGGGACCAGAAGAAATATCCCGAAGTGATAGACGGTTATTATGGCACTCTAATAGAAAACTTCGACTGTGAAAAAACGTTCTTCACCGCTGTGGAGGTCACTGCTGGAACAAGGTAAAAGCGAATTGTCAAATAATTCTAGTGTGGCAGATTGTTGAGGTCTGATAATTTCTTGTCATACCAAAGCATATCACATAATGTTTTGATTGTGCTGTCATACACCACTTTCTTCCAATTCGTGTTTTCAACGTCTATTACACGTGGTCTTAACCATCTTTTTTCCATTTCAGGTTGTTTCATCACATTGTAGACACGGACAGAACTGGTACGAAGATACTGCAAGAGATGAACAGGCTGAGGTTGCCTGGAGAAGTGACATTCATGCCTCTGAACAGGCTTGATGTCAGGGATACCTACTATCCAGAGACCAATGTGAGTGTCGTAGAATGGTGGGGTTCGATTCAGACTTTATTTATAATGATAATAATAATACACAAAATTTATATGGTGCCCTATATGATCCATAAGATAACTCTAAGGTACTTATAACTGTAGAAAATTTTAATATTGGGATAGATGCATTTAAGAAAAGAAGTACAGCTAAATTCAATAGTATATTCAAATGGGATGAGCAAAAACCATTAGAACATCCATAAATAAATATCTGATATCGGATAGTGATTTTGTTTTTAATATTAATTATGTGCCTATGACCAGCTTATGAAAACAGCAAATACTTGTTGATAAGTTGACATCAGTAGGGTGTGCGTAAATGAGTAATGTCCTCGTTATAAGTCTGAATATAGAGTTCTATGAATGATGTAGCTAGATGAAATTAATAATTAAATACGTTAGTAATATATCTTTCCACTCAGGATGCCATTCCCATGATACACAAGCTGAACTTTGAGCACAAATTTGATCGTGCGATCAAGCACGTTTTCAGCAAGACTCTGATCTGTCGCAGCATGGAAGTAGCCACGCAGATAGCTCGTACCCAGAATCTCGACTGCATCACACTCGATGGTAAGCGGTATACTATAGATGTCAGTTAAAGTTGTAGCTTTTCAGAAATTGTTTTCAACAACGGTTTTTATTCAATGTCACAACGTAACGCATGTCATGCTGCTGGTTTTTCTATTAATTAGGCGACCAGGTGAGTCGACGTGGTGCTCTGACGGGAGGTTATTATGACACACGCAAATCACGTCTCGACTTGCAAAAAAGCAAGATAGAAACCCTTCACAGCCTGCAGCAACATGAACGAGAATATGAAGAACACAAAGTTAAATTACAGAATATCCTTTTTTCGTAGCTATGATATGCCATGATATATATGTACGGCAATGATAGCTGTGTTGAGGAGTAGTTCTTTTGAAGGCATAGTTCACCATCAGAAAAAATTCTTAAATATGTAATGCTTATTATCATGAAATATATCTGATATCATAGATATAGGGAAATAATCCAAATTACTGGAGCGACGCCAATACGGCTGCATGGGAAGCTAGATTTGAAGGTGGGAAGGAGAAAACTCAAATGCTCTGACATCATATGAGCACTCTCTAGGCTGATGCGGATTACAGCTGCTCTTGAGTATTCATATCTCAGCCGTTCAAGGATGTTGTGATATACGTATAACATTAGAATCAGCTAAAATACAGTTTAAATATTGCATCCCTTTAAGTTTTGTGTTAATTTATAATAGCTATGCTGAGAAGTAGTTCTTAAAGTTTTGCGTTTATTTATACAATAATAACTTGATAAATATATCCAAGTTTTTTGGTTTATGTTCCCTAACCTTGCTTACCATTAGAAGGTCAGATTAATCAGTTAGTGAGTGAGATGCAGCGGACGGAGACCAAAAACAGCAAGAACAAGTAAGTGGATATTACATGAATATTACTGGCTTCTAAAACTATGCTAATGCCACATAATGCAGATTTTGTTTTTGTGAACTGCTTCCCGAAGCAGGCAGGGACATCCAGCAAAAACTTAACGGAATTCCAGATCAAGAAAAATTCGGGAGTTTGAAATAAATTTGGCAAATTTGAAAGAGTCATGGAATTTTATTTTAGGATCTGTTGTCTCATAAATGACATGAGCAACAAAATTAATTGTTGCAATAAACATTTTTGCATTAAATTTTAATGCAGTAATTTCTTTTGTTTTTATAGTGTTTATTTAGTAATCATAAATAAAGTTTTAAAAATGTTATTATGTTTTGTTGTGAAATGATGTATTATGAGCACATTTTTGCACACTCCGTGAAACTGTAGCTCCTTTTTACGACTACACTTTTTTGTGTAATTTTTCTATATACAGTTGGAAACATTTATATTCAGTTTCATGCTTAAAATGTACTAAAATTAATTATATACTGTAGGTCCCAGCCATTAAGCCTACTGCCCATTAAGCCAAAGTCGTTTTTTATGCCTAAAATATCACCATTAAGCTGACCTAAAAATCTGAACTTTTCCCTGCAATATTTCCAGGTGACATTTTGAACACAGGAAATAGTTTTGTTTTCATAATTCCTTATTCGTAATAATGTGTTTTGTATACCGTCAATAGACCAAGGCAAATTATAACAATCGCGTACACAAACTGTTAACGCATACGTAGGACCGCAAACTTAATTAATGGCGTGATTAAACCTCATATGAAGTTAATCAAATATAAATTGACTTAGAAATAATTAGACATTGTCAATTACTACTGAGCCTTTGGTGGTACATTTTGATCACTAATGCAGCAACAACTGAGAAAATTGGGTACGATATGTCTTGGGTACGAGTTGTCTTGTTACCGATGCTGCCTTCAAATTTGAAAGTCGTGAAATGCGCTACTGAGTGCAGCAACAGTTATTCATAATTACAAAAATCAATTAATTCTACATATAAATATTGATTTTCATTATAAAGCCATGTATAATTATCATCAACTTGTTTCACTTCTATTTTCACTCCATGACTACATGAGTTTAAATCAAAATGACGATAGATATACGTCTGCATATATATCCAGTGTTGCTTCTAGGATGCATTTTTGTGGGATTTCCACGATATTTTAATGTATGGTGCAAAATTTAAAAAATCCCTGCGCCCCACATGGCAAAATATTTTACTTGTTGTGAGCCTTAATGGTCTCCCCGTCACTATTATGTTTTGTGTGAACGGTTCCTGGGCAGTGCTAAGTCCTTTGTAGAGGGATCAGTGTTGCTTCTAGGACGATTTTGGTGGGCTGGTAAAAGTCCATTTTGCATTATGATGGTCACATGACTCAAATACTCTCTCCTGATTGGCCAGTTATCTTTGTTGACAGTAAATAAAACACATGGTCTTGTTTATATGGTGGATTTCTGTCCCTCTCCAGTTTTTTTGTTTGCATTTTGGTTTTGTGAAAGATAAAAGTCCATTTTCTTAGATCATATAAATAACTGATGTCTCAGTAATAACATTTTGAAGCATTTCTATAGTCTTGTTTTTTCATGTTACAGATATAAGTGATATGCATCAATTTAATTATGCTTACACTGTAAAATTATGCATATAAATACTTCAAATAGGATGCAAATGTCATAATTTTCAGTTCAAATATTCCTGGCAGTATGCATTTATACTCATAAATGGTTTTAATGCCAAGTGCCCATGTTACATTAAAATCCCTCACATTTTTTAAATCTAAGGGGGAGCTCCCCACATAGGCTTGATCCTAGAAGCAACACTGTTCTATCTAGTCTGTAGAAGGCCGACTAACACACTGAAATATCTTCTCCCATGACTGGATTTCTTGACGCTGAGACAGCACTGGCCATTAAGCTGTATCGGCTTAATGGCCGGACCTACAGTATATGAGATTTAAAAAATTCTCCATTGATTTGTTGTTCTTTTGAACCATAAACAAATTTGATAAAAGAGCCTTCATGTAGTAAAGACATGGAGGTGCTATTTGACATAAATTAACTGAACGTTTCCCATCTTAGTGTTGATTACTTTAGTATTCTTAGTTTTTGAGTTATTTATTTTTTATTTTTCATCAAACAGAGACATCTATGACAAGATGAGGGCTGATCTAAGACTAATGAAGGAGGAGGCCCAGAGAATAGAAACATCACGTGCTCCAAAGGTACTGTTTAGTTATGTCTGATGTATTATCTATAGTCAGTGGGTAGTGGTAGAGTTGTGGCTATAGTCAGTGGGTAGTGGTAAGTTGTGGCTATAGTCAGTGGGTAGTGGTAGAGTTGTGGCTATAGTCAGTGGGTAGTGGTAGAGTTGTGGCTATAGTCAGTGGGTAGTGGTAAGTTGTGGCTATAGTCAGTGGGTAGTGGTAAGTTGTGGCTATAGTCAGTGGGTAGTGGTAGAGTTGTGGCTATAGTCAGTGGGTAGTGGTAAGTTGTGGCTATAGTCAGTGGGTAGTGGTAGAGTTGTGGCTATAGTCAGTGGGTAGTGGTAGAGTTGTGGCTATAGTCAGTGGGTAGTGGTAAGTTGTGGCTATAGTCAGTGGGTAGTGGTAAGTTGTGGCTATAGTCAGTGGGTAGTGGTAGAGTTGTGGCTATAGTCAGTGGGTAGTGGTAGAGTTGTGGCTATAGTCAGTGGGTAGTGGTAGAGTTGTGGCTATAGTCAGTGGGTAGTGGTAGAGTTGTGGCTATAGTCAGTGGGTAGTGGTAGAGTTGTGGCTATAGTCAGTGGGTAGTGGTAGAGTTGTGGCTGTAGTCAGTGGTTAGTTGTAGAGTTGTGGCTATAGTCAGTGGGTAGTTGTAGAGTTGTGGCTAATGTCAGTGGGTAGTCAGAGTTGTGGCTAATGTCATTGGGTAGTGATAGAGTTGTGGCTATAGTCAGTGGGTTGTGGTAAAGTTGTGGCTATAGTCAGTGAGTCAAGTTGTGGCTATAGTCAGTTGACACTGGTAGAGTCGTGGCTATAGTCAGTTGACACTGGTAGAGTCATGGCTATAGTCAGTTGACACTGGTAGAGTCGTGGCTATAGTCAGTTGACACTGGTAGAGTCATGCAGCTATAGTCAGTTGACACTGGTAGAGTCATGGCTATAGTCAGGGGGTAGTGGTAGAGCCATGGTGTTAACACAGCAACATCTGTTTTTTTCCCTCTGTTTAAGAGTTCAGGTGGAAACTTCTTCATCTTGGTTTAATTATTATTGTGCCATTGTGGCTTAAAACTGATTGACAAATGGAGTTGTAACCTTGACCTTTTTGTTTATGTAATTAGCTCTATTTATTCTTATACAGCTAAACCTATTCATATTATTATTCTCTGTTTACACATTAGGAGCGTAGTTTGGCCAGCTTACAATCTAGTCTCGAGTCTATGAAGACGTCAGCCCAATCTTTACAAGAAGAGCTAGGTACTGATCTGTTGTCTCAGCTCTCCGTGGATGATCAGCGTGAAGTGGATAAACTCAATGATCAGATCCAGTTCCTGACGAATGAAAACAGAGCAGCACTAAAGGAGAGAGTCCGAGTAAATATTTATTCGCTATTTTAGATTTCATGGATTTTTTAAATGATGTTTCATGCGAAGTAGGGGAATGTACATTCTCTCAGACTGGCTGCAACTAGTTTTTTTTTCGTTTAAAAATGTTTTACGGAATGAACAATAAATAAACTTGGATTAATTTTGGATTTTTTGTGATTTTATTTTGGTTATATCTTAAAAATAAATGTAGTGTTTCATATATTATTGTTGTCCACTATTAGCTGGAAACGGATAAGAACAGATTAGAGACGTTGCTGAATAATAATCTACTACGTAAGAGAGAACGTCTCATGGCTGACGTCCAGGAAATGTCCGGCGAGGACTCTAAGACAAGACTGGAGATGAGCTACACCGAGTTGGAGAGCATCAGTCAGCGGATCAATGACAATAACAGCAGGTTTAAAGGTAATTGAGATCTCTTCTGTCTGTTGTACAAGTCAAGATGTGGGGCTGTGATGTTTGTTCTCTGGTCGGTTTAAATGCTTTCTCAGTTCAGGGTACTTATGATTGTTTTACATCAAAGCAGAGGAACAATCGAGATGATTGTCTATTACTTCATATTTGCTGTTTCAACTCTCAGGGTGCTCTGTTAGCACAGTGGTTAGACCGTTGTACTACAGACTACCAGGTTGTGGGTTCAAATCCCACTCGTACCTCCATTTGTGGAATATTTTTCTACGGATTCGTTCCTTGGGCGTATGTCCCAAGGCTAAACAAGAAACTTATCCCTTTAACACATACATTAACCATCATGGTTAATGTTAAAGGCTATTTTTGTGTTATATTATTGTGATTATTTTTCTCTATGGTAAGTGATGGATTACTGGAGCAAGTTTTATATTACTTGTTATCCTTGCCTACTTGTCTATATTTATGTATGATCCTTCTTATTGTTTTGTTAGATGAAATTAGGTCAGAGGTCAATATGATCCTCCAATTCAGACAGTGGTCACTCATAATACGTTGTTTTCCAGAACTGAATGACCAGATCGATAGCTTGAACAAGGAGCATAAAGAACTCCTGAAGAACCTCGAGTATTGGAAAGGCCAGGAAAGGGACCACCAAGAACGTATCAGTGAAGACTCGAAGGAACTTGAAAAAATGACTAACAAGCAATCTTTGCTACTTAAAAAGGTTGACTCTTGGAGACTGTACCGAGATTAAATCGTTGTTGAAATGTTTTATTTGTATATCAGATGGATTTTTTTTTAAGTGAAGACTCACACAGCTAAGTTTTGTTCATAAACACAAATTTACATCTATTTGGCAATGGATTTTTTGTTTCCAGAAAGACGAATGTATGCGTAAAATAAGAGAACTGGGATCTTTGCCGAGTGATGCATTTGAAAAATATCAAAACTGGAGCATAAAACAGGTATATGTGTGGATGGGCACTAGTCCTGTAGCCATCGATTCTGGTCGTGTATTTTCCTTTTTGCAGACATGTTTTGCACTTATTGATCTTCTTATACGTATTACTCGATTAATGCTTTATTAATGCTTGTGCAGCTTTTCAAGAAGTTAGAGCAGTGTAACCATGAACTGAAGAAGTACAGTCACGTAAATAAGAAAGCCCTGGACCAGTTTGTAAATTTCTCCGATCAGAAAGAGAAGCTGATCAAAAGAAAGGAAGAACTCGATAGAGCTCACCAGGTGAGAAGTGAAGGAAGTCCTATTATGGTCAATAACAAACAGAATGTATATTAATTTATATACAGATATTCAAAGTGTATAAAAACATTGTCGGTATATCTTGCACCTATTCGGAATACACAGACCTAACCTGCGCACGTTGTTTATTTACAGTCCATAAAAGATCTGATGTACCATCTGGACCAGAGGAAATACGAAGCAATCCAGCTAACCTTCAAACAGGTTGGCAATACTTTTATACGAGTCCGCTTCTCGCTTCACAACAGCTGCCGAGCATTTCTATTACATATCCGTACTTCGTAGATGCGTTTTAATAATTCGATTATTCGTTTTTAGGTGTCAAAGTATTTTACGGAGATATTCAAGAAGCTAGTACCTCACGGTCACGCCGTGCTGGTTATGAAGAGAGGAGATCTGGAGTCAAATGAAGTGAGTTGACCTACCGTAGTTTTGTATAATTGTTTTTTGCAGGACTGTGTTTACCCTTTCTCTGCCGCGTTTTATGGATTCGGGTATAAATTATGATAATTATCGGAAATAAACGCCGCCTGTGGGCGTTTAGTCTTCCTACACATTTTGTTTCATGCTTCGTCTCGTCTGTTCGAGAGTTGTTTTCGCTCAATTTGATAACGTTATGCTATTAGGGAGATGACGAAGAAGAAAGATCCCAGGACAAGGCACATATTGTGGAGACTTTTACTGGAGTTGGAATTAAGGTAAAATTATCGTCCAAGTATTAAGAGACGTCGATGATTGTTTTCGTTGTATCGTTATAATTATAAGTTTTTGTTAGATATTTGATGAATTCACTGATAATTTGATTATAATTTGATCATTCTTATGTAACAAATGTAAATCTGGTTTGGGTGAATATGGCTTAAGAACATATTACCAAAAGGTCACTTTACTCCCTTCTTAAAACACGTAGAATGACCCGACAGACAAACCATAAACCAGCTACTGATGTCTACACTCCAGGAGAGCCAATTTCCATCTTTGTAAAATATAGTAATCTGTGTTGGATGATGATGATGATGATGTCTTTTAGGTGTCGTTCACTGGTAACAGAGCGGAGATGAGAGACATGCAGCAGTTATCTGGTGGACAGAAATCACTCGTCGCTCTGACATTGATATTTGCCATCCAGAAGTGTGACCCGGCTCCGTTCTATCTTTTTGATGAGATTGATCAGGCTTTGGACTCGCTTCATCGTAAGGCTGTTGCAGGTAATGTTGCTCTAACATGTTATTGTGAAACGTGTTTATGGACATTGATGTATGTATGTATGTATATACACACACACACACTATTAAATACTTTAGAAACACATAGATATTATGGTTCAAATTTTATGGAAGTGTGTTTCAGCGTTTGTTGAATTTACCAGCACACACAAAGTACTCACTGTGGTACCAGCTGTATACTCACAAACATACAATAATCGTGCCTGTGTGTGTGTGTGATGATAACAGATTGTTACTTTGTACCCATGATTACTTGAATATTGTCACCAAACTTGAGCATTCACATTTCGACTCGTAACAGATATGATCCACGATCTGTGTAAAGCAGCCCAGTTCATTACTACAACTTTCCGACCGGAATTGTTAGAGTATGCCGACAAGTTCTATGGAGTCAAGTTTAGAAACAAGGTATAATATCAACAAAGATCATAACTAAACCTACAGATTGCAATACTTTAGAAATGGTGTTGGGTATGTGTTTTTCTCTCTTGCACCGATGAGCACATGGGATTTAGTATTCAGTTAAAAATATTGAACAAGAATTATGTTTTTATTTATGATAATCCTGAATTTTGCGCAATGTATTAACTAAAATTTGGTTTTGAAACTCAGCTGACTGTCATGTTCTGAAGATTACAGGTTTTCTGTCTTTTACCAATCAAATTCATCCTTAAATGATAAACAGGGACAATAGTGCACTGTTTGGCCACCAATGGTTGTGCATTAATTAGAAAGCAGCAACAGGCTCAGATTTTCACAGCTTTCCATCGAAAAGGCTTCCTCATTTCATTATGGGTATATTAATGTCTGTGAAGCCTTATCGGTTCAACTTCCTCATATAATGTGCACTTTAAATAATTCGGACATACTATGACCTGTCAAATACAGAGTTGCATCTTTAATATTAATGAAGTGTTTGTACTGACAAATCCATTCTGAATCTTTGAAAACATGCAATATTCATAACTCATAACACGTTAAGCTTCGTCCACGAAGAAGCTCAGGTACATCATCACAGGTATTCATAATTAATGTAATATTTGAAGTAATGGCAACAATGTTCCCACATATTATTCCAGGTGAGCCATATTGAATGTGTGTGCAGAGACGAGGCCGAAGATTTTGTGGAAGACGATGCTACCCACGGTTAGATGGAGATTAAACAGATCACACATATTGTGTTCATAAGATACTTAATGTTTATTGTTGCGAGTAAACGTAAAGGTCGATTTGTTGTAATCAGATGTTGTCAATATTTTCTATATCAGTTTTTAGTCACTGTCCCAGATGTAGGTCAGTGTTTGCACCGATTGTTTCTGTGTTCTCATTAAGACGTAGTAATTTACAGCATTGTCAATTGTAAACAGTAAATGTGTATCTCTAAGTGTCCTTGTCAGACTTTGTTTTGCATGCACACACATACACCTGCATACACAGTGGCATCGGTTAGATGGGTTTCCATGTGACGTAAGGATTTCCGTTTCTTGATTAATTACTACGGTATCTGATCTGTGACGCACAAAGAGTAAATGCTGCTGCCTTACGTGGTAGGCTAAATGGGCCAAACAACCTCCAAAGGTGAAAGATGAAACACTCTTCTGATATGGCCCAGCCTAGAGTTGAACCCAGGTGCTATACATTAGTAGCCAACCACGCTACCAGTTAAGTGTGCACGATCCTTGACAAGACAGTTTCAATTATTAGGGTCGTATTTATTTTTAGGTATAATTCTCTTGACTCTGATCATATCTTCATCGTGGTGAGTATATATATATATATATATATCCTACTATATGTAGTTTGTATTTGCCATCGTCCCAGGTCGTTTATCTTTAAGACTTGGTACATTCCTTAAACACAACAATCCAGCTTGTCCTCCACAAGCTGCCCAAGTATAACATGATGAATTGGGGCTAAAAACAACCTGAAATAGTAAAAATACATTTATGATATATATATATATATATATATATATGGATGTATCTGTATAATCAGGTAATCTGTATAAATCTCGGTTACCAATATCACCTGATTATACAAATTAACTGTAACATATACGTAGACAAGGATCACTGAGCCATTGTATAATATTGGAATGAAAATATTCCAATTTTTCACATACTACGAAAGCATACTATAACACTGTAATTGTTTACGGTCTCATAATTGGGCTATTAAATACCCTGTAATGAATGGCACCTATATATACACTGTTATGAATCATGTGTTTGTTCAGGAATGAGTAGGGACCAATGACGTGTCACAAAAGGGCCATTTAATGTCCCCTGATTGAATTATAATCGGGTTCTTTACAAATATGCATAATACTGTAAAATTTCAATTAAATTCTTTGTTGTAAACCATATTCTATTAAGCATCCTGTCAACATTCTTTGAACTAAAAAATAATAATATGGAAAGCCAGACTGAAATATTTTGATGAAGAATGAAATCTCCCACAGACAGAGCCAACACTGATTCGATCAAACAACCTGTAAATCTACAGTATACCACTCATATTTACAGCAATCTTTCTTCATAGCTTACCCTGTTAATGGACTGTACAGGTGGTTCTGTCATGTCTATATAATCTGCCGATTTCATATCTTCACCCCGTCTGGTATAAACGTTCTGGAAACAGACAATACTTTATACTGATTTATAAACGACACTTGTCAAAATGAGGATTCAGTAACAAGTTGAAAATTTCCAGTTGCAGACTCAGAAGATGGGTTTAACGAGAATTTTGGGGGAAAAGATACAAAACTACTTCCCTTAAACAGCCAGCAATGCCTGTATCATGGTTAATTGTTATGGTATTTATTCCTCGTACAGTTCTTAATTGTATGAGATTATGGTAAACAATTCTCACTTTGTCACTGAAGTTAAAGTCGAGGACATATTTCTGTAGACAGTTCTTCCACGATTTCTTTTTGACTCTGTTCTTGAAGTCACTACCAACAGCTTCTGATTGGTCTGTATCTGATTTAACGTTTGTCTGTACATTGATGTCGTCTGTATCTGGAGTCAGATTGAGTGCTTCATCATCAGTGTGATCCATCGACTCGGTTGCTAAGCTTCTTTTTCTTACTTTGAGCAGACTCTGAGATGTGCATAGAGCCATTAAATTAGATCATAATGTTAAGTCTATCTATTATGGACGCAAGCAAGACACACACACATACAACACGTGTGCCTATACACATTGCACATAGTGTCCGATTTGTATAGGAACACATTGATACGATCATACAAGTAATGCTCCTGAAGGTAAATGGATTACTTAAAAATAGTACTCTTTCTAAACTGGCAGAATGTAAATAAAGAAGAATATGAAATAAAACTGTTACTTTGTGCAGCATCAACAAAGGGTTAACGAACCATTCTTTTCTTGGTGAGAAGCTTCTGTTGAACTCGAAGGGAGTAGAGACGAGGAATTAACATGTAGAAAACATCACCAGTCACATCGCAAACGATGACTGCATTCGTCCAATAACTGTATCTAACACCCTGGAAAACATTAGGGTATATAATGCACAAACACACGCCTGCAGGCAAACATGCAGAGCCACAGAATATATAAAAGACAATAAACCGATCCAGGAAAAATGGGTTGCATCGGTTACCAGCTGCGGTCTGGGGTTAGAAACAGCTATGGCGCCCACTATTAATATGGGATGGCCACTTTTCACTAATGATAAATACTGGAAATCTTTCAGCAAATTATTTCATATTATACGGAGGCTGAGACTAGTATTTCAGCTGAATGAGTTTTTCTTTCCAAAGGATTTAACACAATACTTATCAGGATATAACCCAATGATTGAGTGGACCAATTTTTCCAGATGAATGACAAAGTTAAGCCTTACTGATTCACGTTGACTTGCAGGGGATTTTTAGCATGGGTTTCAAAGGATTAAATAAATAAGTTTTTAAATATTTAATGTAGAGTTTTGGAAATATAAATTTTACTTGTACCTGGGAACCAATCGTATATGTATCGCCTATATATTATTAAATACATTTTTTTATTACATTAGAGTATTAACAACCTTGACATTTACATAAACAATGCACGAATGCCTGATTCAGAAAATAAAATAGCCAGTTCACTTTCAATACAAAATATTATGCATAAATACCAATGTTATAGTAATAGGAATCACCCATTGAATTATAATCTATCTGATCATTGATATGTACCAAAAATAAGTTTGAACTAGACACACCGGATCATGACAGCCGTGCAAACCACGCTTAACGTTACTTAGTTTAGTGTCGTATATCTACTGAATGAAGTCTATGCCATTCCTATTAAATGCAAAATTATGATCTGGAGATCCCATATCCTTAATGGACTATTACTAAAATCCAAATATAGGTGGTAAATGGCCTAAATACAGCTTTTCAGTAAGACATTTATCGGTGACTATACATGTAAATCGCCATGCAACACTGATTCTTAGACTTCTAACCCGAGGCTGTGGTGTGAAATTCAGCCACATGGTGGCAGCAGGGGTAATTGAATCGGTCTATTGAAGGCTGAAACAAATGGAGTAACAAGAAAACTATACACTAGGGGGATAAATCAGGTACAAACCAGAACTTGAAATTGGCTTGATACAAGGAATTATTGAACATAGGCTTCTACTTTATGTTCTAATATATATATATATAATTTAGCATATGACCAATTAATGGAAACCTGGGGTAAGAGGTTATCAAGATAACATAATTATTTGGCCTGATTTTAAACATGATCATTCTAATGAACTGTTCAATGGCTGGACCAACTTCATATTAATAAATTATAATATGATACCAATATATATTCATAAACCATAATTGTACTTCCTATCATAACTGCTACCAAATACTGAATTTCTAATTTTGGAGGAAAAACAGTTGTCATAACAACTGAAATGTAAACATCATCCAGTCTATGTAACAGATACCAAATTCCAGAAAGATCCCAGGAGACCTACCCACACACAACCGTCGTGTAGAAAGACGTTTCCGCTCATTGTTGACTCCTCACTAGTTTCGACGCAATAGGTAGCCGTTGTATTTACGCTGAAAATAGTAAAACGAGATTTAGCCGAGAAATTAATCTCGGAACTTGTCTTCGACTGGAAATGCCATAAGATATTCAGAAGTTGAGAAGGTCGACAGACAATAATATCAGATTTTGGTTGTTATAATGTCGAGCCAACATTGCCCAAGATAACAATATCAAACCAATCAAACAGTATGATTTCTTGTTTTGGAAAGATGCTTCTCTGAATTCAGTTTCCCGATAAACTGTACAAACTTTCTTATCAAAAATAGGTATTTGTGCGATGATTATTACACACACACACACACCCACACATGTATAAAAAAATCATTTCTGCGGACCACTAAACATTTCCAAATCATACATACGCATAGCACTGGTCACTGACTGCGAGGACAACATTGAAGTGAGGAGGCCAACAAGTACTTTGTAGTTTGCTTCGGAGCTGACAACTATCCAGAGGAAGATCGGGCTCACGTAGATCCCAATGCTTGACATTTCTGTGAAAAAATGAAGGCAATATTTCATTAAAGATTGCTTAATAATAAAACATATATATATATATATATATATATAAAGAATAAGACAACAAAAAATAATGGCCCTAACCTAAATTTTAGAATAAAAGTGTTTGATTTAAATCAAACTAAAAGTTCAAATTGATGATTATTTCTCACTTTTTTAATAAAAATAATTTTTGGGTATTCTGTTTTTTACTTTACACCCAGAACATATAAACATGATCAGGTATTTGAGAAATAAATATTTATTATTACTATGAAAACATAATTCAGTCAAACCTGACTCGTTCTTGTTTAAATGGTTTGATTTAATCCACACTAAAATAAGCACATTGATGGCAATCGTTGGGAACAACAAAAGAATGTATGACAATTCATCAATATTATAATACTTTTTTTTACCAAATGTCCAGGTGAAACAGCAAACAAATACAACAGATTCAACTTCAACTTGCATTTCTTAGACTTAAGTACACATTACTGTATTATAGTAGTAGTAGTAACAACAATAATAATAATAACAACCTTTCATAGCCACAGGAGACAAGTAGGTCAGGTGATGAAGGACAAAAGTCTATCCCTGATACCGGAGATCCATGTGCCAGGAATGTAATACATGGCCAGAGTATAGTCCTATTGCCATCTGAGGTATCACGGTTAAGACTCGTAGAGGAGGATAAATTCCAAACAGAAACAGTACCTGTACATAATGACAAGATCTTCTTTATTGAACAAGCTAATTTTTTAACATTTTAAAAATTTGATAGTTAATATAAACACCAGCAAACAATCGGATGTAAGTCTTAATTTATTTTATGTAAACATGGCAGCAAGATCTATATACAAAATTAACATTCCAATTTAAATTCTTTTTAAATCTGTTACTTTTGAATTATAGTCAACATAATCTAATGGATATTTTATAGCCAGCTATAAAAAGAAGCTCTCTCTCACACACACACACAGACTCACCATCTGCAAATCCAGCTGCTAGTCTCGTCATTTCCAAACTGACGAACCAAGTCAGACACAAACATGGACTGTCTGGTCAAAATAATTGTATAAAAAATAAAGAAAAAAAGCCAATCAACACATTATATATATATATATATATATATATATATATAATCAATTCTCCTCAGAGATACAGGTACACAAACAACCAGATGGTATAAAGCTAGATGTCTTATATTGTCATTACGCTGTTAACGTCAACATACTTCAGATTGTTATTACAGGACACAATGACTTGCCTGGTTGAGAGCTGAAATTCTGACACAATTTACGACTAGGCTGTATTCTGTATACTTTATGTTGGTTAGGTGTTTGTGCAGGTAGACTGTCAAGATCGGGGACACTATAGATGGATGTAGAAAATAGTGGCTGTCAAAATATTTTGATAATCTTTATATACATCAACAAATCAATATTATATACATCAATTTATATACATCAACTTATATTATATACATCAACAATTCAACATACTAGTTATATACATATAGTGGTGAATCCATGACATACCTGGTAGCATAGTTGGCCACAGATAATAATACTATATATTTAATAAAGCACCTTTACTAGCCATTCAAAGGTGCTGTACAATTAATACGTAATATAATAATACGCCAAATAACTGTAACTCAGTGTAAGTGATTTAAAAGATAATAATTATTTATTGGTGTAAGCAACTGTAAACAGGTGTGTTTTTAGATTGGATTTAAAATATTCAATAGACAACACATTTTTAATATGTGCCAGCAACCTATTCCACAAAGTGGGGGCTGCAACACTAAATGCACAAACCCCATATGACTTGAGCCGAGATACAGGCACCTGCAATAGTATCTGACTAGATGACCTGAGCTTTTGGGATGACTTTCTGTAGCACCTGGGTTCAAACCCTGGTTGGACTACGTCAGAAGGGTGTTTCAACGTTCACTGCATCTGATTATCATTGGTGGTCACTCAGCCCATTTAGTCTATCACGTACACTACATTTTTCATACAAATATAACGCAACTTTTCTAAACTGTTGCTGTTGTTCGGGACAGCAAGAAACCTCTGGCTTAGAGTTAGACAGTTTCTCAAGTTCTAATTGTCAGCATCCAGTGCTGAGATATACACAGCCGAGCATTAATCCAATCACATGTGTAAACACGTGTGTGTACACGTTACTCACACACCAATTTCAATAATTTAGCATCAGTTTAGGTTTCCTAGTAAGTTAACTTATACATAAGTATGTTTTCTGGGAAGTTGTGGCATATTACCAGCCATAATAATATAATAATATGTGACATTTATATAGCGCCCTATTATTCAGCTAGATAGCTGCTCTAAGGTGCTTTACAATATTGTTATCCCTGACTCAGAGCTTTTCCACCCAGCACACATCTCAACTACCTAGGGAGCACACAAAATAATATACAAAATAAGCTGGGAGTTATTGGGGGTATTTTTGAACTATTAATATAGTGCTATGATAATAATAATAATAATGCATGTTTATATAATAATGCATGTTTATATAATAATGCATGTTTATATAATAATGCATGTGTATATAACTCCAGAACCAGGTAACCCTGTTCTGAGGCGCTGTACAGTATTATTATCCCTGATTCAGACCTGTTTCTACCCAGCACACATCTCAACTCCCAAGGGAGCATACAACGCATGCTGCCATTAAAGGTGCAGTGCATTACTCAAACACATAACCATCACGTCCTGTCAGGTTCTCCTTTTATGGATGAGTGAACCAGTCGCCACATGACAGCACTGCAGCTCCCGGAGCCTCAAACCCACAACCCTTCAGTTATGAGTCCTATGCTCTAACCAACTGCGCTATCACGGCTCGACCGTGATCAAGGCATACTTCAAAGGCAAGTCTAAGGAGTTCATACCTGTAAGAAATACTGAGGGGGCCACTGTCTTTGGAAACATTCCACAAACGGAGGTTAGTCTGATTCACACCAACAACCTGCAGGTTGACAGTGCAATACCCTAGCTATTGTGTCATCAGAACACTCACCTTCATTTAAACTCAAGCATCATCAAGTCATTAGTAATAACGAAAGGAGCAATAAACAAGTTTTAATACACACTAATACACGTGTGAAAAACATAACACCGATGACTTCAGCTCGGCTGACAAACTGACTGATTTATCAATCGTTTATCTGCAATGATCAATCAATCAATTTACAGGACTATCAAGGCAGGCTAATGACTGTTCTTGGTAATTCTGGAATTGATTATTTAAAAAAAATTGGAATTGATAAATTTTTAATTGGAATTGAAGTTTCCTAGAAAACAAATTAAATCCACAAATTAATTTACCATTTAATTTATTAATTCAGAAATATTTCTTCCATGACAATCCTACTTGGAATATAAGCTACTCAGAGTAGTACCCCAAGTAGGTACTTGGAGTACCTACTCATGGTAATTAAAAAGTAGTAGGTAAAAAAGAATCAGTAAAAAACGGAATTGGAATCGATCAATTTGATGTGGAATTGGAATTGACAAAATGGAATTGACCCCATGTCTTGGTGTGGAATATTGAGTCTGTTAACAGAATAGAGGTGCTCCATCTATAGAATATATTCATAATGGTTTCAGAGGGAATAATATTAGTTATGTAAGAAATTAATCAGTAAGGAATGTTCTGAATGGTGGAAAAAATTAATCAGTAAGGAATGTTCTGAATGGTGGAAAAAATACTCCCCCCACCTCCACTGAACTTGGAACAGTACAGAAAGGTGGATACCAAATACTGTGAAGGTGGTCACAGTCAAAATGTTCTATGTCCACACTCAGTGTGTGTGTGTGTAATATATATATATATATATATATATCAACATATTTCTATTTAAAAGCACATCAGGTATAACGATGGCTTCTCTAAGAGATAAAGGGTGGGATAGACTCGGAAAGGCAATAACCAACCTATATATGTGTAGATATCCACTACTGGTGGCTACAGCTAACAGACCTAGTCTCTCTGGATGCTCCTCACTCTGGTAAAATAACAAGTTAGAGAGTACAGTGTGGGACACACACACACACACACACACACACACACACACATGCATACACACAATATATATGTGAATAGATTTACTTTATGGAATTTAAAAATAAATCACTTGGTTGCATGAATTTACAAAAGAGAATCATCCATGCCTGAAATGTAAATACCATTCCTGCATACCTCATCGCACCATCCTCCAAGGGGGCACCATTTAAGATCCAGAACAGCTCCATCATCTGTGGCAATGATGCATTCCAGCTTGGGAAGTCGATTATTGGTTGAGCTGAGCATCAAATAGTTTGAACTGAAAAAATCAATTTATAATCAAGTACAATTTATTTTAATTATAAGTGCATACATGAATGCTGATAAACACATAAGTGAAATTCAAGAATGACAGACCCAAAACTGAACACGGTGGTCTTACTTTCTGTGTAGTTTTCCTAAATTCCACAACTGTATCACTCCTGGCCCAGTTGTACAACGGTCTAGAACAGTGACATGATTAAAATCACGATGACAAGCTACGGCTAGGTATTGGACCAAAGTTGTCGTTACAGGACACCAGTCCATTGCCCAGATGGCACCACCACAGTAGGCAATGAACCCATCTGTTTGATTACAAGAGGAGATATAACATCAATTGTATCTCAACAAATATATTCTACTTGTTTTGAAACATTTAAACAACTAATTCAAACACACACACACACATCTACTTGTACAGCGTTGTTAGGCGCCCATCCTTTACTGCTTAATGCAACCTTGACTGACCTTCCATAAGATGCGATTCACCAAATCCCAGCTGATGAAGCTCACTAGACTTGTCAGACCTCTTCGTTGGTGTGTGACTCACTTCATACTTTATGGAAGTCATCTCTATGGGAAGGTAACATTCTGTTTTGCTGAGAGACAGAAATGCATGCACCGTCAAATATCAGTTGACATGTCACTTATATATACAAGATATAATGAGGAACAATTGTCAATGTGCATTTGGAGTGAATCAACCAAACATCAGTTAGGACATAGAGTCAATATTTGCTCCTCTTGATCTATTTATTCCTTGTATCATAATTAAGAGTACTGTTTTTATGTGATATATATATATATATATATATATATATATATATATATATATGTGGGTGTGTGTCCTGTCAGGTACTCATTTTTTTATGGATGAGTGAACCAGACAGCATTGCAGCTCACGGAGCCTAGAAACCCTCGACCGTTCGGCTACGAGTTCTATGCTCTAACTAACCGCGCTATCACGGCTCGACTATATACACTCACCTGTCCGGAAGCTGTTCCCAGGAGTCAGCAGAGGGCAACAGTGACAGTAACACACTCTTCTCGGCATATTTCGCGTAGTACTTTTTGGCAAAGTGGTACGCCTCAATCCAGAAATGTGATGCTTTTGTTTTGTTGCTTCTTCTGAATGACGTTTCTGATAC
Organism: Paralvinella palmiformis; assembly: GCA_025642065.1. NCBI lineage: Eukaryota > Metazoa > Annelida > Polychaeta > Terebellida > Alvinellidae > Paralvinella > Paralvinella palmiformis. The sequence continues at coordinate 634,367 of JAODUP010000036.1, forward strand.
GGTCACTGGTAAAACGTGAATATTTAAAATGTTCCTGTCTGATATCATACGGTAGATTAAATGCGACACCATTAATTCAAAACATGATTACTTGCTGTCATAGTATGTGTGTGTGTGTGTGTGTGTGTTACATTAAGACAGTACTCCAAAATGCATCAAAATAACAGTAGTAATAAAAATAATAATATATAAACAATCTCAATCCTCCTATGGTACTAGTTTATTTACATAGATATAATGTAAACACTCAAACAATGGTAACAAAAATGATCAGAGAAGGACAAGACTGAGCTATAATTGTATAATTAATTATAATTATGGTGTCACTGTAATTGAAATGTTTGACTAACTAATTGAAATATTTGAAAATCCTATAATAACTGTAATTATTCAATTCTAATCAATCACACTCACAATTACTTAGCCTTTGATCACATGATCACATATCCCTAATCACACCTATTACTGTAAATCGACAAATGATGGCAACATATTAAGTTGGCGAATTTCATAATCTGGACAAGATGGCAGCATTTTAATTTAGCGAATTCTTGGTTTGATGAGATTTATGATTGTGTGTCATACTGTAAAATATTGGCATCGTTTTAAATTTAATACAGCTGTCAACATTTGCCGATCTACAGCATAAATGTGATCTTAGCTCTGTGATATTGGTTCTCATGTAAGGAATGACATGTCCATTCTACAATACTACTAAGTCAAAACAATTAGCTGTGTTGTGATCAAGCAAATTATTTAATATCCATAATTGTAAGATTATCTGGTTTGAAACAATAAACATGCCACAAACCAGTGCGTGAGGGTCATAACATTATTACATTCAGCTTCATCATTTCATGAGTCTGTGGTCTCATTGTTGAAATAGAAGACCTCTCATCCACTTACAAATCCCAGCTGATCACTAAATTAAGATTGCCCATTGACAACAATATTAATGTTTGAGGAGTTTGAGATTTTCCAGCTAAAAGCAACACTCAATCCAGAATGGAAACCTGAATGTTGTACTCTAAAAGTTTCCGTAATGAGATCACTCTTTACCTAGAAGTAGAAAGTTCAACAACTGATTTTACAGGGTTCATAGGCATTTTGACATCTCAGATTCCAGGACTTTCCAATGTCAAATTCAAGGACATTTTCAATGAATTAACAAACTTTCAACGTGTAAAAATACACCCATAGTTCGAAAGAAATGTAATGACTGAATTCCTGTATGCTTATGATTAGAAATATAGCTCTATATGTCCAAATTCCAGGACTTTCAAGGACCTCTACAAAAATTCCAGGACTTTCCAGGCCTGGAATCCAAATTTTAAAATTCCAGGACTTTCCAGGACCTGTGCAAACCCTGCTTTAACACCTGTCATGCCACAGAACTGACACAATACATCCAGAACTATACAGTCTGACTTCTAGGCATATATCAAACACAGCATCACCTTTCCCCACATTTCCATTGGTAGAAAGGTTTTCGAGTCAGACGTGTGTCTGAACTGATGTTTCTGACGGGCAATAGCCACCTCCAAGTATATATAACATCTATATCGGATATCAAAGATATCTTATGTGTTAATATAATTTTTGCAGCAATAAAATCGACTGTAATCAACAGTTATAGTTATAAGTGGTAATTATTATGGCTAATACTAATTGACAATGTAATCACAAATTGACAACAGACTTTTTAAATGTAGTCATAATTGAAATTTGGAATGTAAAATAATCATTAATTATAATTGGAAACTATAACAGGAATGTAATTTTAACTGATCTTTGTAATGCAACGCTATCTTGGAGAACGAACACAGATTTTTAATTAACTCTTTCTTACATCGTCTGCAGTAGCTGATAATTTTAACAGACTCGAGGATACAGTAACGTTACATTAGGAAGTGAGCATCTTCATTGAATATCAGTACATCTGTTATTACTTACTTCTGTCATCATATGATCCATCTGAGGAGTCAGTGGATTCAAGATCACTGACTTCATCTGAACTTGATCCTGTGGCTTCTTTATAGTTATCTGCTTGTCCTTTCTGGAAAAAAAAAAAAAATATATATATATATGTTGTTTTGCAGTTCTTCACACACACACACACACACACACACACACACACACACAGAAGAACACAAACATGAATAAATGGACAACTTTTCAGACATAGAATCACTTCTGAATTATTAGAGCAATAAACCAACAAGGATAAAATAACCTGAATAGATTATGGTAAAAGACATATTTATTTCCATTCTAAAGTTCTCCATTTCATTGTACCTTGTATTTTCTCAGAGCCGTCTGACTGTCATCCTTAAGATCCAAATCTTTCATCTGTTCCCGGGCTCTGGAATGAGATAATAAATGACTGTCCATTAAAAAAAAACCCTCAGCTTCAGTAATTAGTAACAACGGCCAGACTCATTTCTCGTAAGACTCCACAAACCCGTCTCCACTCGGCTCTACGTAACTCTCTGAAAAAAGTAAAAGGAAGTGGACGAGCCTAATAGTCTGTACCTAACAAGCTACATCGGGGCTCTGATGACATTAACAGACTGAGTGGGTATTTCAATTAGCTTCGACTCCGTGATCATACTCAGGATGTATGGTTCAGGAGCTGCTCAAAAAGGAAATGAATTGATCGGATGAAATATCCCATAGATAAACTTTCCACGTGCCGGCTGATAGAACACAGAGGGGTGACTCTTTAGGAAAACATTCAAGAAACACACCAGTAAGAGTCAGACTCAAACCCACAGCTTGGAGGTTTGCAATGAAATGTTCTAACCACTGCACTATGTAAGCATGAAAAAAAAGTCTGTGGGTGATTTTTCAGTATGACCTAATGTAAAACAATTGTTGCTCTTTTACGACCACTTTTATGCACAAGGTAAACTAAATGGTCCGAATGACCCCCAGAGGTAATGAGGCAAAGTGAAAAACGAAACACACTTCTGACCTAACCGTCCAGGGTTTAAACCCGGGTTCTATAGATCTGTGGCCAACTGCACTATCAGTTAGGCCATGGAGGTGCCCCTTCAGCATGATCAAAATTATTATAGTAATATTATTAATAACAATGTAGATTTAATAAAGGGCCATTACTAGCCATTCTAGGATGCCGTACAGTAACACCCCAAATAAGTTGTACGTAAAATCCAACAAGATATCCGAATGTTAAATATCATTTATATGTGGAAGAGTTTTTAGAAAAGAGATAAACTTTTAAAGAGATGAGGCATTTCTAATATCCACAAATGTGAGGGGCTGCAACACTAAACTCAAAATCACTGTATCACTTGAGTGGAGAAACAGGTACTGGCAATAGTATTTGACTGGATGACTTGTGTTTTTGGTGATGATGATGATGATTGATGTTTTACAGCCACTTTTGTGCACATGGTAGGCTAAATGGGCCAAGCGACCTCTAAAAGTAATGAAGCGAAGTCAAAGATATTTTTGAGCATTTGTCATTATGTGCACAGCTGCAGCACCATTTTGATTTCCCTGAAGGTGACTGATGTTATAATCAGATATGTGTCATATAACAGGTGAGTCACAATATGAGATGTAACAAATACATGGACTACAGTTACAAGTTCTTCATCAAATCACTGATGTCGATTGACGATGATGATAAACCATCGAAGAGGTCAAAGTTTACCTTTCTGCCGCTTTGCGTTTTGTTCTTAGCTCACTGATAGTAAATTCTTCGGTGGCTTCTTCTTCTCCTACTTCCTGTCTCATCTCCTCCTTTCTATCTTTACGTCTGTGCTCGAGTATGTGAGCATGCAGCCACATCGCCTTCTGATTCGAGTTACAAATGGGACACATGGCACGTTCTTCCTAGAACACAAACAGATACTGTGACGAGACATGAACACAATAAATACATCACGCTATTTCAGACAGAAACATAATGCCTAGTACGAGTACACAGCTGTCTCCAATAAATAAAAGCAAGCATGATTGTATAATTACTGACAAACCATAATTCAATTTCTGTAATGTTGCATGATTTATATGACTATGCCGTTAATAAAAATTCTATTTTCCCGATGACCGTCACAATGTAAGTTTTCCATACTTGTCAATGCCAGTGAGATTCCCAATCAGCAGGTTAAAAATTTCACGTGAGCCATTTTCAAAAACTACCAAAAACTATATAGTAGGCGGAATTTATTTTACAAATGCACCATGAATGGCTTAGCTTCCCTGAAAGTTTTTTTTGTGGTCACCTACAGTGACCTGGCAGCCTAGGATATCAAACTGTGTTCTATATTTACAAATTGGCTGTAGTTTCTCCTGGTAGTTATAGTCAAACCAGAAGACAGTATGTCACCGATTAAAAGCAAACTGGATATACAAAATATAAACAAAGGGAAACTATTAACTTTATGATAACTGAACAGTGGGGGATTGTGATTTAACATGAAAGGAATAGTTTGAAGGAAAACGACAGTGAAATATGTGGCTCATTACTGTATCTCGGTGGGTAGGCAACACATACACACACGCATATGGGCAGGTCTTCACACATGTATTGATCATTTCCAGAAACTAGCAAAACATTGAAAAATCTAATCTAGATATCACAAAATACGTAACGTGTATGTGGATTTGTGAAACCTAAATGAGTGTGTTTATTGTTATGATTAACAATCTTTGACTGTGACACCTCTCGTGACCTGAATGGGGCATAAATTATAGTTGACAATACATTTGTATGGCTCTCATTATCTATAAAAATATCTTGTTACTGGTTATGCTGTCTAATTATGATGAAGTTCTGTTCCTGACACACACACACACACAATGCAAGTGGGAGGACATATTTATAGTGGGGTTCAAAAGTATTAAGCCACCTAACAAAATCACATTTGTTATCACAGCATCCACAAATAACCCTAATTTATCAATATGGTGGTAATCTTACCAGGTGTGTGTGGTATATCAGCTGGATCAATACATTTAAAGATGTACTCAGTTAAACTAAAATACATGTACCATTATGATTTTTAAGCACCCTGACCAAACATTTTTCGACTATTGGTGATTTCACGATGTCCAAATTGATGACTGAGGAGAGGATGACCTGTCTTGTGTTGAACCAGCAGCGACGGAACTAGAGGAGCATCATAAGACAATTGGGATGGACTTGTTGTTATAGCCAGAATGTTATAGCACACCAATAGCTGATTGGGGAATGAAAGGATTTCCCAGACTAGATAATTCAGACTGGATAATTCCCAGTAGCGGAGAAGGCTAACATCTGATCTTTCAGAGTACCTGGGGGTACCTTGAAGTGAATGCTCCCTCCCCCACTCTACAGGAGACAAGCTGCTGGCTACATGATCATGTAGCACATAAGGAACCTCTACTCGCCCAGAGACACCAAGCTTTTCAGCTAGAGTTGTGCAATCAACATCAACATCTGGTTGTATCAACATTCTGGGCAACCTTTGCCTGTTTTGTACTAAGTAACAACACCCCATGTTTCAAATCCAAAAGCATGGTGACATGGAAGGAGAAAAACTAAATCCACAGCATAAAGTGACCGCCATAGACCCCAGATCATTGGAGGAGAAAATTGAGGAACAACCACCAAAGAGGCATCAGAGAGGTTGAATGGCAGTTCATTACCATTTCAATGACATGGTCAGATGGACATAACTGATCCAGAGCATGCCTACTGAGATCCAGGCATGCCTACAGGGCTGTGGGGGACATATCCATCATTAAATAGTTTGCTAATTTAATGTAAGCAAATTTATTAAGAAGTTTGCTGTGTTTTTTATATATGATTGGATTAATTTTTTCAGTTATAATTTTTGTGGTAATTGGCAGGTTTGTAGAAAGAAGGTATACAAATTGGTTACAATTTCAAAGAATTGCCATTTAGTTAATTATTAATATTAATGTTTACATTTTACTAGCATAGTTGATAATATTCATGAAATTATCTAAGAACTTGCAACAAATGTGGAATTTTGTAGGGTGGCCTAATACTTTTAGGCCAGACTTATTTAAGAAAATCACACGTGTTAAATGTAATTAATCCTTATAAATGAAATACCTAAATAGTTCAGATTGTTCATGGAAGAATAACCAACTAACCTCACGTCCACACCATTTGATGTGATATGCATAATACTGCGCCGAATTGAACTGCTTCTGACATTGTTGACACTTCAACTTCCCAAATCTTTTGATGACTCGGAGCAGGTTAATTGTACCTTCTGGATCCTTGGGACTCCACTTTATAAAATGGAAAAAGTAAGTAGTCACACAGTTATGAAAACAACTGTGTGTCCAACAGTAAAAACCACACAAACACACACACCGACATAAAACAACAAAAAATTATCCACATGCATACTCTCCAAGTGACCCCAGTATCCAACAGATAATGTAACATGTTAAAAGATATCACTAATAGTTCTTATTTATATTGTGTGATATATTATGGTAATGGTGTGATATATGATCTGTTACCATAAATACTCACGGTTAAGTCAATTTTTTGGGGGGAAAAATGGAGTTCTCAGAAGTACCCCAACTAATACGTGCATCATATTTCCTACCAGCTGAAGGAAATATATTTTGGGCCATCCTTGACACACAACACCTTAGGATTCAACCCAATAAGAGCCAGAGGCAAACAAAATTGTCACATCACTGCCTACTAATCCATTATTATCCAATAAATAACAATTAACTTTCACCGAACTGTCATTTGTATTTACTGAACAAATGCCAGTCTGTGTGTAAAAATACTTGATAGTTACACACTGTTACCTACCAGTACCTCCGGATCATTAGTGATACAGTAAAAATCACTGCTGACATTGCAAACCTTGCTTGCCAGTTGCAGTGAAACAAATAATTAATAATGTTTGCCAGCTGAAGTTGCAATCAGGCATGTTTGGTGTGACATGTTTGTTTATTAATTATAACATCAAAGAATTGGTTTAGAAAACCACACAGGCCATCATACCCAGAGGGTGTACGTCACTACTACAGCTGATATGCCTAAACAAGCTATTTAAGGGTGAGACGTGCTAATTATAGAATGATTAGATGACAGAGGGTGATAAACCACTAACAGCTAAAGAGACCACCAATTCCTGCGGTGATCTGGTGGGTTAATTATTCACGAAGAATTGGTGTGTAGGATCTACTTGAAGTATGGTATTTTTCTTAAACTGGCAAGTCAATACTTCAGAAGTCGACCATATGTGAACGTATACCAGAGGAAAGAATTGCAGTGTCAAAAATTTACCTCAACGTATATTCCGGGTCAACTAATACGCAAGTATTTATGGTATATGGTAATGATCTGATATACATGTTATTATGGTAATTGTGTTTCATATGCAAACAATGGTCATTAAAATATTTTCACCAGAGATTCAAATATGACTGTGTATTTTAACATGTAACCTTTACTGCTATTAAATTTTTCAACCAATTTAGTAATATCAATTTTATTTAGGAAGTACACTCAGCCTTATGCCATCTACTTACCATCCGGTAATGCTCTCTTAACATGTGCCCATTCATTTGTGCATACTCCTTTGCCAATCCACAGTGCACACATGTGTACATTTTCTTCTAAAAATAAATTATGTACAAATGTTATGCTATGCCAATCATAACATATTATGTTATGCCAATCATAATATATTTCACATATTACAAAATAAATACGAGAGTGTGTACAAATGTCAATCATGACATATTTCATTATGCTTTCAATATGAAATGTTTTAAGAGTAACTTTTTAGCTAATGAATTATAGAAATTATTACTAAAAAGATTACTTTTTGATGGTAAATACTACTGGATAAGTGAAACATCACACATAGCACATTTTATTCTGATGTATTTCATTACGCTGCAAAATCATGAAACATCACATACAGGTTTTGGTAAAGATCTTGGTCGACCTGGACCTCTATGCTTTTCGGGTTCTGTATTCTTTGCAGGCTTATCTGGAAGGTTATAAATATCACTATGATATTAATACTAACAACAGACTTCGGGTAAACTGCAAAAGAGTACTTTATAGATTTAAATATTCATACATATGGTATATATGCTGGTGAAATATTTTAGGTTAAAGCACCATTATGGTAAACGAGAGGAGCTGAACTAGGGCCCCCTCCCCCTGGTACTAACCAATCTGTAGATGTCTAGGATTACATGACGACAAGAAAAAAACACACATAACCTCTAAAAATCTGGACTATAATGTCTATATCTCTGTTCAATGATTGATTAATCCTATAAAGGCCGCAGAGTTAGAGAACAGCATGGCCAGGAGACCAGCGGCTGGATCCTCCATCACCAGTAGCTAGCCAGGATCAGAAAGATGATGATCGTATAGACATGGATTTGGATGAAACTTTCTCAGAATTTCCGATTCCGATCATGGCTTGAATTAATCACATCTATGGAACTCACGAATCACACCTTTTGGCATATTTGGTATTCACGAAATATTTTGGCTGGGAGGTAAAATTCATACCCCACCTGCCATACAGAACAGGTGACTTCAAAAATTAACTTCTGTGCCTGTCCCTTATTACTTCATAATAATAACATCAAATCTACAACACACTGGAATAATTTCATTTAACAATTTCCTAAATAATGCATGGATACTTCCTATAACAGCATATCATTATACGATGGTTTGTGCTAATTTCTGAACAAGTACCTTCTTGAGAAACAGCTGGCTGTTTTAAAGTATTATGTCGGCGTTTGGGTGGCCGCCCCCTTCTGGTTTTTGTAACATTAGCCTCCTGTTTCTCATTGTGAGTTTCTTGTTTCTCATTGTGAGATTCCTGTTTCTCATTGTGAACTTCTTGTTTCTCATTGTGAGCTTCCTGTTTCTCATTGTGAACTTCCTGTTTCTCATTGTTAGCTTCTTGTTGCTTAGTGTGAGCTTCCTGTTTTTCATTGTTAGCTTCTGGTTTGTGATCATTGGATTCCTGTTTTGTATCACTGGTTGATTCCTTTCGTATCTTTCTTGGACGACCTCTCTTTCTCTTAACACCTACAGTATCTCTCTCTTGTTGTTTGCAGGACATTGCTTTACCAGAAGTGATCGCAGCGGCAAAGTAAAAATCTCATAAAATTGCTCTTCCATCAACAGTCCAGTAACCAGATCACCTGAAAAGGATGAATAAGCAGACCACCATCAATTATGCTCTATCGTATAAATGATATATATATATATATAAAAAACAGACATGGGGTCAATTCAATTCTGGAATTGGACTTGATGGTCAGTTCCAATGCCGGAATTGATTATTTAAAATTGCTAAATTTGGAATTGAAGTTTCCTACAAAAAAATTTAATCCATAAATTAATTTACCATTTAATTTTTTAATTCGGAAATATTTCTTCCATAACAATCATACTTAGAATATAAACTACTTGGAGTAGGTATTCCAAGTATGTACTCAGGGTACCTAGATCTACTCATAGTAAAAAGAAGTAGGTAAAAAAACAGAATTGATACATTTGGAATTGGAATTAATAAATTTGGTGCGGAATTGGAATTGACCATATGGAACTGACCCGATGTGTGATATATAATTTATCCTAGAATTAGTAAGACCAAAGAGGCCTCAGTTAAAAAAGTTAGGGCCTTAGAACAAAGTGCCTATTTGTGTTTATCAGGACAGGAAATATTTAGCAGGATAATTAAAGTAGAACCAAGATAAAACGGTATGATAATATTTATAATGAAACATTTTATCAAAATGTAGGAGTCATATTTGTCGGATTATCTGGGTACCTGACAGTAAATATAATGGTCAACAGGTCACTAAACGGCCACTAAAATGTGAATGTTGCTGTTTTACAGCCAGTTTTGTGCTCACACTTACAGTAAAAGCTAAGTGAACCAAATGACCTACAAAGTTAATGAGACGAAGTGAAAAAACCTCTAGACATAGCCAGCAAGATTTGAAATAGTACTAGAAGTTATGGCCAACTACACTGTTAGTTAGCCTATGGAGACACCCTGACCTTCCTCTATATTATAATCCTCAGAGTAAAATCACACTCCATGACCACTCAATTATAAACAGCCCTTTTAGCTTACTCATAAATTTTCTTTAGAATTCGAGAATTCGCCTTAAAATACTACAACTTTCTAAACAGTGTCTAAGGCAATTTCAAAGAATAAATTATGATTTACCATAACGAATTAGATGAATATTAGATGTTTTGCATTTACAGCCTGTTTCAGGAATAATAGCTTTCATCTAGCTAAATAACATCATATCTGCTGTACTATTTTATTTCTGATTATTAAATTTAAAAGCCCATATCCTAAAGAGCATCTGTACGTCACAAATGAAAATATAAAACTCTAACGCAGTAACAACTATCAAAGAAACTCTGCTCCACCTTTATATACTGCTCCTGGGAGATGCACTGACAGTGACATTGGGTAGTTTGAACCATTCAGAACATTACACAATAAACACCCTAGATCTTGAGCTAAAATATAAGGTACTTTAGCAGTAAGTGAGTAAATGATTCATTTAGCATAGGTTATCATTACAACAGTGAAGGAAATATTATTCTCCATGACAAAATATACATGACTTAAAGGTAATAAATCAAGATATGCATGAAAAAACATATCATATTTATTCAATGTATGATCAATTATTGACATTTTTATGGTACAGTCTCCTCCTCACCCCTTCTCGCTGTCTGATCCACCCACTTTTATTTAAATATTAACTAACATGGGATACCAAGACTATGTACTAGTACTCTTTTTCTTCTCCAATCGAACTTTTCTTCTACAGGCATTATATATGTATTCATTTTTTTGGGTTCTAAGTGGGTTTTTTGAACAGGCAATTTTTTTCCAGGATATTTCCCAATTTTTTTAAATTATACGACATTTCATGCACTTGGAAAATAAATTTTTAATTTTCCAGGATGCACGGGAACCCTGTCAGTGCTAGTCACATCTGAAACATATAATCTAAAAGTGACTCCCAACAGAAATATCCCACAAATATAGGTATGACTCAGATTTTAACCAATAACCTGGAGGTAGGTACTTGCACAAATATTTAATCTGCAGCTCTAGCATGTGATCTAATCTGTGATGATAATCTGCGATGGATTAACCATTGATAAAATGCATTTATATGAAACTAATGCTAATTCCCACTAGCTCTGATCTGTGAGATCTGATACCGCCATTTTGAAACACACTTTCCAATATGTTTAAAGGCCCCCCCCCCCAATAAAAATCAACCAAATATCAGCGAAATATCAAAGATTTCTTCAGATGTTGAGTTTCAAAAGCTAAATTAACATACTAATGATAGCTTAAGAGTCAAAACAACATGAAAAATAGGTTTTTAGGTTCCAGTTGACCTACAAACAAAGTTTCATAACAAGTAAACGATGCACAAGTAATTTTACAATGGCTGCCAAGTCCCATGTGCAGTGCATTGTATTCAGATTCATCAACCATCTGTGGTTCCAACTTTGAGGCCATTGACCTGATATATGTTGAAAATTGTGTTTTTTATTTTGTTCAGGCCACAGTACAATTCAACAGGGGCAGCCCATAGTCATTGACAGTGTTTTACTCATAGTTTTAAGTTAGATATAACCTTTAAGCCAACACGATTCTAATATTTTTTTTCTTATTCTATAAATCATTAAATGAAGCTGTTTTCAAAGCCAAAGTTATTTATAATTCAACCACTTGAGGTTTGCAATTGCAGTCTGTTTTATACCTGTGTATATATTCTGGTACGTTAAAATCCTGATGATGTGCTTAAATTACTTGGACAGAATAAACTAAACTTCTAAAAAGCCGTATCAACAAACTCAAATAGTCGTAGATCTAGACAACATAGTTACAGTACATTATATGGTGGTACTGCCACTGGACTGGTACTGGTAGTGGTAGAGCTATCTCATTTTCTTCACCGATTATCGCCCAAACATCTCCTATGTTTATTGATAAAATATAACATTGAACACCAGTTTCTCGATAACACGTGAAAAGTTTTTATAATTACAAGATAGAGTGTACAGAATACTTACATTACAGTTTGTAAAATACATTGTGAGAACTTAATAACAAGACATTCAAACAACACAAACGCTCTTCAACAACAAATGAACAATCGTATGAGGCGCCACCGTCGCTTTTTAGTTTCTCTTTCACACACGCATTCACACACACACACACACACGCGCGCGCACACACACACACACACACACACACACACACACACACACACACAATATATATATATATATATATATATATATATTGTAGATCGATAAATTTAAGTCATTACACAAGAAACAAAAGTTTTGTTCTTTGTTTTGATGTAAATGGTATAATGAGTTTGTTTTTTCAGAGTGCTGTTATCATCATAGAAATTAATGAATTGATAAAATGCAAAAAAATAATAGACGGCATAATGATAATGTCCTGAAGTAAATTAGCACGACGTCGAAAGCCATGACTATAGACTATATAGAGTCTGGAGTTAGATCTTCTCCAACAGTGTCGTAAATATTTTGCTACTCAAAAGATTAATTTCTTGACTCGATCCCTGCTATCTGAATGAAATAAAGTAGAATGTCCAATTACTAGCTGTCAGTTAATGGCGTAATACATTAATTAATCATGACGCTATTTAACCGTCTATTGTGGTGAAGCAGGAGGAGGTGGATTCTATATGTAATTAAGTTTTTATTATTATTTATGAAATACGAAATATAGGACTTATATAAGTCCTATATATTTCTTATTCGTAAAAACGAAAATGATGAGACATGCAAAACTTAAGTCCAAGTCTTTATAATTTCTAGACAGGACTATGGCACTGCATTTTTATATAATACCCGCCTCTCTCCGGCAAAACTCTGCTGCACGTCTGGCGACGCGCATACTCGCATATAACACCAGTTTTGTTCCAGCTGCACTGTACTTTTCAGAATCAATGTAGAAGATCCTGTTTCATTCCTTCAAAGTATTAAACGGAACAGCACCAATGTGCCATGTTGTATCTAAGCGATCTGATCCATAACTATATACGATTGAGACTGCTGATATTTGAGTGCTGTTCACTTTTGACAAAATGTCACACACCATTAATTAATGTACGGAGAGAAATCTTTCCCAGCATCAGCTCCCAGGCTGTGGAATAAGTTGCCAAATCATATTAAATTTGGAGCAATTAAGTGAAAGAAATACCTTGCCAGGCTCTTCAAACCTATATACTTATCTAAATTAACCTATTTATTTCTACCAATAGATCATCGTAGATCGCTGTACCAGAACTTTATCGATTCCCATCTATCCTACGGCACCATACCATGGGGAGCTGCGTATCAATATAATATATATATAGGCTACATAGGCTAGAAATTATTCAAAAACGATGTATACGAAATATTTGGTAATGTGTGCTACAATTAACACGTAAGTCCATTATTCAGGAAATTAGCAATAACAAAATTAGAAGATATTTATTATTTACAGTTGTGCACATTTGTTGTGCTCCTATGTACATGACAAACTGCCAATCACACTATTCACAGTCTTCTCTACAAATACTGAATTTCATTATTATGATACTCGACGATGTTTATGCCCACATGCTCAATATTGTACAGGTGTAATTGACTCTGGTGTCTTGTTGGCGAAATAAATATATGCTAATATTAAACGTGTACTGTTGTGGCTTGCGTGGGTTCACACATATAGCTAGCTCTCTGCTTACAATGTGCTTCTTCTTGAAGTAGAACGGAAATAAATTATCACGGATTAAAACTAGATTTAGAAAACGGCGATCTGTTTTGTATTTCACCCATTCAGGATCTAGTTATTACGTAGTAACGTTTCCCGTACTACGCTATGGGTGGGTGATCACGTTAACAGCATCGCTGTCACATTGAAATAATAAAAAGATAATTAAGACATTAAAGACCATCTGATGAAGAAAAAAAACAACGCTCTGGCAGTAACCAGCCTCAAAACCTTCGGCTCCATCCGAATACGTTTCCTTTTCAGTGGTGGGGGAAAATGGGGCATCCGGAAAAAATCTTACAGGACAAAATCCCACGGTACGAAATCTACCCGGACTTAATCCCACAGTACAAAATACCACAGGACATAATCCCAGAAATTGAAAAGAGGGACAAAATCCTACACAATAATATTTAAACACCTTTTTCTTCTTTATTTATTAATTTACACAATTAAATTAAATGACTGTTTTACTTCATGTATTACAGGGTAAATTAAATATTTAAAAAAAAATCAGTTTAGAATTAATTGTTGTTTGAATGAAAGCATAACACCTGTGCCAGCGCCTTAACTATCTTTATAAAACACACACACGCGCGCACACACGCACACACACACGCACGCGCGCACGCACTCATGCACGCACGCGCACGCACACATTTGAATTGTGTAACCTATATAACAAATTACTATAAAGTGGACAGATTATGTAGTTTTTACAAATAAAATGCTTCTCATAGATCTATATAACAACAAAACAATTGATATGGGGTCATACAATTTTTGTTTATTAAATAAAATACAATATAGTAGTAGTAGTAGTAGTAGTAGTAGTAGTAGTAGTAGTTTAATTGTAGTTCGATGATTTTGTAATATTTAAAATAATAATTAGGCCTAGATTAAAAATAGAGAGATCGTTTTTTCTTCTTCACAAGTTAGGAACGATTTAAGACTAGATGATTTATATGATGAGAATATGGTCGTAAGAAGAATAAAACTGTACACATATCTACTTAAACACATTATATATATATATATATATATATATATATATATATATATATATATATATATATATATATATATATATATATAAGTAAGTAAGTAATTTTATTCGATGATATATACAGTAGCATTATCACATAATATTATTTACAATCATATACCATCATGACAACAGACAAGCAAAAAGCTGTAACCTCCAAAATAAACACCAAACATGTAGAACATAATTGATTATACGAGGACGCGCAGTGGGCTAAAAGTTACATATTTAACCGTCTATATGTCCGCTTTCTTAGCCCCCTGATTAGAGCGATAGCATATCATAATATAATGTATTATAGTACAATATATTATACAATATATGTAATTCATAAAGCTATGTTGCGACCTCAACTGTCTTATTGTTTCTGGCAGTTTGTATCATATTTCAGATGCTAGGTAAATAAATGTCTTTGATAAAAATGCTGTTTTTCTGTACTGTATGTGTGACTGGTGAAGGCGTCTTGTTTCGTACGAATGAATATGTCTATTTACAGTGAACATCGTCATTAGGGGATGAGCATTATAGTTTGATTTCGAGACGGTCCTGGTTGCCCTTTTCTGTAAAATTTCTAATCTCCGTAAGTACGTTGAGTGACTACAACACCGCAATAGGCTGCCATGTGTTGAATAGGGATATATCAAGCTGTGGTATACTGTTGTGTGTACTTCGGATATGCTTAATTTTATTGAGGGCATATAGTCCACCAGATATTTTTGATCTACATCTATCTATATGCTCATGCCAGTTTAGGTTTTCATCTATTAGTAGTCCCAGAAATGTGACACATTTAACTCGATTAATAATTGTATTATCTAATTTTAATATGTGTGTCCGACTTAATTTTTTTAGTACATGATGTGTTTTACTTATATTTAAAGATAATTTATTCACCTTAAGCCACTCAGAAAATGATGCAATGTCTTGAGTAACGAGTTTGTATAATTCTGTAATATATTTATCAGATACATAAATAGTTGTATCATCTGCAAATAGTATACATTTGGTACACCGGAGGGATCCTGGTAGATCATTTTAGTCCCAATACGGATCCCTGGGGTACAGCACAAGTTATGGGAAATAATTTTAAATTAATACATTTATAATAGACATATTGTTTTCTCGCTGTTAGATAGCTCCTGAACCACTCCAAGGCAACACCGCGTATGTCGTAATGGCATAACTTTTACATAAAAGATTGTGATTTATTGCATCAAAGGCCTCGGAGAGGTCCAGGAACACAGAAAGATTATAATTACTCGATTCCAATGCAAGTAGAGTATCATAAGTAAATTTGGAAACTGCATTTATTGTGGAGTGACATTTATGGAAGCCATATTGGTTCTTGTTCATTAACGAGTTAATTGTCATGTAATTGTACAAACGATTATGGACTATTTGTTTCATATATTTTGGATATGCTAGGTAAAAGCGAAATTGATCTATAATTTGTAAAACTTTGTTTATCTTTTCATTTATATATTGGTATTACTTTTGCAATTTAAAGTTTTGATGGGAAAACACCGGTTTCCATCGATTTATTTATAGCTATGTTAAGTGGTAACGAAATGGCAAATTTTATCTGTTTTAGTAATAGCGTATTCACATTGTCATGTCCACAACTCGTTTTGGGGTTTAGAGAATTTATGGTGTTTATTATTTCTTTACTGTCTGTAGGACGAAAATCTAGAGATGTTGCTTTCTTACGTGTCGGCATGTAGGTTTGATAATTTGTGCTGGACGGTGATATATTAGAAGCATATTTAGGTCCAATCTCAGAGAAAAATTCGCAAAATTTGCCTGCAATGTAAGTGGGGTCGTTTTCAATTGTGTTATCTATTTTGAATGAATTTGATATTGATGTTTTGTTATTTTTTCCATTGAGTATCTCATTTACAGTGCTCCATGTTTTATTAATGTTTGATTTGTATTGTTGAAATAAGTTACCATAATATATCTCCCTTTACTTACGTTTGATTCTGATAAAATTATTTCTGTAAGTTACATATTTAACATGATCCCGTGGTACGTTTTCTTTATTCAATTGATTTTTATAAAGTTTATCTAAGTATTTTGATGATTCCGGGGTTTATATCCATGGTTCTCCTATTACATGTTTGCCAGATATTTGGGTTCTCTTTTTAGGTGCAAAATATTCTATGACATCATTTATGCTATCTATAATTATGTTATAACACGCTTCAGCATCACTTGAGTTTAGACTAGACAAATCTGGTCTTGCTCAAAGATTAAAGGCTCAGTTTTCACGGATTTAAAAAAAAAACGTTGCAATAATATATATATATATATATATATATATATATATCACGAATAGAACGAAATAAACATGTTTATGATGTTTGTTAAGGGAATCCAGACTATTTTTGAGTTTTCTAGCATTTGAGTTTTCTAGCATTCTCTAGAATTATCTAGTACGCCAGCACTCGCCAGATGGCACTGTAGGTGATGGCCATAATTATGCTAGTCATAGTAACATCCGGGAGTTTCGCCATTTTTCTAGACCTTACGCAGTGTTTATAAACACGAGCGCCATTCGCGTTTATGGCATAATATGGTCTTTCTCTTCAAGGTTTGTGCATCGTTAAGAGAAAACACCGGTTGTTACTGGACTTTTACGCTATAATCATACGCTGACTTGGGAAACATTTTGCCGACATGGTGGTACACTGTTTGAGCGATATGGCAGTCTGTTCCCTGACGGATTTGCCTGTTGACAGTTTCAGACGCCACGGACATGTCATGAATTTTGCCAGAAGACGTCGACAGACACCAAGAAATCTTGTAACTCGCGAGTGGAACTTTAGCTCTAGCGAAAAGAACAATTCGAGTACACGTCGAACAAGATCTAGATCTCCAGTTGACACATGTCATGACTTGACATGCGTGATTTATGACTCCACTGGAGCAGATGGGAAAATTTGGTTGGATCCAGATACTTCATCGCCCGATGATGATCTGCCCGCAATAATTGACAGTTTCGGATCCGTATCAGTAATAGATGAAGTCAACGATATCCAGGAGCAAGCCGATTCGTTTTGGATACCGCAGCTGCACCTGACGAAAAGCGACAGAGAAGAACTGCTGTCGGGAGAGATGCTAACAGATAAACACATCTTCGCCGCCCAGAAACTGCTCTCACAGCAGACGCCACACATCAGTGGACTACAGGACCCTGTGATGAGTCAGATCGGCTTCAAGCCCGTCCACAGGGAAAGCTTACAGATCCACCACACGCGGGGCCTACACTGGGTCATGTCATCGTGGACACCAGGTGACCTAGTTCATGTTTATGATACACTCTATGATTTTGTCAGCCAAGATCTGCTTCGTCAGTTAGAAGAAATATACGTTGATGCACCACGCGGGGAAGATGGACATGTGCTGTATGACATGCCTCCTGTCCATAAACAGCACGGATGCAGAGACTGTGGCTTGTTTGCTGTCGCCTTGGCGACAGAACTTTGCACCGGAACAGATGTGACGAAAGTTCATTTCGACCAGTCAAAGATGAGGGAGCATCTTTACAAGTGTCTACGGAAACGTCAAATAGAACCATTTCCGGCTGAATATATTGTTTTGTGATGTCTGAATTTTGTTTGTGAATCTCTGCCAGATGCGTGTTGTAGAAGTATCTGTGATGATACTGTAAAGTTGTTTGTTATAAGCATTTTATAAATGACCAGAGTTTGATAAGTTACTTTATACAAGTCTGTATTATTCTAGTCTTGCCGAATCATTGTTGATTATTAAAAATAAATAGGTTTTTATTCATAAGATGACTGTGTTACTGTTGTTATCCAGTTTGTCGTATGACTTGTGGTTGATTATAAATGTTGTTTGATTTTGAGGAGGTACACTTGAGTGAAGTATCGAACCTTTCTTTTTTCAGTATCATGTCTTTGGCATCACTGTTAAATGTCCATCTGGCAGAAGTAAGACATTCTCAGTGTAAGCTTTTTGCATAAAAGAAGCCAGCTATTGCACATACTCCTCCATGGTCTAACTCGGGGTTGGCTTTCTCCCCAGCAGAAAGGTATTTCTCCCCTGCCATGAGGAGAAAAGGGAAGAAATACCTTTCTGCCGGGGAGAAATGGTAGAAACTGGGGAGAAATTTCCAGATGTGTTTATTTTAAGGTGCAAAGCATAACCATATTTAATATGCAGCAGTGGGTGAGTGTTATTACACAGCAGCATCTTTTCACAGTGATACATACATGTATTTACTACAGACTATGTGATGTTGTCAGTAGTATTCAAGCATGACTAGACACACTATCACCCTCCTCATAGTTGATTGGGTATTTGATAGTGTTATGTTGGCTTACATAACAAAGCAGACATAAAATCAAATTTATTAGCATTATAATGTATATCACTGCACAGATACCAGAAATAAATAACCTTTTATCTCACAATCTTAATGATAATGATATTGGTTTCAAACTGTTAGTCTCTATTAATTGGGTATCTTCATGGTAACTTTCCCAAAATTTAGTTTCTCCCCTTTTGCCATTTCTTCCCGTGGAGAGAAAGTATTTCTGCTGTATTAGCAGAAACTGGGTAATTACCTATGGTTTTTACCGTGATGGGGAGAAACCTGCCAACCCTTGTCTAACTAGTAGTTTGTTGGATCACAGATCACTACCACCAGAGTTTGAATCTCGGTGTGGCCATATTTGAAGGGTGTTGACTTCAGTTCATTACCTTTGGAGGTTATTTGGCCCATTTAGCCTGCAGTGTGCACAAAAGTGGCCATAAAACATCAATCATCTTCGCACATCCCTAGAGAGTATTTCTAGTTTGACTATTTGACTTCAAATTCCAGAGGTGTGGTCTTTAATTGGTTATCAGAAACTATATAGGTTGACTTTTTGCTGAATCTGTGAATTTTATCACAAGAACAACAAAGATAATTGAAGCTAACGTAAATTATAACAATTAGAAATATTTAAAGAAATTTGTGAACATTTAAATCCTTCAATTTCATGTGCTTGCATAATTAATTGTATATTTGAACCGACATGGACTGTATTCCAGAGATAAGTCAATCATTTCTATCCGATCCTGTTTGTTAACATTAATTCATCTGTAACAACTTTCCTAAATAATGATTTATTCACAAAATAACATGAGCATGTCTACATCAGACCAGGGAAACTATGTGAAGAATGATTCTTAATAACAATAAAAACATCTAAAGTCAGGTTTTCAGTAGATCCTGACAGAAAAGCATCAATTAATATAAGTATATTATGTTAATATATCTATGCTAAGTTTGTGCATAACCACATGAATAATAATATATACTTGTCTTATAGTTAACTAATCACAGCAAACATATAATTTTTCTGTTTATTCATTACTGTATCATATAACTGTGTAACTAGTGTGATTTGTCTTGATTTCTAAACAACTTGTTGAACCTTAATCGTCAAAATTCTTTGTAAACAGAAATACCCCATCCAATATAATTACAGCAAATAAATAAGGCCTGAACGTTATGATATAATTTATACAAATTTAGCGGATTCATTTCAGACTCCAAAAGATACATTCCTATAGTTCACGTGATGGTGAGCTCCATGTGATGATTAGATTGAACGGTATAGATTCTGAAGTGTTTCTGTACACATTTTATATAGATATTTCTGTCAAATACTATTTTATAACAGCTAGTTCAAATGTTTCTGATAGCGTCGGAAGTAATACTATCTCAAACTGGTATACATTGTATATCATTCATATTGCAGTCATCATGTACATTAACTGTATACATAAATCTACATGTTGCTAATTATAAATTGGTGGCTTTGTAAACAAAATACAACGCATAAAAGGTCATAGTTTGAAATTTGGAAATATTAAGAAAAATATTTTTAAAAAGACGTACTGACATGCTATGACTGTTGCTGTTGTGTTTTTAAACCCAGTTTAATGAGTAAACATCATAGTCCCAACCAATGTCCTAAACACCGCCGTTTAAGATTCTTTTGTCAGAATATTTTGCGAACAAAAAGACAAAGGCACATATTTGCGCGCGTGTGTGTTCATTAAAAAAACTTCATACAGAGAGCTCCATTATATTTAGGTCAACGGAGAGCTCTAATAACTCAAATAACGCAAGAGAACACTAGTAAACCACCACAGGTACTGCCACCTGGCGAATGTATGTATATCTATAATTTTATTAGCCTATTAACAATATATATATATATATATATATATATATATATATGAAGGACATATTGCCAGTGCAAAAAATAAAGTATTTTTATTCTAGATCTATTATTTCACTAATATGAAATGTTGCTGTTTTACGGTCAATTTTATTCACATGGTAAGTTAAATAAGACAAGCGAGGCGAAGTGAAAGATGAAACACCCTTCAGAAACAGCGAAGTCTGGATTTGAGATTGGGTGGTAAAGGTCTGTGGCTAACCGCGCAACCAATTAGGCCACAGAAGACAAGTTGTGTCATTACTAAAAATTGTCCCTTTATACTCGTGGGTGTATTTGTGATTCCGAAATGTGAATAATAAAGTTATGATTGAGTTGCAGGTGTGGAGACCTACCTGACATCCGGTATTTATAAGATGATGATTGATTTTTTACGGCCACTTTTGTGCACACGGTAGGCTGAATGGGCCGAGCGACCTCCAAAGGTAATGAGGCGAAGTCGAAGATGAAACACCTTCCAGATATGCCCACGCCGAGATTCGAACTCTGGTGTATGTGATCTGCGGTCCAAAGCGCTACCAACTAGACCACGGGGGCGTCCCTCCGGTGTTTATAGGTTACAGAGATCTTGCGAGCAGGCACTTTGGAACAGCCTCTCACCTCCATTATTAGCCGTATCAGTGAACGTTCACCGGATGATAAACGTAAATCTCCCCAGTTTAGCTGTTAGGTTGAACAAATCATAGCACTGAAGTACTCAGGATGGAAGCCACGTTTCCTTCAAGTCCAGTAATAATCCGCTGTACAATTTCCCGCTTTATTTTGTGGCTATTAAATAGAGCCTGTCTATGTATGTCGGCAGCGTACGCTACAGAAAATTGTACGAGCTCAATTAGAAGCTGTGTGACACACGGACAGCAGCCCATAACAGGGACAATCCTTCACTGTTTGATATGTGTTTGAACGACGCTAGTGATTTATGTCCAGAATGAAGCTGATATCGGTATCTGCGGTGTCAAAATATGTATATGTATGTGTTTCCTTTTGAACGAGAGGAAATTACCGTTTACAGTAAGCGGCGATGTCAAATTAGATATCTTGTAC
The DNA here is from genome assembly GCA_025642065.1 of Paralvinella palmiformis. Lineage (NCBI taxonomy): Eukaryota > Metazoa > Annelida > Polychaeta > Terebellida > Alvinellidae > Paralvinella > Paralvinella palmiformis. The sequence continues at coordinate 656,548 of JAODUP010000036.1, forward strand.
GTGTATCCGCTTATCAGTGAGATGATGTATTTATGATGCTTGGCAAGCGGAAGATCTGTGTCCGACTGACTGATGAGTCGCCCAGACGTATCATCAGAGCAGAGCTTTGCGTTTCTGTTTTTATAGATTTATGTATGTATAGTTTATGTATGTATAGTTCATAGATGGATAGATTTGTGGAAGTATAAAAAAAAAAACACATTAATGTTTGAGTCATTTGGGAGTGTTCGGAGCCTGTGAGATCATATGCACACGAACTGACGCACACGCACACACACACACACACGCATACACACAGGCAGAGGGGGCATATTGTCTATTTTCGTGCGTTATTGGCTATTTGCCATTTCCTGATCAATACTCTACCTTAAATATATACAAATTCTCAACCATTAAATTTATTCCGAGTATGTTTGTTTAGCTAATTGGTTCTTAAAAGAAGGAAGGCAATCCTAAATAGTTATTTTCTCCCTGGCTGGCTGGCTCCCTCGTTCGCTCACTCACTCAGTCACCCACTCCACGTACGGTAAATTAATGTAGCGAAAATATTGATACGTTTGCAATACATGTCACAGTGTACTGGACATGTATTGGTCAATGGTACTGGAACTGTGTCAATAGGTTAAGGTGACGTCCGTATTTATCTGAGAGTTGTCTTAAAATAAAACTCGACCCTATTATTTTTGTCATTGATTTCTATGGCACTTTTTTTGTGTTACACCGAAATATGGGAAGTAAGGCGAAAACTGTGTAACGGACCAATTATTTCAGGGAATTATTGCTTTGTATTGAGTGTCTACCCGAACATAAACGTTGTACGATCAGATGAAATATCCTGCATAATAATATATGTTTTTGGAAATATTTTTATGGAATGACAAATTAACTGAAATTTTTCAAAAGCTTCGACATTTTTATTGTTCTATTATTCTATAGTGCGAGATCCACCAGGAACATAATTATCTTGTTTTATATATATATATATATATATATATATACATATATATATATATATATATATATCATGGTCTAAGCCTCAACAGTTCCTGTCAAGCAGTCATCTGACCTACTTAATTACTAACGACTAACTAAAGCATATTTAACATCAGGCTCTACACACGTGACACACTTAATGTGGCAAGAACTTAAACTTATTTAGAGATCCCGGGTTCAATCCCAGTAGCTACTGGTAAGAGTAAACAGCAGACTATATACCTTCAAAGTACACGTGATCTTATAGTACGCGTGAAGGCGAGGTGAGGGGGAGTGTTGTGTCAGAGCGTTTGGAGCTTAAAATTGATAGTGTCACGCTGAATGGTTGATTATATATATATATATATATATATATATATATATATAAAACAATTTAGATGGACTTTTAACACTGTAATAAAATAAAAAGAGAATAATTATTAGAAATCCCCGATAAAATCAGGTTTATTTCGTCGTCTGTTCCCCCCAAACACGGTTTTTTGGCGTCACCAATTGGAACACTTGAAAATTTGCACATTTTATTAAAATAAAAACAAGTAAAATAAACAACTATGACTGGTTGTAAATTAAAGATAATATCTGTAAACATTTACGTCCGAATATCTGTAGATAAAGGGTAGTTGCGGTTACAAGCATAACAAAGAAATATGTGTATTTTTTCTCTGGACACGTTAATCAACCCATAAGCGTTTTAAAACAGAAATCATGTTAAGTTGTCTCTAGTTTCTAGATCAAATTCCTATCTCATTCATATGCGAATCAGGTGTTTTGTATTATATATCATAATTTGTTTTCTAGTTATTTCCTTAAACGATGAAACAATATTAGGGAAATCATTAGTGAGCTCCGGTGGCCTAGCGGTTAAGCACTCGCCACTTGGTGCCAACGGTCGCAGGTTCGAACCCCGTAAGAGGTCGAAACTTTTCCAGGGATTAATTTCTCGGCTCACTACATCGTGGGTGGCTGACCAAGTTAAATGGCGCTGCCGTCTCCACTGAATTATTTAAAATAAGGGGGACGTTAAAAACCCCCTGAGGACGTAAAACACTCTGGCAGTGACCACCCTCAGGGTATTTCGGCTCCATCTTTCCGTACTGCTCCCCTGTGAGTGGTGGGGGAGGAGGTTTCTCAACCACTCCAACATAGAGGCTGTGCTGATTAAGCGACAGCCTGGGGATTCTCCCCGAACAACAAAACCAAACCAACCAAGGGAAACCAATTTGAGACCGCTTACAGACGTACTATCTGTAGGCATAATTATAACAATGAAATATTAGGAAAACAAACTTTCAGGTCACTTACAACTTCAACATTCATAATCCGATAATCTATCCATCAACTAGTTGCAGCATCTACGAACTTTATTATTAATTATTTTACGTATGTTTTTTTTTCTGAGGATGTTCCGATGGCACATTGGTTATAACACTGCGGTGCTAAACTATATGTTGTGGGTTTAAATCCAGCTCCTATTTGTGTTCGTAGGATGTGTTTACGCGGGGAAATCTCTCCTCGGCCATACGTCCGGGTGTGACCAGCGCCGATAAGTTTATAGGGCGCCTACGTGGTCAAGCTGGTAGCGCGTTGGCCCACAGATCACTACCACCCGAGTTCGAATTTCGGCATGGTCATATCTGAAGGGTGTAACATAAATCACTATCACCACTGACGTAAGTTTGTGACTTTATCCTGCTGGCATCATGTTATAGGCGAAATCCGATATGATTCGAGACAATATTGTTTAACGGCTGGAAATTAAGTGTTCAAATATCGACTGGTAAATATTATAAAGATTGGAGTTTGTTTCGATCTGTTCTTCAAATAATGACAATAAACCCAAAACCGGATGTTTATATTCCAGTACAGACGATGCTGTTGATGTTTCCCGGATGACGAAGTTTAATATGGTCGATCAGACAGATTTACAATGACATCTTGTTTAGAATTGATCAAATCACCGCAGATAAGTTCCTCGGATGACCGGAAGTCATGGCAAGGTTCCGGTGACCTCGACATATGGGGATATACAAATAAATCGCGAAGGCTCAAAACTGGGGTAGATAACATGTCGTGTTTTGATCATTTGTCAAATATATTTTTGGTGCTGGTGTAAATAGGGCTCAAATAATTCTAAAATATCTCTCAGATTGGCAGTGATTCAGACGTGTTGCTAGAATGAAGAGGGCACCTCCCCCACTTTCTCTCTCTCTCTTATATATATATATATATATATATATATATATATATATATATATATATATATATATATATATATATATATAGACAGACCCATGCACTTGATAAAGGTTTTATACAACTGAAACTAGTCGTGCTATTTTGGGCTGAGTGAAAATACTATTTCTGCTATTGTCGGAAGTATTAGGATTATTATCATAATATATATTATATGTACTAATATATATTCTTTATTTCCAATTATAGCTGCATTTTATATGTACTACTATAATATAATTTGTTTTCTATTTAGGTAGTGGTCGTTTGGTCATAATTCTGCAAGAATAATAAACATCACGAAAACATGAACCCACGCCTTTATTATATGTAACATAAAACGCACACACACACACACACACACGAAAACATGAACCCACGCCTTTATTATATGTAACATAAAACATACACACACACACACACACACACGAAAACACGAACCCACGCCTTTATTATATGTAACATAAACATACACACACACACACACAAGAAACACGAACCCACGCCTTTATTATATGTAACATAAAACACACTTGAGATATAAAATGTTTTGATCGATGATGATAGAAGTATATATTACTTAAGTATGAGTATATATATATATATATATATATATATATATATACGTATTCACATACATAACACACACACACACACAGAGAGAGAGAGATAGAGAGAGAGAGAGAGAGACAGACTGACAGACAGACAGACACACACACACACACACAGACAGAGAGAGAGAGAGAGAGAGAGATTGATTTATATCTATTTATATTTGAATGCAAAAAGATCTTTCTGTTATTCATAATGTGACCATTATTCTTAGTAACGATCAACACTCACCTAAGAATGTTAACAGGTCAGACATAGTCTTTTATATATATCCGGAATATGAGCATAATCTACTTAAATATTGAACAAAACGTGATCCAGGTTAGTGTTAAGAGTATAGTGAAAGGTGAACTGTGGGGCCGAATTGGGGAGAAAATAAACCACCTTTAGTGTTGTTCGTCACACAGTTAAGAAAATGTGTAAAGGACACCGGTTTGGACAATAACAAAATATGGTTATAGATGTGGGCGATTCATCAGCGAATAAAAATTGGGATAACGAGGTGTAGTTGTTTCGCTAGTCTCATTCAAAGGAGGAAATAGAAGATACGGGTAAATTCGTTATTACGTATATGTAGCATGTGTCTGCAGGCGTGTGCGAGTCTGCGTTTATGTGTCTGTGTGTGGGTGTGTGTGTGCGCACGCATGGTGTCCATAGCATTTTCGTTTCGTATTATCATATCATAAATCTATCCGACAGTAATCTACTCAAGATTCAATATATCAAATCTCTCAACATCTGGGTTCAGTCACCGGCTGTGGGCATGAAGGGTGTTTCATCTTTCGCGTCATTTATATTTACATATATTTGTCATATACTTATGTTACATACCCGTCTAAGAACTGATATAAGCGGACGTTGTTTAACCATGAGCGACTCGGTGTATACATAAACAGCCATTTTCTGATATAAGCGGACATTGCCCGACCTTGGCTCAGCGTGACCACTGATATATGACCTATATAGGCTTCTGGGGTAGATGTTCGGGAGCCGATAGAGGTTCAAAAACGTTCCACCGTCAAAACATAAGTCCTTATTGTTGTTTATGGGGGAGATATCTCGGCCGCGTACAGTGTTTGTACTCCCGGTGTACACACCGTGTTTATCCCGGCGGATTAAAAAACGCTGTACCTTTCCGTCGGTTGCGCTGAAACATTCCAATATCCGACACGGAATTCGGCATAAAAAGCCGCCGATCTTTGGATGATCCAGATTGACAGTAAGATGAGTTCCTGTCTGTCATTGACTCTGTTCAAGGTCTTCTGTTTTCACGCCAAGGTTTGATGATGCAGCTGCTGTTAGATATTTACTGATATATATATATATATATATATATATATATATACATATGTGGAAGGGGGAATGTGTACTTGTGTGTACTGGCAAATCTATTATATATATATATATATATATATATATGCGTATGTCTGTGTGCCTGTGTGTGTGCTTTCGTGCATTGGCAAGCAGTTTCTTAAATACCTTATATGTGTATGTTGTCTGGTCTGAGTATTGTAACACACAACATCTAGCTATATAATAGTCAAAATACTGATCCTTATGATCTTTTCTCCCTGTCCATCATATTACAGCTCTCATGAAGCAGAAGTCAGCTTGCCGAGCGCTAAACGTTTCCGGATACACGATCATTTTCTTCTGTCGGGATTCCCTGAACTGAAGCTTCAATCACGAGGTTGTACCACGTGACCCAAAACTGTGTTTGACTGGGTTTAAAGGGGGACAACCTTTTTTCCCTAACTTGTAATAGTTAAACTATATAGGGAAAACTTTTTAAAGTACACAATATAACCCACTCACGCAGTACAGACTGCCAAACCACTTCACACACCAGGGTCAAACACACACAACACACACACTTAATTTACACCCACCACACCAACACATATTTTCTTCTGGGACGTATAAAAATTTAAGATGAATAAAACAAATCTCTTAAGTATAACGGACAACCATTTAGTTTTTTATTCAGAAATTTTATTTTACTTCATCTGGAATATTGACCGTAAATCCAATCTCAGTATATGCGGATTGCCCCAAAATTGTGTTTCTATGCTACACTTGGAATGCTTTAATGAGAAGCCATTTTCCAATTAAAAATATCCTGTTGCAAATTGTGCACAAAACTTTATCAGTTTGTTAACCGCGAAAGGCTTACCAGGGCTTGAAAAATTTTCACTTGGTTAAAAAGAAATATCGCCCAACCAGTAAAACTTTTTGATTTTCCAATAACAACTAATCTCATACAGTTTCGTTCATACTAAAAAATTAAAGCCCCAGGGGTCCCCAAATATTCAGAACTGATCGAAAATCGCTTTAGATACCCCCAATAATCTTTTTTGGATCAAAAAACTGTTAAGAAACTGTGAGTTGTCAAAATAGTTTACGATATGTATGTAGCAAGTCACCATTGAACCACACGCACGTGTTGTTTGTTGTGAGCTGTGGTATCAAATGGTATGTTTTTTACGTCTTCATTTTGTACGTAGCCTGAAGTACCCCTTTTCCGTGGGCGTGAAAATTTTTTGCGTACGAAAACAATTAGCGGGTTCCCCCAAGGCTGGGTGCCCAAACAGGTATACGCACACATTTATCAATATGTGGACGTATGGAACATTTTATTTTAGATTAATGTATGTATAGTTGTATTTGTATTTAGATTTATGGAGGTAGGTTTCTAAGGATGTTTATATATGTTGATGCTTGTTGCCTCTTTATATGTACGCTAAAACGCACACACACAAATGATGATCCAAAACAAATCTGCTTCCAACAATAACAACAACCATAATAAATATTGTATTCTTTATCTCAGAATATTCATTCTATACTGTACATAGATGGGGGGTGGGGGTGGAGGTGATAGATACTCAACTAACGTCAAGTATACCATGTTCACGAGTGTAGTGGAGTTTTTCAGCTTCAGCACTGGTCACATCTGGAATATATGACCGTGGGGAACATCTCACATGCATCAGTATATGCAGGATTCGAACCTACAACTTGTGGCCTTGTTGTGTAATCTTCTAGTCGCTACACTATCGGAATGTCAATGTACCAATTAGAAGCCATTTTCCCAATTACCAAACATATCCAAAATGTTAGACAAAATTGTGCACAAAAGACTTTATCTAGCTACCTATCACTTAGCCCCAGAAACAAAGTAGCAATACTGCACAATGGATTATGACTTGACTAGAACGAAATATCGCCTCAATCCTGAGTAAATACTATGATTTACTCCAACCTAACAACTAATCCTCATACATTTCCGTTCATCACTAAATGAACGTTCATCCACCACGCCTCATTTGGCGTCCCTAAGTATTTGCAGTAACTGCATCGAATGCAACTCGCTATTCGAGATGACGCCACCAATAATCTGGAGATCAATACTGATAAGAAAGTGGTGACGGTTATCGCTTCACCATAATATCACCAACAATTGAGCTGGTATATGATATGTCATCACATTAAATAAAGACATCACGCTAGGATGCCATTATTGTGAGTCAGACTGATGTAATATGGCACGGAGGTGCCCAGAATTTGGGAGTCGTATTTGCCCATAACTTTAACACGTATTTAAGCCATTTCACACCATACATGCCCTTTTTTACAACAACCGTTTTATTCCTAACACCAAGAAGAACTGGTTGAATGAACTCATTACGCTATGAGATACTATATTTATGTGTACAGAAGCTTCAGCATATACTGATCTGGGCTGCTAGGATCGTGTAATTAGCTTCTGGAGCATCGTGTGCTCAGAATTCACTCCCTATTTGGATCCTAAAACAATATAAGGACGAGCTAGCAGCTCGTCCTTATTATCATGGATATTCTAAATATCCAACTATTTTCTGGTCATTTAACAAGATCCATGATAAATGTGCAGACCAATCGGAATACAAGAGCAATAGGCCAGTTTCAAATCTGGGTTTTGTATCAGAGGTTATCGAAAGGGCCGCGTCTACCCAAATAATGTCATACCTTTTTACTAATAACCTTGATCATTAACTACGGTCAGCATACAAAAAAAAACAAATTATTGAGATGCCCTTTTGAAGGAATCAATAATATTTGTTGATCTTTCGACCAAGAAAAGGGTGCGAGAAAGGTAAAATTGACGGTGGGATTATTTTGAAATTTGGAATTGTAATTGATGAATTTGGAATTGAAATTGGAACCGGAATTGATCATCCCCACAAAGATAATTTCCTACCATTTAGCTATTTTCCTTTAATAAAAATCAATTTGTTGTTAAGACCATCCGAAATAGTGTTTTTTCTTTCTTCATCTTCAAGTATCTACTCCTACGCCTATTTCACAATTGGCCAGAAATGGGCTCAATTCAATTCAATACAATTCTGGAATTATAATTGATGTTGAATCCCAATTCTGGAATTGGGAATAGAATTGGAAAAAAGGCTTATTGAATTGGAATTGTTCAAATGGAATTGGTCCCAAGTATGGTCCTAACTGAAGTGTTCGGAAGGGTACAAACAGACTGAATAAGAGAGGGAACTGACAACCAGTTCAGAAAGGGGGGGGGGGGGTGAAGATCGGCAAGGAAGGAAGAGGGATGATGATATTACCAACATAATACAGACAACAACGACATCGTTCATGACAATCACACACATATGGAGCTCAAATATATACACGCCAAGAACAACAAAACACAATTTATTCAACACCCTAGTCACACACCAGTATTGTCATAGGAATGGGAAACACGGAAAGTAAGCAAAAAATGACAACAAGAAACTGTGCGTCTTCTAATAAAGTTGTCTCAGGAGATTGCTAAAATTAGATAGCCAAGAGTAATTACAAACAAAGATATCCAAACGTTCACAAAACAAGAGCAGATAAGGGTAAATGTACAGAAAAAAGGCGCGGGAGGTAGATCGGGAACGTGTTGAGAAGGAAAGAAAATGGCCATGCACTGCCTGACATCACTGACATGGACACCTGAAAGGACAAGAGAAGATGATCGTCCAAACGTAACATGAAGAACCGTAGTAGATAAAGAACGAAAACAACTGGGTTGATAGGACTAGATGAGACAAAAGACCCGATAATAATAATAATAATAATAACAATAATAATAATAATAATAATAATAATAATAATAATAATAATAATAATAATGGCCGAAATGGCAGTTATTTTACGTGGCTGGCTACCTCATATGATGGAACAGACATATGGTCTGTAATTTTCTGCTTCATCACGAGAACTAATTCTAAACAAATTTAGAATTTACGCTAGATGGCATATTCGGTAGATAAAAATCTTGCCAGTTGCCTGGTTGGACGAAAAAACTCATAATATTGTGCCAGTGCCTGGATTCGAACCTCCGACTTCTCGCACAGGATGACCATGAGTAAGGATTCTCATGCTACGATCTATGAAGCCACAGAAGCCGAAGAGTAAAGCTAAGTTATATACACAAAACCCCTCAAAAAAAAATCGACGTGCGCAATCTGTTGTTATGGTCAACTATCCAGGTAGAATACCATTTCTAATTATCAATATAAGAGTATTAGCCACGGTAATCTACAATTGTTCAGCCAATGAACGAGAAATGCCAGAAGTCGGTTGACAGTTCGAATTGCGGATCTGCATATTTCTTATCCGAAACATTACCACTGAGCGAAATATTTAAACAATCTAGGTTCATTCGCCCGTTAGTTAGATAATTCCTACTTCCTAGAACCCCTCTGTGCTATTTTCGAAACAAAATTCGTTGACCAGTTCTTCCCAATCGTATAAGATTCTGAGACAGGGAATGAACACTCTCGACGAAGAACGCTATTGGCGATATAACCAATTTCGCGTCATTGTCAAATATAACAGGTTTTTGTAGACTGATCGAAATGTTTACCAAGATGTAGCTTATAATAATAATAATAATAATAATAATGTTCGAATAACCTAGATGTTTCTCAGTCATTTGATTCGCTGTCACGTGATCTAACGAGTTATGTTTTACCAAACACTGGTTCTAATAAGACGTGTTACTTAACGTTTTTACATTGGGAGGCATGGAATGGTATATTGTATTTTGTTATTGTTGGTAATATAACTGGACTCGTAAAATTCATGAGTATTTACATTATCACCTGCATCCATATTTATTATTAAACGTAAGCATTTGTTATATATATATATATATATATATATATATATATATATATATATTATATATATAAACAAAGACTTATATAGAAACCAGTGGTAATAATTTAAATGTCATGAAATGAATTATTAAATACCTCAAATAGTGGTAAAATCATTCATTTTGTTATTTTTGCTATTGACAGCAGTAAAAGATGAGTTATTAATTGCCATCATGCAGATCTGATGAGGAAGGATGCAAATTATTTGAATGATAATTGTAGAATATGTGATATGCACTTTACCGATTGGAATTCATGAACCAGACAAGAGATAAACCTGTCTTTGATTTAAGCTCTCTGGTTTTACTGCTGGAGAAATTCCCCATTCAATAAGCGAATGAGTTTAACGACCGCCAACGTTGTCTACAACCGACCGTACTATAAAAGATCTTTAGCGAGTTAATTTGACACGTCTCATATTACAACCAACACAAATACAAGTATTTCTGATCCACGTACTTTTGTTTTAGATTAAAAAACCGTCTTCATGAGTGTCACCATTGGCTAACTGTTATCCTGAATGAAATTCTAACGCCACGAATGCTACTTTCTTTTTGAAACGTTTGGTATTCGTTCGGGAAAAAAGCGAAGAGATGTTACGAGGAATCTACAAAAATGTCCTAACATGAATTCGAATATCTACCCTTCGGACGATAGTTATCATAATTAATCGGTTTAATATCGTAGTGCAGTAAGGCGTTTCGTTAGACACACACAATAACAGCCCAGAATATTCTTGCTCGCTGTCACATCCAATGGGACGTGTTAAAATACAGCGTTGTAGCGTTATTTAATGAGACTAGATATTAACGCCACACAGCGGGATTTCTGGACACCATCAAAGTGATCAGATTATCCGATGAAAGAATCCAATCATCTACAGGTCGGTAACTAAAAATGAGGATAAACAAGTGACGTGTCTTCTTGTTCTTTCTTTCTTTCTCCCCTCACAACTTTGAGGCAAGATATTTTGATGAAGTTGTCAGGTATCGCCGACTCAATTGTGTCAACACGTCGACTGATTCAGTATATTACATATCCGTTATTATATCACAAGCTGATATCGTCTAAATATCAAGTAGATTTTATATCCACTTCCTGTCATGTGGATTGGAGAAAGAAATGAAACGACATCGAAACTAAGACGTCTTTTTTTTCAAAATTCTTTGGGGCCTGGTTTCCTCATTTATCTGATTTGACCGACTGACTGACTGACTAATTCACTAATTCATCAATTGCCTGTCTTCTGCCTGTCCTCTGTCCGTCGATTAATCTGCTTGTTTTTTTTCGGGGAGAATCCCCAGGCTGTCACATATTCGGCACAGCCTCTATGTTGGAGTGGTTGAGAACCTCCTGCCCCACCACTCACAGGGGGGCAGTACGGAAAGATGGAGCCGAAATATCCTGAGGGTGGTCACTGCCAGAGTCTTTTACGTCCTCATGAGGTCTTTAACGTCCCCCTAATTTTTAATAATTCAGTGGAGACGGCAGCGCCATTTAACGTGGTCATCCACCCACGATCTCGTGAGCCGAGAAATTATTCCCTGGAAAAGTTACCTCTTGCTGGAATTGAACCCGTGACCCACGGCACCAGGTGCCATGTGCTTAACCGCTAGGCCACTAGAGCTCACATACGTCTGATTGACTAATAGCCTGATTGATTAAACGATTAATATTGCTACTTAGTTTTGTTAATTACTATGCTGTTAATTAGTTTGTTAATTAGTTAATCACTCAGTTAATTCATTTGTTTATTCGTTCGTTGAAGTTAAGCTACCTATTACAGTACATAATTCACGATGTCAACATCATAATAATGAAGATCATCCGTCAGACAAACCCGGAGACAACTGAACTCTGTGGAGATCATATAGACACAAGTCAGGTCACCACGTTGTAATGTATCCGTCTGTTAGCGCTACGGACTTGCTATCAGAGGTCAAGAGGTCACCGTGATGTGATAGATAACACCATCAGTACTCACCATCCTCTACAGAGTCCATGTTCATAAACCACAAAAAATATTGCCATTGACCAACGTATCTCTTTGTATCTGATCCAATCCATTCCGTCACATCTGGTAATTTGAACAATCCGGAAGAGGCGTCAAAGCTGTCATGTCTTCAGTACATCTGCGCAACGTAACTAACCACGATATATATATATATTTATATATATATATATATATATATATATATATATATATATAAACCAGTGGTGAGTAAATCATTCGATTGAAATGGATTGACTTCGGCGGGAAGAGCTCCACAACGAACATTCTAAAAAGGAGTTCGTTCTCGGCAGTCACATGATCCGTCTTGTAGGCGATCACGTGACACGACACGTGATCACAGTTATCATGCTTAAGTAGGTAGGTGGAATTTCGAATTACGCGATCATATTTGGATAATAATATATGAGTTATATTGTTGATGGAACGCCATTATGAGATACATGGGAGAAAGGGGGGGGGGGGTTATATTTTTGTGCACGAACGGGGTTTACATTGAAGAAATGAGGTACTTGAGGGGAGGGGGAAGGGTCGAAGGACAGGAACAAGGAGAAAATGTCCATTATGGGGGAGATCTCATAAGAGAAAGAAAGCGGGATTTTGTGTATCATGGGGGGATTTGATGGTGAATGGGAATAATACAACTTTCATCTCTGTGTTTCGAATGATTCTTCATCCCTCAGGTCCAATCATATGTACGACTGAAAGACATTTATTGTTGCCAATAAAAAAATTGAGGAAGAATAATGATTTGAAAAAATATAGTTTTGTATAAATCCTAATGAACTAATTAATAATAATGAGTTAATTTAGATAAACATTATTATCTATATGTTTACGGTCCGTCCGTCGGTCCGTCCATCCATCCATCCATCCATCCATCCATCCATCCATCCATTCATTCATCCATCCATCCATCCATTCATTTTACTTTTGTACGAGAGTATATATATATATATATATATATATATGGGTGTATGTATGTGTCTATATGTGACTGTTCTCGTGTGTATGTATGTGGACATATATTCATCTATTCATACAAACATGATCAAAAGGATGCACCCCTATACGTATCTGTGAGCATTCGGGACAACTCACTCCATGTAATCGCCAATAATTGATAAAGCATTCTTACTATCAACAGATTCTCATTAATTCATTCATATATTCACTGACCTTTACCCCAGTTTCGAGGCTTTTTGACCAGTCGGCGTAAACCAGCTACAGAAAGTTGGGAAGAATTGGTCGTAGTTTGCCAAGATTATGTCATGAATATTGAAACAGGAAACACTTGAACAAACGGGGCCAGTAACGCAACAAGTACGAGTCTCATTTTGAGATCAAATGAGAGAAAATTATCGGAGAATAAATGAACCCTGACCTAGATCAGTAGATGGTGCTCGATCATTATGCTCGCACACACACACACAAATAAACAAACACCCAGATCTGTATACACACACTCACGTACATAGTTATGCAGTCAAATAGTTTAAAACTGTCTAAATATGTGCCAGTTGTTGATGTTGTTGTATAATTTGAGTTGAGTTATTTAGCTTTGGCACAGGTCACACCTGAAATATATATGACCAAGGGGACGACTCCATAAGGAAATAAGCCCGCAAACAAAGTTATGTCTCGGATCCAAACCCGCATCCCAGGCGTTTCCAGAGCAGCGCTTTAACTTCTGCTCCATCGGAAGATCACTAGCTAGTTCATGGTTTCAAACGAGGAACTCGCAATTTCTAGTTCAACACTTTACTGCTGAGTCACGCCGGCTTATATTTGGAACGTTGATTACTGTGATACTTAAATAGATATAATCAGGTTAATAAAAATGCTAAGAATTACAATATATTTAATTTGTTTCAGTAACCTAAGAATCCTCTTAAATAACCTTTATTATAATGTATTTGTGAGATGTTCCCTATCAGAATTATGTATCTATTTTTAATTTTGCCGCAATTACGGAAGGAAATAGACTTATGTATACATTTTGTTACCTATACTTATCTATCTATCTATCTATCTATCTATCACCCCTCTCTCTCTCTCTATCTCTCTCTCTCTCTATCTCTCTCTCTTCGTGGTCTAGCGGTAGCGTGTTGGACCACAAATCACTACCACCCGTGTTCGAATCTCGGCGTGGGCATATCTGAAGGGTAAAACTTCAATCATCATCATCTCTCTCTCTCTCTCTCTCACTCACTCTCTCTCTCTCTCTCTCTCTCTCTCTCTCTCTCTCTATATATATATATATATATATATATATATGGATGGATGGTTGGTTACTTGTTGGTTGGTTATCATGATATTTATAGACGATGGGGGATTCTCTAGGGAAATTCCCACAACAATAGATAAACGTCAATGTTCCGGATCTGCTATAATCGTGCCAAAAACTAACTCCTGCGTACCGTATTGTCATGCCACTAGTAAGCGTTATAAACATTTAAGTTGGCATGTGTTGGCCGCGGGATGAAATGCTGAGAAAGTGTTGGGTAGTTTTAATTCGAAATGACAATCTGCGAGTCAATTTTTATAATTAATGTCAGTCACTCAGTGTAAGGATTGACTGAAACAGTGAAAGGCGCAAATAAAGTGTAATTTACCAATATTATTATCCATCAGATCATAGATAATAATATTGGTAAATAAAGTGTAATTTACCATATTATTATATCCATAAATAATAAATTAAATTTACCAATATACTGGACTCTATTCTTCTTCTTTTCGTTAAATATAATTTTAGTGTGATTTACTATGAACATGACATTTTAACAGTCTTTGTTATGTGCAGTGAATATTATTGTACTATGGGTTACAATGTTGAATACCACACTTTACTATCATTTTATAAAGTAGCAATGACGGACAATTAGCATATAGTTATAATCTGATTTTCAGTTTTGGAATACAACTTTTCAACAGTGACGGCTTTTTCGGTGCCGAAGCAGAGTTAAACGGTACAGAGAAGTTAGTTTTTGGCATGATTATAACAGATCCGGAACAACGACGTTTAAGGTTAAAATGGCGGGAATATTCCGGTATTATCGCTCAGCGGAGCCCCTATAAATCCCACAATGCAAAGCGCGTCTGGTTTGTTTTGGTTTGTGACGTCATTATGCTTCAGGCTTATTGGTTCCATAATTTAACACCCCATAATACTAAATGACATTGACTTTCTTTTCGTCTGACAAAATGTTACATTAAAATTTCCCTTTTTATCTGACCTGGCACCATATGAATGTATTACTTCTATAGTTATGACATTTGTTTTGTAGATTGATAGGTAACATATTATTTTGGATTATAATGATTATAAGTTTTAATTTTACAATATCCAAAAATTTCAGACACTTATATTAAACAAACAATGGATGGGTGTGATCTAAATAACTAGCTTTGGCAATATTACGGATTGCTTTTTTTGTAATAGCATCAACGTATGTAATTCATATTTGTAAGTATTTCCCCGTGTATCACGTGCGTATATCAAGTAGGGAAGTATTAATAAACACTATGGCATGTATAAGTGGTTGTTTTGAAGCGTGCGTTTGACTTTATAGATAACAGAAATATTTTCCGATACATTTTTACAAACAGCATTAACATAATTAGACCATGACAATTTTTCATCTACCAATAGTCCTAGAAGGTTAGTAAGGGCGCCTCCATGGTCTAGCGGTAGCGTGCTGGACCACAGATCACTACCACCCGTGTTCGAATCCCGGCGTGGGCATATCTGAAGGCTGTTTCGTCTTTCACTTCGTCTCATTACCTTTGGAAGTCGCTCGGCCCGTTTAGCCTACCTTGTGCACAAAAGTGGCCGCTAAACATCAATCATCATCATCATCATCCTAGAAGGTTAGTAACTCGTACTCTGCTGACTTCTAGTCCATCAATCTTAAGCTTACAATCATCCTGATAGGGCTTGTTATGAAAATGCATTGTACCTATAATTTGTTTTATTGATATTCAGAGACCTAGATTTAAATCTTAAAGTTGAAGATTTGCAGCCAATGCTCTAATCAATGTCTGAACACTGTACAACAACAACAACAACAACTAATAATAATAATAATAATAATAATAACAATAACAATAATTAAGAATATTAATAATAACAATAATAATAATAATAATAATAATAATAATAATAATAATAATTATTATTATTATTATTACATCCTAATATACCATTGGTTAAATTTCAATGAATTATGATACATCGATAAGATAAGTATTTTTAGACGATCAGTTTAACAAGAAAACATGACGATATTTAATATGTGAATGGATATTAAGGCTGTATTTACAAATGTTGATTTAATTACAATATCACAGAATATCTAGAACCTGGGCGTTGTCAGGGCGAATGGTCGTTGACCAACCCCAAAATCCTAACCTACGGGACTCCTAAAAACAAAACAAAATTACTTGGAGTAATTGTACTTATCCAGAAAGTTCCACAATGTTCGGAGGTTTCAGTCACAGAGAGACTTAAAATGATCAAAATTATTTAGTTTGTCGTAGGTAAAAATCCAGGCAAAAATCCAGAAAAAGTGAAGTACTTTCTGTTTCATTTTCTCCACACAAACAAATGGTGGATTTCATTGATAGCTAATTTTGTCTTCGGTTCCATTTTTCCTCTGAACCTGATAGGGATCTAGCAAATCCTAGATGATGGATACCGATCCGTGTATACAAATAACACGGACCTGGACTAGGGCCACATGCGAATGATCCGGAATATTGTGATGGCTATGACATTCGTGTCTCGATGGTATTGTATACCCGAAGGCCAAAGATATTCTCACTGTTATAACCTTATACGTGGATCAGTTAATCCTATTAGTGCTTTTCAGAGTTTTTCGTGTACTTTGCTAAGAGGTCGTGAATATCATTACTTTCTTTTTACATCAATAGATGGTTGAAATGGAGGAAATGTTTGGTTTCTAATATTGGTCTCCACGTACAAATCTGAATATGTTATCAGCGGGATATTAATACAGAAGGGTCGGGTTTTTAGTATGTATATTTCTGTGACATAATCTTGCCTTTTACAACTCGACATTAATTCGCTTTCTAATTAAAACACGACATTTCGGCTATATAAAACCAAATTTATCATACCTAAGTTAATTTATTTAAATAATAATTCTATTTCGAACCATTTTGGCAAATATCAGTAGCTGTAATGAAACAACCCGGAATGAAATAAGCGGCACGTTTCATTTCTTTATTCACACACCTCTTTCCATAAGGTAAAATTAATGGCGACACACGGGTAGACTAAATACCATGTCATTTGGATGAATTAGAGAAATCATCGACATATCCCAGTAGATTAAAATAAAATGTCACTCAATGTAAGGTCTGACTTGATGTCTATTTCTAATGTTTTCAAATAATGGATTATTCTATAAATAAAGATAGCGATAACAAAATGATTTTATGGTGATGTAATTAGGGAAAATCAAATTTGTGTTCGTTCTTGTCGTTTTATATCGAAATATTATTTTTAAACATTAGCCTGTGTATTATTCGGCAGAAATATAACACATACATCCAATTATCTCCCGGGCTACTGTGATTATGTCTTATTTGTCTGTAATGTGTAGCACAAACTGATCTTGAAGATGATAAGGCGTTAGACAATGTTTTGTTTAAAAGTTACGGTTAGCGAAATGACGTCGTTGTTTACTGGTCGTTAACGAGGCCAGGCTGTACTTAACCGCACCGTTTGACGTCACAGTCACGGCATACGTTGCTTGGTAACCGCACGCTGTGCCATGGCGACACGCGTCTCCATGCATACGTCACTCCGCCATCAATTCCATTCACGTCTCTGGCAGAAATCTGGACGTAAGCGAACCAATTCCGGCACCCAGTACAGCCATTAAACAGTAATGACTAATTAGTCAGCACTCAGCGATACATTATGTATAGTGTATAAGTTTGACTACCAATCTATAAGATGCTATCTAGTCGAACATCACACTGACTAGTTATTTGATTATTTATAGACGTTGTTTCTGACAACTGTTACATTTACTCCCAGTTAAACGTTTGTTGATTGTCGGAACTTTAAGATACGATCATCATTACGCACTCCGTATTTTGCGCAGCCATCGTGTTGATAAATATTGGCACGTGGCACTGTGGACGATATTGAAGTAAAAAATCGGATACCGGCTACAATACGATTGAAATATTTATCTGTGACTGTTTTTATTTTACTATATTCTCCAATCCAGTTCGCCGATGACGATCTCTCTCTCTCTCTCTCTCTCTCTCTCTCTATTTCCCACCCCCTCTATTCTATCTCTCCCTCTCTCCATGTTTTCGTGTTCCGTAATAGGTTTCGTGCAGCATATACAATGTACATGAACAATATTTTAATCGTCAGTGGGATTCCTAAAATCGTTTTATTTCAATAATTTTTTATGATACTATTCGAATTCATTTCTGGTGTATGTTGATGCATTTATTTGATCTTGAGAGATGGTGTTTTAGGAACCTGTATTTTTCTGATAAGAAAGTTTCGTATTATTATTATTATTATTATTATTAATGTTGGTGTTGTCGTGTTAAAGTATGCTGGTATGCCTGCATGTGTTTGTGTGTGTATGTGTGTGTTTGTGTGTGTGTGTGTGGGCTAACCATCCTATATGCTAGTGTAAAGTATGTATCACACATACACACACACACACACACACACACACATGGACCGATTAACAACCATGGATCACGAAATATACAATTATCCATCAAAATAAACTCCATCTTTATTCAAAGCATCTATACACAGGTTGCCTACAAACGCAGTCATCACACTACCTGTATCAGAGGAAACGGAGCCGACAAAATACTGCGAAACGAATTACAGAAACAAAACAAAATGGCTTCCGATAAATGTGGCGAACAACATATTGACAAGTAATACGTTTACTATCTAGTGGTCTGAGAGTATTCCGGTCTCGGTGCAATTTGTCATACAAAAGGCTTCGTACATGGCTCATCGGTGAAGTCGGCTAACTCCATTACAGACTGTCGTCTGCTATAAGAAACATCAAAAGCAGCGTAAAAAACGAACCTTATCTCAGGCAGGCGCCCCTGTTTAGTGCAACACACACACACACACACAAAGGGTCAGAAGATCGTCTGCAGGATTAATCGCCCTCAAAATAAACCAAACAGAAAATGATCGAGTATTTACTTCGCTGTTGTCGCCATAATGGACGCCGCCATATTGTCTAATTATCGACATGCAGTATCAGCGTCACATCAATGACCCGAGTTTCGAATTATTTTCTAAATTACCAACTTTTTATGAAAATATCACAAACGCACGAATTCGAGGAATATTTTCATGGTAGCTAAATGTGTGTACGTGTGCGTACGTGTGCGTACGTGTGCCCGCGCGTGCGTGCGTGTGCGTGCGTGCGTGCGTGCGTGTATTTGTGTGTGTGTTTGACAATCGTAGGGTTTAAATTTAAAATCTTAATATGTATCTTTTTAATAAGGTTTATCTCGAAGTAGGTACAACTCTGGTATCGTCTGGTATCATAAACACCATCATCATTAACATCAACATTAACATCATAATCATTAACATCACCATCATCATCATCGTTGTTGTTGCTATTATATTTTTGTTACGTGATGGTGATTAGAGTAGTAGTAGAAGTGATAGTAGTAACAATAGTAGTAGTGGTAGTAGTAGTAACAGTAGTAGTAGTAGTAATATTATCAGTAATATTAGTAGTAACAGTAGTAGTGGTATTAGACGGCTGAGCACTAATATAAGTTTGTGATAAGATTGTATTCACGATTATACGCACGCACGCACGCACGCATGCATGCATGCATGCATGCACATATATGCATGTATGTATGCATATATGTATGTATATATGTATGTATGTATGCATGTATGTATGCATATATGTATGTATGTAATGTATTATTATTATTGTATATATATATATATATATATATATATATATATATATATATATATAGGAATTAGACAGATCACTATATTTTCTCCGCCTGGTAATACGTAAGTCCATCCAGGCCGAAATATCTTAACTGAGTTTCAGATATACACATCATATCATAGTTAATATAAAAAAACGGGAAAAACTCCGATAATGGTACAAAAGCTAGAGCTGCTGGAACCACAATACGTTTGGCTAATTGTTCTGGATTCAAAAATCTCCCCATCCTCTTTCAGTCCGAGATGCTATCACTGCCACGTGTCGATATCTGGATACGGATGCTGTTCAAGAAGTTCACGAATCGAGTTCCACGGCGCTCGATATGACGTCGCTCCAGACGACACCGCAGCAGCTTCTTGAAGGCGTAGCGGAAGTCCTTAGAGCACATCGCGTACAGGCACGGATTGACGGCCGAGTTGCAGTATCCGAGCCAGAAGAACACCGTGAATAGCGTGCTCGGGGTGCATCCGGGACAGAAAGCGCCGAGGAGGTAGACGGTAAAAAATGGCGCCCAGCAGACGATAAAGCAGCCGACGATGATGCCGACTGTTTTGGCCGCCTTCTTCTCCTTGTTCATTCGTCTCATGTGAGACTTCAGCTGAATTCTGCTCACTTTATTCAAGAAGCCGCTTCCCGGTCTCGTGTCCGAGGCGTTGTCTTCCGTGCAGGTCAGTGTCTGATCCTGATCGTCGTAATTCCGGCCGCATTCCTGATTGCCGGCTTGTTTTAGCGGTTGGCGTTCGCCGCATTTCGTCTGGATGCCGTTTCGCAGATTTCTAGATAACTTCACGTGGACTTTTGGCTGCATTTTCCCGGGGAAGTAGCCATTTCTCTCCGTCCTTTCCTCATTGTTGTGATTATAGCCATTACCGTGCAACGGCGACGTTTTACCGGTATTTCGCAGCGATCCAGATGAAGCTGTTGTGTCGCCAAGATGTCGGCAACTCGACGCCGTACGCTCGTTGGCTTTGTATTTAAATTTCGCGCTTTCGCCGGAAGCGCCACCGCGATGCACCCGTAACGTCACTTCCGCATCGGGAGAGTTATGCCCGGCCTTCGTCGTAAGCACTCCCCGTCGTATAGCGCCGGTAGTTTTGGCAGCCGTGCGGTATATTTTCCAATAGAAAAAGCCCATGATCCAGACGGGAATCCAGAACGAGCCCAGGGCAGAGTAGATGATATATCCGGGCTCTGACGTCAGCTCGCACACGACGACACCGGGTCCGATGCACGGCGACTCCGTCACGTCGGCCTTAATCAACTCCGGGTCGGCGTAGCCCAACGGCGACAATTCCGACTGCCCCGAGATCCTGAACTCTCGCAGCGCGTGTTCGGTGGCGTTTCGATCGGTGAACCCGTCCCCGACGCCATCTTTGCTATCCTTCCAGCCGATCAGTGGCGGGAAGCAGATGAGGAAAGAGACAACCCAAACGAGGGTCACCAGGATGCTGGCCCGGGACTGCGACATCAACCTAGGATAGCGGAACGGCCGACTGATGGCCAGATAACGATCCAGACTGATGGCGCAGAGGCTCAGTATGGACGCGGTGCACATCCAGACGTCGATGGCTAGCCAAATGCTGCACCAGGTCATGCCGAACGGCCAGTACCGGAGTACCTCGTTGGCGCTGGAGAACGGTAGCACGGAGATCCCGACCAACAGATCCGCAACGGCCAGCGAAATGATGAACGTGTTCGTCGCCGTCCGGAGCTTGACGTGCGTCGTAACGGCAAGGATGACGAGCGTGTTCCCGAAGATGACGACCAAGTCGAACAGTATCAACACGGCTATGGGCGCCAGGAACTCCACCCTGCCGAACTGGATGTCCAAAGCGGTGCCCTGATGGTCGCACGACCTGTTCGAGTCTTCGCCGTAACTCCCGTTTCTTGCGTAGCTCGCGTTGGCCAACCAATCGTTGTCGATCGACTTCAGGATCTCGGTCTCCATGATGCCGGCTGTAAGATGCTCTGAAAGGGGATGAGAAATTAGGTTAAACGGTTGATACTACTACTACTACTACTACTATTATTAACTACTACTACTACTACTACTACTACTACTACTACTAATAATAATAATAATAATAATAATAATAATAATATATAAACATTTATTCAATAATAACAACAACAACAACAATAATAATAATAATAATAATAAAGTATGCTTGCTAGATGGGGTCATTCAAGTATGTTGAACATTTATATTATAAGTCATAAATACACTGATGAGTAAACTCGTAAGCATTAAATGAATAACATTTCTCTAGCTGTACATCATCCACGTTATCATCACTGTATAGGAAAAATGATAAAAGAGTGAGACGAAATCTCCGATAATACTAAATTATCAAAGATTTATATGATTGACTTATAACAAAATGTCACATTCTTTTAGAGGAAATGAACCCCCCCCCAAAAAAACAAACAAACACACAAAACAAACACATCAAGGACCTCAGTTTTTAAATAGAACTGCTTTGAATCTAACTGTTGCTATTTTGCGGTCACTTTTAGGCCCGCGGATGGCTAAATGGGACGAGCGACGTCCAAAGGTAATGGGGCGAAGTGTAAGATGAAACACTCATAAACTTAGCCAGGTTGTGATTGGAATTGAGCTGCTAGAGGTTTGTGGCCAACTGTGGTTAGCGATTGGTGCACCGAGAAATTCTTTCTGAGCCGAACATAGGGGCGGATATATATATATACACACACACACACACACACACACACACACACACACACACACACACACACACACACACACACACACACACACACACACACACACGGCCTGTGCAAACGTCTTCACGTCGACAAAAACAAAACAATGCGTACATTTTTTCTGGGATAGTAAGAGTCTAAGAGCCGCCTTTCTATAACGCCACCTGGCTTGTTGTCTAAACACGACAGGACAGTTGGATATACAGTTGCGTAAGTAAACAAATGTTTACAGAATACATCTGATAACGAGAACGAATAGACACGGTATTCCGATAGAGTTTTTAAATATTTGAAACAAAATGTAGACGGTTTCGAGGGCACCCTGTTTCATCGCTTTCCGGAGGACGAACAACGAATTCCCAATCATTCGGGATCGTTCAGCCGCTCCTGCGTGCCATCCGGATTGGAACAGCGAGTCGCCCAAAATCGGAGCCGAAAACACCTGTCCAGAAATCTAAATATTTCTCTCGGCAACGAGTCGAGGCTGGACGCTAGATAAATACAAACACGTGCAATATACGGGGAAGCTTTGCTCTTTGTGATGTCAGCCCGAAAACATCTCCTCCTGTCCAAAGTACCAAACATCTCTCTGTGTCTGTCTTATAAGAAACACGGGCGCTTTGATCTTCGGCACACGGCAAAACGTAAAATCAGCATCTATTCTTATAATCTACAGTTCTCTCCAGATATATATTTACCTGAATGCATTTTTTTTTGTGTGTGGCTGTACAGTAACAACGGAAGAGATTTTTCACGGGATTCCTTCGGGATCATAGGGGCGTCCTAACCAAGACGCGACCAACGAGGCGGATTTATGCCGCTGAGAATCAATTAGAAACTTCGCCATCTATGTTTTCAATGGCTGATTGAAACGATGTTCATCATTTGTTTTCGTTTTATTGCCCGCCTCGACGACGACGATAACCCGGCATGCCGCTAGAGGTCAGCGTGGTCGGTGGAAATGGACGCTGGAGGTTGATCAGGCGGTTGTCGGCGAGGCGAACCCCCACCTGAAAATTGGTGGGGATTTATGGCATATTAAGCGCTGTTTATGGCGCATAATACACGCAGGTGAGCGATCATCAGGCCGGCTAGCCGCTGTCGTATATAGTCTCGTAGATCACGTCTCTCCGGATAGCACCAGGCGACAGCAGCGGAGATCCGGAGAAGGACGAAAGATGTGGCCCGCTTGTGCTGCGCTGGTGTCATGAAAGCCGTGCCTGGACGCCATTAGATACGTGTGTCCGGATAAGGTAGGCTTCGTCCTACGCACAGCCCGGATCGCCGTCTTAATGGCAGCCTTAACTGGGTTAGTTGTCACTGGGCTACGTCGATGTATGGGTCATAGTCACGTGTTATCGTCGAATTAACACGTGACCGTCGCGTATATAATCCTGATTTGAAACGACTTTGTAACAGAGGTTGACAAATGACTTCATGATTTGAAATTGGCTGACAGACAGACAGACAGACAGACAGACAGACAGACAGACAGACAGACAGACAGACAGACAGACAGACAGAAATTATATATATATATATATATATATATATATATATATATATGAGAGAGAGAGAGAGAGAGAGAGCGAGACGAATCGAGTAACACACAAATACAGACAAATAACAATAAATGTCGGGTAGAGAGACAGATGGACAGACAGACGAACGGACGGACGGACAGACAGAATAAAATACGAACGAGAAAGCAGAGGAAAACCCACATTTCATTCACACACACGCCTACCCCTTTCCACACACACACACACACACACACACACACACACACTAGAAACTATTTGACAGAGTCTTTATCATTTGATGAAATGGTGTATCGATAAATAATTACAGGAACCCTCCCCCCCCAGATAAGGATCACCTAACCAGCTGCTCGTGTCTCGGTGTGACAAAGGGACGTCGTCGGCTCCCAAACCAATCCCGAAGAAACTAACGAACCAGAAGCGACAGCCGGCACAGTCCGGATCAATATGGACCGCGATCCGGGCTGGCAGGGGGTGAGGGAGAGATTTGCGTCGCCATAACGAGCAAGATGAACCGCTTAGAGCATCTAGGTTTCGATAACTGTAAATGATGGACTATTCATTGTAAAGACCGGCAGAGGAGGGCCCTGGCAGGGCAGGCCATCGTAAATCATCTCGGTTTGTGAAAGCCGACTGGCCACGTAATGGTGATGTACGGCTGTGTTACTGTATCATCGCCCGCTGATAAGCCGTCACACGTAGATCAGGATCCCGATTAAAGGCGATATATCATCTTTTGCCGCCCGTCAACGATCCGTCTGGATTCCCGGAGATTTAGCTGACTGATTGTAGGCGTTCGGTCGGTGGCCCGGATACCGAGTTACGGTGTCGCCGAAATAATATCGGTGTCGAATTCCGGATCGCGTCTTTCTCGCCGCCATCCCGACTGCTCCGGACACTCGCCATCGTTCCAGACAGATCCAGCTCAGGGATTTAGTAAATTTGGACATCCTGGAAATATCACCCCGGAGCGAATTTGAGGGGGGGGGGTTATGACATCGACAGAGTCCCGTCGTTCGTACTGAATCACGGCTGGTTGTGTCGGCAGGAAATCCGGAAGGGAATGGATTGTCCAGCGTTGATCCGGCGAGCGAACGAGAGAATGTGGGAATCCCTAAACGGACACCCATCAAAAGACGTAGTAGCAGTTATATAGGGGGTGTTGCGGTGAGATTTAGCAAGAGCAAAGTCGTCTTTATTTTCAGTCGGGATCCTGAAGATGGAACTGCACGTGTCTTAATGACGACCTTGAACGAGATATTAGTAAAGCAACGGATGCTAAATATATGCTCAAATTTCAAATGTCATGCTGTTTCAAGTAAATACATGTTTTGGTTCTTGTTTTGTTATTTATATATGCGCTTTGATATTTTTATACCGTACCGCTCACTCAGTTTCCACGACGAGGTGATGATTAATGTCTTACGGCCACTTTTGTGCACGCGGTAGGCTAAATAGGCCGAGCGACCTCCAAAGGTAATCAAGCGAAGTCCAAGATGAAACACCCTTCAGATATGCCCACGCCGAGATTCGAACTCGGATGGTTTCCACGCGGACCAACCAAACCTGATGGTAGAGTTTCTCCATCAGACGAGCCGAGTACATATACGAAACAAACGCCATCTGAATTTACGGAACGAGACAAGCAACGTGAGATTTCGGTGTATCGGAAATTTGGGATTAACCTAAAACTGGTAAAAAGTCAGTAAAGACATTTGTTTTTAGATAATAGTGATTGGTGCTTTACGGGCCACTTTTGCGCACACGGTAGGCTAAATGGGCCGAGCGACCCCCAAAGGTAATGGAGCGAAGTCCAAGACGAAACACCCTTCAGATATGATAATAATAATAATAATGTATATTTAATAAAGCGCCCTTACTAGCAGGAGCCATTCAAAGGCGCTGTACAAATAATATGTAATATAATAATACCCCAAATAATATGTCTGTAAGAACCCTGTAATGATTTCAAAGATAAAAATATTTATTTAAAAGTGACCGTAAATAGGTGTGTTTTTAGAAGAGATTTAAAATTTTCAAGAGACGACGCATTTCTAATATTTGCCGGCAACCTATTCCACGAAGTGGGGGCTGCAACACTAAACGCACAATCACCATATGACTTGAGCCGAGACACTGGCACCTGCAATAGTATCTGACTGGATGACCTGAGTTTTCGGGATCACTTTCTAATGGAACCAGTTCACACAGGTATTCTGGCGCCATATCATTAATAGATTTATAAGTTATTAACAAAATTTTGAAATGCATACGCTGTCTAACAGGTAGCCAATGTAGGTTTTGAAAATTGGGGTGATATGATCATATTTTCTAGTATTTGTTACAATGCGAGCTGCACTATTCTGAATTCGCTGAATGCGATTAATGTTATAATCAGATATGCCATATAACAGGGAGTTACAATAGTCTATACGAGATGTAACAAAGGCATGGACTACAGTTACAAGTGCTTCTTGTGTCAAGAATGCTTCTTAAGATGGTAGTAGGCAGCTCGACATACTGATGTGATATGTTCATACATGTTAATACATTTGTCAAAAATAACCCTAGATTTTTACTGACCCATTAGGGGTAATCGAAGATGCACCCATCTGTAATGCTGGCGTCTTTAGGGATTTAATACAATGTGGTGATGCCAAATATATAATGTCCACCACACCGAGATTCAAACTCAGGTGGTGGTGATCTGCGATCCAACTCGCTACCAGTTAGACCAAAGAGGCGGCCCAAATTTGTTTTCAGAAGTCATCAACACGTAGAACAAACAAACAAACAAACAAACAAACAAACAAACAAACAAACAAACAAACAAACAAACAAACAAACAAACAAACAAACTATTAGCAAGTATTCGGAGGAATGTGTACGTACGCCATCAGTTTAATGCAGCCGAGTGTCTACACCGACGAAATACCAGCGAAGTCGTACCGAAACCCACCAGACACCGGCCAGCCAGGATAGACCAGTCTATAAGGTTACAATTTATCGCGACCCCGGAGACCGTTAACCCCCGATGGTCATGGCCAACCCAATCTCATCGATCCCGACCGTTGTAGTGGAAGTTATCCTCCGGATTTCCGATCAATAACCTCGGTCAAATGTGACCTTGATTCAGTCTGGATAGTGCATCGCATGACCGATATGAAAGCCGATATAATGAGGCATAAATAACTGATATGTACCGATATACAAACATCTGATAAGGTAAAACGTTGACCATCTCGTCTTCGGCTGCGGGCAGGTCGTGTTTCATTCAACCTTTCTAAAGTTATCCCGGGGAGACGGCTTCCACGGCGGCGGCTCTGATATGTTTGGCAGATCCCGGGCCAGAAGAATGTTTGCCAATCCCGGCGTCACTGCGTGATGTATTAAAATTGATCTAGCCTTTAGCCGAACGATGCCGAATCGGTGAAACACCGAAATGGCCGGCCCGTGGCGGAAGTTTAACACACTCAGTTATACAACCGACAGTCGGTTTATTTACCGTGTCATATGCGATAAGAGCTGTTTGTAAACAGCCGCGTCTTGGCACGTGCCATGTTGTGTATTTACTGTCTTATCATCGTGGGCACAGAACGGCTGATAAATCTGCTCGAAGTCGATGAAATTAGGAACATATTCTCGAATTGTAATCGGAACGATCCAACTATAAGAACGGTAAGGAATATTCCTGGAACGTCATCGTGTCACACCGATTCTTCAACGGCATCATTTGATTACCTGTAAAATGGCGTATTGATTTAAAGAAAACCATCCGGATATCCGCCTGAAATTATCGGTGCATCTTATATTGTCGAATCAGTTGTTGTCTTTAAAGTGAAGTCAAGTGAATTTACTGCTTCAGGTCACACACTGTAGAAGATGCGGTCAGGGAAATTGTGTCATCTTTTCATAATAATAATAATAATAATAATAATAATAATAATAATAATAATAATAATAATAATAATAATAATTATTATTATTATTATTATAATCCATTATAAAATAAGTTTGTGAGGTTGGTTGAACAGGGAAGCCGATAAATAATATTTCTAGATATATTTTCGGTCGGGTAGTTAAAATTTGTTTGGTTGGCAACATATAAAAATGCTACTACTTGTAGGTTATGTTTGACGGGAAAAGAACGTTTTCTTTTGCCAGAAGAAGAAAGATTCCCACTGGGATCCTGAATGTCTTTCAGGAGATAATTTCTTGTAACCAGAAGAGTCGTTCCCCAATTCGGACATGCCGAATTACGTCTAGGACGAATTAGACGAATTCCCAATTCCGAAAAAGACTCCGAAAACGGGGTTTATTGCCCGAAATAGGTTGTAATAGTATCCTTATTGGATAAAAATGTTGGGAGAAAAAATTCAGATCCGGGAGTTGTCTATTGTTTGGCATCAACTTTAAACCCTGCTTTGTCCAATACGATTACCATAGCAACGACAACACACAATTTACATATCTGATTTTTAATTGTTTACCAATTCAGTTATTTTTCATATGAATACTCGGAGTGAATGTATGCTGTCTGAAATCCTGTGACATGTTTAAATAATGTTATGTTTTATATTTTACTTGGTATGACGTACACTGTAAGCGCATAAAAGATAATAATAATAATAATAATAATAATAATAATAATAATAATAATAATAATAATAATGGCCGAAATGGCAGTTATTTTAAGTGGCTTAATTACCTCAAATGAGGGAGACGCATATGGTCTGTTATTTACTGCTTCACTACCAGGACTTTATTCTAAACAAATTTAGAATTTACAATAGATGGTATATTCGGTGGAGAAAACCTCGCTAGTTGCCTGGTTGGATGAAAAACTCCTCCTACTATAGTGCCACGGCCGGGATTCGAACCTCCGACCCCCGCACAGTATGACCATGAGTGATGATGATGATTGGTGTTTTACGGCCACTTTGTGCACACGGTAGGCTAAATGGGCCGAGCGACCGCCAAAGGTAATGAAGCGAAGTCAAAGACGAAACAACCTTCAGATAGGCCCACGCCGAGATTCGAACTCGGATGGTAGTGATATGTGCTCCAACGCGCTACCAACTAGACCACGGAGGCGCCCTGAGTCATGAGTGGGAAAGTCCTACGCTCTTACCCACTAGGCCATAGAGGCGGTATATTTTGAGATTGGCAGGCTACCTAAGGCTCTTGGAAGGCTGCTGGACTGTTACGGACAACCATCACCGATATTGCCCTCCATTATGTGCCGTCAACTTGCCATGACAAGCGATTACTTACGAATTAGATGTGCAGTAATTATTTGTAAAAAAAAGTAACGCATGCGCACACACATCAGTGGATTTACAAAGATGTTACGACCATATCTCGGGGTTGAAGGTAATGGCATTCCCAGCGTCTTTCATTTCTCCTCTTCTGCACATTTTATTATTTTATTAAACATTCGCCTCCATGGCCTCACTGGTTGCCCGGTTGGCCACAGGTCTATAGCACCCGGGTTCAAACCCCGACCGGGCTCTGTCAGAAGGGTGTTTCATATTTCACTTCGCCTCATTACCTTCGGATGTCGCTCGGCCCATTTAGCCTACCCCGTGCACACGAGTGGCCGTAACACATCAACATAGAGCTAGATTCCAGAAGGAATCTGGTTGAGTTCAGTTCAGTTATTTAGCCTCGACACTGTTCCGGCTTTGGACACATGGCCGAGGTGGGCGACTCTCACTGTAGGGAAACATCCAACAAATTCAGGTGCGAGTCGGATTCGAGCCCATGCACCGTCTGGCTGGAGCTTCGCAGCGCATTACTCTAACAACTAAGCCATCGGAACGGCTAGTGGGAATTTGCAACATCTGTGTTTGTTTATTTGCTTAGTGGCAATAACTTAAGGCCCAACGCCAAAGGACATATTATTGTATTGAGCGGATATGTGTTAACAATACAATACCGTGTTAACAATACAATACCGTGTTAACAATACAATACCGTGCTAACAATACAATATCGTTTAACAATACAATATTATATTAACAATACAATATTAGGGGATGTTTCATAATACGACATACGAATTCGATAACGAAGAATTTCGACCCAGGCACAGCGAACCAATATAACTCATTACATAATACCCACCAATGAGTATTTTGTGACGTTATTTAGTTCGGCCGACGTCGGCACTACTACATTTTCTCAACGTCCTTTGGGGTTTCCAAAGGGAGGTCTTTAAATTTGTGCTATCCCTACTCGTTATATATATATATATATATATATATATATATATATATATATATATATATATATATTATATATATATATATAAATATATAAAAAAACATACATTGACGTCTGCGCCATAATGTGAGAGCTGGTTATTAATACTGAAAATGGTTATCTGTTGTCTTCCAAGAGGAGCTGACCATCACCACCAGCACCACCACCACCAGCACCATCATCATCATCATCATCATCATCATCATCATCATCATCATAATAATCATCGAAATTTCGTTGTTATCCATAATTAATACGAGTTGCACATGCCCCGCTCTCTGAAACAAACAACAGGGCCTTTGATAACGTCTGTTCGAATCCTAACCCACACCTCCCTTTGTGGGATGTTTCCCTCGGGGTGTCGCCTCTCGGCCGTACGTCCCACGTGTGGCCAGGATCGAGGCCAAGCAAGCCGCTCACCGCTCACCACTCAGACGCGAACGTGTCGGCGAAGAGATTCGCCGAAGGTGACCTTTCTCCAATCTTCGTCGGCATCCAAACACAAATCCGGCTTTGTCATTCGGCCCAGCTAGAAACGGACCGTCTGTCTCCGCGCGCATTCAAATACTTTAAGAGGTCGCTGAATTTTAGGGGCGCCTATCCGGAAACTGGAATTAGAACTAAGAGACGGGGCTTAGTTCCGGCTCTTCGGGCTGCCGGCAGGGATATCGCCAATCGTAACCATCAGTAACAATAATGGAACACAAACCAGTACATCCGCAGTAATGGAGAATTGGGAAGAAGAATACTATCGAATGTTGTCTATTGCTCAAGACAGTGGATATTACGGCACTAACCCGCGCTGCTTATTGTACACACCCCCCACCCCCCACCACCCATCCATCCCACTATATCTGCGGTACAGCGTTCGTCCATTTCAATATCGCACTTAAAGGCATCTGGTCTAGGGCTCTGATAAAACCTTTTATAAGGTGAGAGGTCGCACGACGGGGGTGGGTGGAGGTGGGTGGAGGTGGGTGATGGTTGAGTTTGTGGACTATTTGTGTTGGCTAAGAAGATGGAATGTCGGATGTTGGCTTTTTACAGAGAAAAAAGTCAGCGATGAAAACTTGATGTTTCTATATACCGATGCGACATGCGCGCGCACAAACGCACGCGCGCGCACACGTACACATACACGCGCGTGTACCGCGACAAAAGGTGAATGAACGAAAGAACGAATGAATATACATGCACACACTGACGCAAGAGTGACATTCTATTCTGGCAGTGGTAGATTTAGAAAAGCTGGCACACGCATACGGCCATATTGTATTTCTCGACGGTAGAGCTTGTTAACGATATACGTTGTAGTGGTAGAGCCTGCCACGACAACGACAACTCTATCTCTATATACCAGTTTAAATATTGATTTTATACAGTAAGCTTATTATATCATGAGAAGGTTGCCCTCTAGTCTGTGTTGTTATGCGGTATGTGTATATACATTCTTGTCGAGCCACACCAGGTGAAATAGGACAACAACTGCTGTTCCGGGTGATACCGTGTCCAGAACCAGATCCAGATGGAAAGAAAAAGAATTGATACACGGTGGTAGGCTCGGAGGCGGATCGATCCAGGTAACAAGCGATGGATGGAGTTAAGGACAGATGGTTATTTTCCCGGAGCTAATTAACGTGCACACGGGTGCACCAACACCAAATACGTACGCGCGAACGCACACAGCTACACGCACGCACACGCGCGCGCGCGCACACACACACACATCATTTATTCCCCACCTCCAATGACATCCTTGAGACACCATCTGTCTCGCTGAACTAATATAATTGTCCACAAGACATCTCTGTATAAAAGAAAACCATTTTTTAAATAAACTCTCAAGGGAATTTGACGACTAGGAAGTAAGGAAGGTCAACTTGTAATTTCCGGTATGTTTCTTTCAATAATATTAAAGGAAGGTCAACTTGTAATTTCCGTCATGTTTCTTTCAATAAAATTAAAGGAACGCCAACTTGTAATTTCCAGTATGTTTCTTTCAATAATATTAAAGGAAGGTCAACTTGTAATTTCCGGTATGTTTCTTTCAATAATATTAAAGGAAGGTCAACTTGTAATTTCCATCATGTTTCTTTCAATAAAATTAAAGGAACGCCAACTTGTAATTTCCAGTATGTTTCTTTCAATAATATTAAAGGAAGGTCAACTTGTAATTTCCGGTATCTTTCTTTCAATAAAATTAAAGGAACGCCAACTTGTAATTTCCAGTATGTTTCTTTCAATAATATTAAAGGAAGGTCAACTTGTAATTTCCGGTATGTTTCTTTCAATAATATTAAAGGAAGGTCAACTTGTAATTTCCGGTATGTTTCTTTCAATAAAATTAAAGGAACGTCAACTTGTAATTTCCGGTATGTTTCTTTCAATAATATTAAAGGAAGGTCAACTTGTAATTTAAGTCGTGTTTCTTTCAATAATATTAAATGAAGGTCAACTTTGGCAGTGAATAGGCCAACATCGCCATTAGAAATAATTGAATTTCTCTATCATTCTCCACACTAGACGATGCAGGAACGTGTTAGAAATGAATGTCAGCTTCTAGACGTCTATTGGAGAACGTCTTGTAACATATTGTCGTGGTGTGGCTACTGGCTAGTATATAGTATCATATCGGCTGATGTGGAAATTAGGTGATGTTGATAATGATTGGTGTGGGTATTGGCTAATGTGGATTATGATTGGTGTGGATATTGGCGAATGTGGATATTGACTAATATGGATATTGGCTAATGCGGATATTGGCTGATGTTGATAAAGATTGGTGTGGATATTGGCTAATGTGAATATTGATAGCTGTTGATAATGATTGGTGTGGATGTTGGCTAATGTGGATATTGGCTGGTGGGTATTGGCTCATGTTTATACTGACTACCACTGGAATTCACTGATGTTCATCTACAGTTGTTAAGATATTGGCGGATATTGATATTGACTGATATCGATATTTGTTTATATTGATGCTGGTTGATATTGTTATTGGCTGATATAGGTATTGGCTGATATTGGTATTGGCAAATATTAATATTGGTAGATATTAATATTGGCTGAGATTGATTTTATCTAATATTGATATTTGCTAATTGTGATTCTGGCTTAATTTTAATCCCTGCTAACCGTGGACCATAGTCATCGCGCCCATTCCGCCTACGTCATCAATGATCCGGGTTTTCCCCCGAAATCATGAACAATCAAAGGGAATTTACCATAAAACGGTTACCGATTGTTTTTCCGAATAAATGTTAAAACAGCGCTACAGCCGTTTGCAAAGTCAGCATGAACCGGTGTCATCTCGGTCACCCCTCCCAACCCCCAACCATCAAAACAAAAGCACTCTCCCGATAAATCGAACGGCTCTGAATCCTGCCACGAACGCAGACGTTGACCAGATCCCGAGGTGTACATCCTCAGATCTTAGATCCCCGTTTGACAGCCCCCTCCCACTTCCTCATTACTGGAAATCGTCTAGCCATTCCCACGGGGCAATGACTGACCTCATTAAGTGCCTCCAGTTCCGGTCAGAGCACGGCGTCACGTGATAACATCATAATGGCTGCCGCTGGCTTACGCCGGTCGATCATCGGCATAATAAAGTTGGACATGTATGGATGTATATATGTGTGTATATATGTATATAAAAGGGAATTCCTCCAGAGGAAGGCTTCGTTTCGGAGACTTTCCTGTGGATGTTCTCCACCGATCAGACGATAAATATGTCTTGTTTTACAGCGGATAGAGCCCCGTGTTTACTTTATGTTGATACGCCAAGAGCGTTCGACGTGTTCTAGACTTGTTGTCTGAGGAGCTTGATCACCAGCGACATGAAACATATCCATCTTGTTCTAGTATTAATGACTACGGCACGTGATTAGCGCATCACAGTGTCCCCCTGACCCTTTATTCCGGGGGAGGGGGGTGGAAAGGGCAGTGGGTTTATTGATTCACCGCGTTTCGGACTCTTACCGATCGTGCGTGGTACCTTCACCGAGATTTTAAAACTAATTTAATTGACTATATTAAGTCTATATTAACATAAATAATACTACCCCTGTTAACCTGCACAGACTATACTATAAAAGGTATATTAATGATGTACTTGTCTTACTATAAATAAATAAAAAAAACTGTCATGTGATGTGTATGTCGTGAAAGATTACGTCGTGACGTGACGTCATATAAAGATTATAGAATGTTATGATGAGATATAATAACGTGACAAGGTAACACATATTATTACACTCACGAAAATATAGCCTATAGGTACGTATATACGTACATACGTACGTACGTACGTACTACTACAACTACTATTACTTCTACTCCTACTACTATTACTTATACTACTACCACTACTACTATTACTGCAAGAAGAAGAAGAAGAACAACAACAACTACTACTACTACTACTAACAATAATAATAATAACAAAAATAATAATATTATTAATAATAACAACAACAATCATTACGAGAATGTTAGTTTCTTCATCAAGGTGGATTCAGTATCCACGAGAGTTCAACATAATCCTTATCTAGTCGGTACATATCGTCAGTATCTGTTATCAAACAAA
This sequence comes from Paralvinella palmiformis, assembly GCA_025642065.1. Classification (NCBI taxonomy): domain Eukaryota; kingdom Metazoa; phylum Annelida; class Polychaeta; order Terebellida; family Alvinellidae; genus Paralvinella; species Paralvinella palmiformis. The sequence goes on from JAODUP010000036.1 coordinate 691,725, forward strand.
CCGGAACAATCGACCCGACCGGATGTTATAGAGATATTGTGTAATGAACGACCGGATGACGATGTACTAAGGTAACATCCAGGTAAATTACATTACCGTCAAGCCGATGGCGTCCTTTACCGACAGGAATATATTAGAGGTCGGCCTCCCGTTTGCTCTGAACGATCTCGAATGTCCCAAAGTGTCCATCAGCTGTTCATTTTGTCCAATAAATGTCCGCCTTTGGTCGTCATTATTAGGTAGCAAGGTAAAATCTATTTACCATTCTCTGCCGAATGATGTTATTATTATTATTATTACGAAGGAATCTGTACGGCGTCGGCACAACGTACTTGCGCAATAGGTTTATCTGCGGCCCAGACAAGTTTCTGACCGATGAGGTGCACATCAAACGGTCAAGAAGATGCCGATGCAGAGGTGTCAATCCACCTGCAACCAGTTACCGATAAAAGCCAAACGAATTACTCTTAAAAGAGACTGAGTGCTGGAGAAAAACTTTGATGACGTAGACGACATATTTGTCTTCACAGCCTACTTTCCTCAACATATTCGGCGAATCTCAATGATGCAAAATTCAGCTGTGAATTAAAAAGGACATATTTTAGCAATTATTTCTCTGTATATCCCGGGCGCCTCCATGGTCTAACTGGTAGTGCGTTGGATCGCAGATCGCTACCACCTGAGTTCGAATCTCGGCGTTGGCATAGGCTGAAGGTTATTTCATCTTTGACTTCGCTTCATTACCTTTGCCCATTTGGCCGTAAAACATCAATCAATCAACCAATCAATCAATCAATCAATCAATCAATCAATCAATCAATCAATCAATCAATCATTAGCTTCTATATATATTGTAATAATGGTGTCACATAATTTGTTGTTGGTGCAATATTATATCTATCACATGTCTGTCGGCCAGATGAAGATATAAAAATGCGGTTTACCACTTGGTGATAATTTTCTATCTATAACTTCGAGTCTAAATGGTGAAACATTTGGTTGATAATGGGGAGGGGGATAGGGCGGTTTTAAACATTATATATATATATATATATATATATATATATATATATATATATATATATATATATATATATATATAATCAAAAACGGACATTTAGAAGCTTACAGGATCTTTTAAATTATTAATGTGGTGGGACTAATGGCTTGACAATATGGTTATTGGTCAATAGTTTTTCCTTTCAGGCCATATCAGAGATGGGGCGTATTTCATAACCAGTTCAATGGCTTCTTTCCAATTTGCGTAGGCCAAAAAAGTACTACACAATGAGAGGCCATGTTTTTAACTCACAACGAGGTTGGGTTTCTAACAAACCGATTTTAAATATGACTGCCATTTACCAATTCCCACGTCATATTACGGGTTATTCTAATTACTGAATAAATGAATAGCTGAAATATTTTTCGACTGATGTTTTATTCCTGTAAGGAATCGCTGTAATTATGGCCCTGCAGTAGATCCAGAGAATGTGACGGATTCCTGGCGACATAACATGTGCGAGTTGTCGTCTATAAGAATCTCTACACTATTGTGTCCCACACTGACAAAATACAGTGTGACCAGTCCCCTATTAAAATATGCAAGTAGGTCACGATGCGCAAACCAGTTCGAAGTCTCTGATCTAATTTGGAATATACGATCAAATTCATATTTCAGAAAGACTATGAAAGGAGAGTTCTGATAAGCACGTCCATCATTTAAATTAAATTGGAAGTTTTGTTTATATGGGGGTTGGGTGGGGTGGGGGGGGAGGAGAGATACACTAAGCAGTTACTGTTACTAAATAAGTTACCATTTTGGAGACGCTGCTGGTAAAATATTATTATCCTAATATTATATAACAAAAAAGTATGGACATATCTCGGTATGAAAATATCTTTAAGCAATCGACATGTCTGTTTTCATGCTTTCATTTCAGCTTCGGAGACTAATCCTGGGGACCATTTCAATTCAGCGAACAAGAACTAATGATAGCATTAGCTAAGACGTGGTTAAAATAGCATGTTTCATGCTGATTCGAGAATGTTTCTGTTACACAATTCGGACATAATATTGTAACCAACCCACAGAGACAGGTACAGGGTGGTTAATAAACCTCAACTTGTGGCAAAACATCAAACAGTTGCCATCTAAGAGCATATAGCACTCGGAAGAGTTGCTCGATTTAAATGAAAATAAACGTAGTTTAACACGATGTGCATTCATATACGAGTTATCACTTGCAATAAACGTGTAGTTTCCCATATGTTATTTAGAATTGCCAAATAACCTCGTTATCGTTTACATGGCAGAAAAAAACCAAACATGAAACAACTTGAGTCCCCGAACTACAAGCAATGAAACAACGTAATATTTGGCTGATTGTCATTCGATAAATGCTCTTGTGGACAGCCAGCTAAAACATTGTGAATCGTATGGCAACAAGATTGTCAATAGGAAAATGGAGTATGCGCTTCAGTTTATGTGTTTCACGGCGTTTCACGTTTTATTAAAACCTTTTCGGCGTGCCAACTGAACCGCTCCTCCAACTCCGAAGCCCAGTATTCAAGGCATGACATAACTCATTGAGGGGAACTTATGCAATTTCAACTCTGAGAAAAATTAAGGTATAGACCCATCCATGCGGCTGAATTTCACACTACGGTCTCGGGTTAGATGTTGTGCAATGTTTACTTCATTCTAAATGTCAAGGCTGTTAATACTCTAATGTAATGGCATTTTTTATTTAATAATATACTGGTGATACATATATGATTGGTTCCGAGGTACAAGTAAAACTAATATTTGGAAAATTCTACATTACATATTTAAAAAACAAAATTCATTAAATTCAATTTACATTCAGCTAAAAGTTTAATTTTAAAATCATTTATTTAATCCATTGAAACCCATGCTAAGCATGAATAACGAAGGCTTAGCTGTGTCATTCATCTGGAAAAATCTGTCAGCTCAATCATTGGGTTACATCTTGATAAATATTGTGTTAAATCCTTTGGAAAGGCACAATCGTTCAGTTGAAATACTAGTCCCAGTTTCCGTGTAATATGAAATAATTTGCCGAAAGATTTCCAGTATTTATCGTTAGTGAAAAGTTGCCATCCCCTGTTAACAGTGTGCGATATAGTTGTTTCTAACCCGAAACCGCATTTGGTAACCGATGCAACACATTTCACTTGGATCGGTTTGTTGTTAGTTGTAATACATCATAAGTATCAAAGTCTATTAATAATGATTTTAATGTTCTCAACAATCCAGATATCATATTCCCTTACTATACTAATTACACAGATACTGAATGACATTTATGACATGCGGAAAATGTTTTTAATTAATGGGACACCAAATGACGTCGGGCACATAAACTGCGACATATGTACCTGCCGCAAATAGGTTCACACACACACACACACACACACACACACACACACACACACACACACACACACACACACACACACACACACACACTTATAGCTGTGTGTTAATATTCCAGACTAACATCGAGGTCATGAAGCAGTGGTATGATATTACCCCATCTGAATCATACCCTCGGTAATATTACACCTGAATGATATTACCAAAAGGCAAGGATCAATCAGTATATTATAATCCCTCGGGATAAAATGTAAGGTACAATAATAATAATAATAATAATTAATATATATATATATATATATATATATATATATATATATAATATGAAATGAAATAAAAAGAAATGTTGCCTTAGCCTTAGAGTTACGAGATAGTCATATAACCTATTTAGATATTATAATTATAATAAGTCTACTTAAAATCGAAACCAGGTATTAGTCATAAGATTCCCGGGTTGGATTTGACACGATCTTTTTTTATTTGAAAATAATCTGCTTTGGTATGCTACGGTAAACATGATGAAAGTTCGATATATGTTTTGCATGTGGTTTGAAATGTCATGATGCTAAATTGTGTGTGTGTGCGTACATTTATTCGAGACGTAGTGATTCGATGGATATCATTATATAACAATTGTGATATATATATATATATATATATATATATATATATATATAATATATATATATATATATATAATATAATATTATTACAATTGCCATCTCTAACCAACAAGAATGTCCCTAACACCCCCCAGTCTTTGTTGCCATTTTCAGGATATTTTCTTGATATCGAAACCTGTGAATGATAAATGAGAACGATTGCTTGGTTACATATCAGCGATGCCTTTTTATCTCATCTCATCCAGATATAACCTTTAAAAAACGAGTCTGAACATTCAACCATCATCACATCACATATATATATATATATATATATATATATATATATATATATATATATATATATATATATATATTAAAAATGGTAAATAGACTTGACCTCTTATAATGACCGTATATGGTAGGCACAGGTGGGAGATTTTGGTATTCCATCCGGCATCGTTCGTCTATGAGTTTCCCGAGCATACAGAGACAGTTAAGATGCTACACCGTCACTTTGTCAGGAATAAACGGCCACAATTCACCTGCTTCGGAATGGACTTAAGAACAATCCAAACCGGACATTGCTGATCGAGTTATAGACGGGATTAATCATTTTAATAAATGTTTTAATTAGCCGCCTACTCATCTTCTGCCAGTCAAGCTGACGATGACGCTGATCAATTCGAACAGCGACACGGTATACGTCGGACTTTTCAGTTCACCAGCCATCTGTTCCGATGTGGAATAAATCTGGCATGACAGACCACCTGTCTTTAAGCATCAGGGTACCTAATTTTATAAGGGATGTTTTAAGCAAGATGTCAATCCGTGTACCCGATTGCACACAAAAGAAAACGCCTACTTCTTACACGATGACCAACTCACCCACGCACGGCCGTGTGCACACACACATGCACAGACACACGCACGCACGCAAGCACACACACGCACATACGCACGCACACACACGCACGCACGCACACACACACACACACTCTCTCTCTATATATATATATATATATATATATATATATATATATATATATATATAATTCATTCCCTGAAGCACTCGGCTATAAAACTGAATATGAGGTATCAGATGAAGCGCTGTATAACCAATAAGCAGACGTTACAAAGCAGACAATTCATCCCGTATTCACTTTCCTGGCCATTACGTCCATTACGCTAGTTGGCCGACGGCCTTGACGTCAATATTACATAAAGCTGTCGTAGAGAGGGAGAGAGAGAGACAGGGAGAGAGAGAGAGGGGAGCTGATTTGTGATAACAGATTGCTCATCGCTGACAATGTTTAACCATTTAGACCACTCCGTCCGCCGCCATTACTCCGTAGAGTGCTAAACATCCGGGCCACACGGCGAAAACAAAGCACGGCTAATAACGACGAAAGCTAATCATAACTATATGTCTCTCTCTCTCTCTCTCTCTCTCTCTCTCTCTCTCTCTCTCTCTGCCGAGAACACTTGATCTATCATTGGTCTCAATCACTGACTGGATTGGAATCGATGCTTCCGTTGATTCGATCGGTAAATTATGGCTTCCTGCGGGCGGCAGCGGGTGGAGACGGAGGCGGTCATCGGCCGCTGAACGAATTCCCACCTCGCCGATGCTCCGTAAGCGAAAAAGGGATCTCGGTAGAGCGTCGGTCGCTTCTTATAGTTGACGCGACGAGCGGAAATTCAGAAGATGTACTCCGCTCTCGAGAATGATACCCGGCGATTAAGACATGGCAGTTGAATTACGCCATTCGATTAG